>CM062817.1:1286775992-1287201335 GCA_031772625.1 Pinus tabuliformis | reverse complement strand
TTAATTAAATTATTTGGTTTTATTTTCTTATTAAGATTAATATTAATTATCATATCAAAATAATATTTTTTAAAATTTTTTTAACATATTATAAAAATTAAAAATAAAAAATTAAATAAAAATAAAATAATAAAGTTATTAATTCAGCCGACTTGTTTGTTTTCATAATCGTTTCATCCTCATCACTATTTATTACCTCTCGCCTGCACTTCTATCATCATCATTCTCTCATCCTGAAGATGGATCCCACTTGGGATTCGAAACGTCGATCCAAAAATGATAAAACTGTGGATTCTCCGGTCAATTATTTAAAAGGATTTCCCAATTAAATATGGGCCAATTCTCCCTGGAATTGCACAAGGAAGTAGGGGATTTGCAGGCAACATAATTGGCTAAGTGTTGGCTTGTGAGGCAGAGAGACAGATTGTACTTGTGCAAGAATTTTTTGGGTTGAAGAAGAATTGTATTTTCTTCTAAGATCTTTTGGTTAATGCAATATAGATAGTCGAGGTTTTTAGCAGTTGCTTTCCCCAGAGAAATATTGTGTTATGTGCAATTGATATTCTTCCTTTTCTGCTTATTGTTTTTCATCGATCAATTTTGGTTTCCGCTGAAGAGTAGAGAAGATTCTTGTCTTGTGTTTTAGCATATCACATAAGCTATTGAATCTACAGTAAAAATATACATGGTATCATAGCATGAATTTTTTGGGTGGAAATTTTGTAGAGCAGATTTGAAAATTAAAAAAAAAAATAGAATATCTGGATTCCTTTCAAAAAAATACCCAAATTCAAAAAAAAATCGGTTGAATTGGAGTTCGGATGAGGGAGATATCGCCGATTTAAAATCATTTTTTTTTGTGTGACAACGGGACAAATGAAACAAACCAGTGTGTGAGTCAAGAACTTGTATGCACTTGAGGTACGAGATGCATGCAAAGGCTTGAGTAACAAGGTGAAGGTTAGAGACTTGGTGGTTGAGAGAAAGCATGAATTACCTCTCAACATGCAGCCTCAGAAAGTTGTGGAGCAACCACAATTAGAGAATGTTGGGCATGGAATCCCCCCAAGGCATGTTTTGGGGATCAAAGCCCAAGTTTTGACTGAATTATGTTGTAAAGCTCTACGAAGTGCAGGCGCAAAGAGTATGATAGAGTCATAGGGTTTTCCGCCCTAGTTTTGTAATGTAATGTCGGCCTACCCATGGTCCGTGGACCATGGGATTGTATAAATAGAGTGAGGCTCTAAGTGTAAAAGAGAGTGAAGTAGTAGAAGAAGAAAGAGTCTAAGTGACTAAGTGCAAAGTGTGTCTTTGGGTCGTAGGGTAGGAGAAGGCTCTACAGTTGAGTGCGCAGAGGCCTAGTAGTCCGCAACAGAGTGCGCGGACCCGTGCAGCTGAGTGCATAGGGTGAGGTCGAGTCTATAACTGAGGAAGGGATTAATAAAGAGAAGTTTTATCATAATTCTATGTATCTGGTCTTGGGTTAATGCATGTTTGATATAATTTGCAAATACACTGTCTATTTACTGTGCACACCTGTATGAATGGTTTATATTGTTAAGTATAACTTAAAGCATGCAATTAGGCTAAGATAATCAACTTACATTGGAATATTAGTAAAGTCTTGGGTAATAACACAGAAGCGCAGTGTTTAGCCCTTGAGTAGGGCTGCGGGAAGGCAGTATCTTAGGCTGTGAGGTACAAGAAAGTGCGTGAAGCGACTTATGCACAGGGTTGAACTGCGGACCACTTGAACTCATCAGACGTCTCCAGGGTGTGGAAACTTAGTTCTAGCACCCTCCCATACTACTTCTGGTGAGACCTCAGTCCGTGCTCCGTGGACTATTGCCGAAGGGCCAGTAGTACTAGGATTTGTTTGGCTAAATCACCTCTGAACCTGGTCAGGCCCCAACAAGCCAACAAATGGTTCCGTTGCCAAGACCAAGATTTGCATAAGAGATGTTTGATGTCGTATCACTGGAATCCGACAGAGAAAGGAATTGAAGGGTGGCTAGACAGGAAGTTTCACGAGTTCACGGCGTAGGAAAACAGGAATCTGCGAGTATCAAAGGAAGAGTGGTTAGAGCACTACTTATATATGGAAATCCACGAAATTTTCTTTGCATCCTTCCCCTCTGAGTTGTACGAGTGGATCACGAAGTTAGCAGATAGTCAGGGAAGGTGTAGGCTCGACAAACCTATTGTGTGAACTCCATAGGTGGTGCACAGACTAGAAGCATCAGAAGATAAAATTGCGCGCGTTGTGGACCATTGGCTCGATCGAATTATAGAAGGATTTATCACCGAGTTCGTGGTAGATACTTTAGTCAGCTACAGTGAGGCGAAACGACGCTTCCTCAAAGGACCGCGTGAGGTAAGTACGTTAAATATTTGAACACTTGGATTAAGATGCTACTGTGTGAAAAGATGGTTATGCGAATAAATTGATATTTGGGGCTACGCGAAGTGAGATGATCTACAGAAACGAACGTAGCACAGAGATAGAAACTAGCCTCTTGATTTCACCTCCGCAAGAAAGCAAGGAAGATCTCGCAAAGGTTTCACCAAGAAGTGCGATCAGTTTGATAAGGCAGCAAATTCTGCGCATACCACTTCCACCTACACCACCGTTAGTCTCACCATCTTCACCCCCATCTTCATCCACACCACCTCCGCCACCACCACAGTTCAATATGGAAAGCGCAATAAAATTGCCGGTGTTCAAAGGAGTAGGGAATGAAGATCCGAACCAATTTTGGTTCGTGGTAAAGGCTGTATGGGAAGTGCAGGGAGTCACGGATGACAACATAAAGAAAGCAATGCTGGTCAGCGCTCTGCAGGATCGCGCACTGACATGGTACATTAAGCATTCCAATGACAATCCAAACGCAGGGATTGCAGATATTCAAGCTGCGCTAAACAGGAAATTTAGCACACCAAAATCAGAGACACAATCGATTATCAGATTTAAGGAAATCGTGATGCTTCAAGGCGAGACCCCCTAGGAGTTGGATCAGACACTGAAGGGTATGATTCGTGAACCCAACATGACCTTGATGGATGGGCAACACTGCACATGGTTTGTAGCGTCACTAACGCCGCATATAAGGACTACATTGTCATAGCAGGAGCTATCCACTCAGGGCGAGGCCTTAGAGATTGCAATGAGACTGCACGAGACCCCGATACAAGATCCTAACCTGGGAGTCCAACAGATCCACACACAGTTGAAAAACTTATGTCTTGAGATGCAGAGTTTGAAGAAAGACAGGACAACCCACCCAAAAGTGCGTGAGGAAGTATGGTGCATAAAGTGCAAAGGCTAGGAACATGACAAGGACCATTGTCCAGTTTTCGCGAACTACTTGGTGGGAGGAGGGCTAATGCCATTGAGACCAGAGGCACAAGCAAGACCGAGTGTGGCGCCTGCATTATGGTGCGCGATTTGTCAGATAGGAGGGAAGCATGCTACAGATAACTGCCATCTATTACAGAAGTATACGCAGACGTCCCAACAGTTGTTCTGTAATTTCTGCAGGTCAGTAGGCCACGATGAGCGTACCTGTAGAAGTTATGAACTGATGATGGATCAGACTCCTACCTACAAAGTTTAGACCGAAACATGAGCCCTTGATCAAAATGCAGGGATGGCACACACTGGATTTCAGGGGCGCGGACGAGGTCAAGGTGGAATGGGGCCAGGAAGCGGTCGCAAACAGCTGATTTGTTACAATTGCAGAGGGCCAAGGAATTATGCCTATGATTTTACAAATCCGACGAGAGCATCATGTTTATATTGTACCCAGTTTGATCATGAGTCAGAGGATTGTCCCACGCTGATAGCAAGGTTGTGCGATAAAGGAACACTCCAACCTCCCCTGAATTAGAACTTGCAAATGATGAGGTCTGAGCCACGCGAGGAAGACCCGAATGTAAATATCGTGCTCTGAAGTGGTATCATGACAGGAGATGACAAAGGCAAGCAGCTCGAAGAGAGTGCCTGGGTTCGCAAGGCTCCAACGAAGGAATCCGAATTTGATTTGGAGCGTGCTAAGGAGACATTCATGGAAGCTAAGAAGAGCTTCATGGAGGCCTCCACTTCAGGTAGTAAAACTGGAACCAGAAATGGACCCATCAATGCTCACTACCTTTCTGGAGACATGCATGAAGCTGTTGCACGATAGAAAGGCTGTGAAGGGACTGCAAGAACTCATCACTAGATGTGCTGGATCAGGAGAACCGCGTGTAGTCCGGAAGCTTGGGAAGCACACAATGCGAACATGAAGAGAGATGAGATTGACCGCGCAGATCGGGGAATATGAAATGAATCAAGTGATTTTGGATCTAGGATCAGACACAAATGTCTTGCCAAAGAAGACATGGGAGCGCATGGGTAGGCCCGCGTTGAAATGGTCTCTTATTTAATTGTAAAAGGAAAACCAACAAAAGATCCTACCGATGGGAAGATTGCAGGGAATAACGATAGATATCGAAGGTGCGAGCGTGCTTGCAGATTTCAAAGTAATAGAGATTGTTGATGACAGCAATCCCTATCCCGCGCTACTAGGAATAGATTAGGCCATTGACATGAATGGAGTGATAAATCTAAAGAAGCACAAGATGATTTTTGAGAAAAAGTCACTACGCGTAGTGGTACCTTTAGACCCTGCGGAAGGATTCCGCTACACAGAGCCGGTGCGTGACTGCGACAATGACGATGATCTATACTGTATCTACAAGATAACCGCACGAGAGTAGCACTGGGTGAATCCAACAAAAGATGGCAGGATTTCGTGGGAGCGCGAAAGCTCCTACACCTCAGATTCAGATGAGGAAATAGAACGATGGCAGAACCGGTTACATGAGGTAACCACGCTCAACTACAACATGATGATAAGGTCACTGTGCTGTGTGACAACAGAGGTAAGAGATTTGCCTATGTATGACAGGTTGAGAAAAGTGGATGATTTCTTGAACAAATTTGAAAGAGAGGTGCCAGAACAGCAGTGGTTCGATGCTCTGAAATGGGTACTGTGCGCTACGCCCGCAAGGTGGTGGGGTACACACCAGCGGAATTTTGAGGACTGGCGGGAATGTAGAAGGATGATGCGCCTACGATTTGGGAAACCTCAGATGTGGCTAACAAACAAGTATGATGGACGGGATGATCCACATGCACACCTCGCGAAATGGACCAAGGTCTACGGGGAAGAGCCACAACCTGAATGGGTGCATCTGTTCTGTCATACCCTAGATATCATACCCATGAATTGGTATACTGAGACGGAGCTCCACCATGGCACGAGCGAATGGGATATCTTGCACGAAGGATTCTTGTTAACCTTCACATTTGAGGATCGTTGGTGGGATACTGTTGATGATGCGCTACAAGCAGTAAAAGCAGTTATCTTCAAAATACCCCAGGAGCCAATGGAAGTGCTTCAGCCGGAATGGGCGACCCAGCTGAGCTGCGCGCTGGAGTGTTACAATGTAAATATTGAGGAGGATGATGAGGATCCACGGAAAATTAACATTCCAGAAACTGAAGGCTGTTGTGAGGTTCGAGGACCATTGATTGAAGATCTTGACATCACTACGTTGCTAAAAATGAAGCAGGTAAACATTGGGACGAAGGCTGAACCAAAGTATGCAATGCTCAGTGATTATTGGGATGATGCCATGGTGGATAAGGTCGCTGAGTTACTCCGCGAGTACCAAGACTTATTCCCAACCAAGATTACAGACTTAAAATGGATCATTTGCGACTTAGGGATGATGAAGATCACCCTAAAACCTGATGCGAAGCTGGTTAAGCAGAGGCCTTACTGCTTGAATCCAAAGTATAAGGAAAAGGTCCGCGTAGAACTAGACAAAATGCTCGCAGCTAGAATTATTGAGCCGATGGAAGAATTCGACTAGGTGAGCCCTATGGTAGTGTAGGAGAAAAAGCAGAAGGGCGAGATAAGAATATGCGTGGACCTCAAGAAGTTGAATGACGCCTGTGTACACGACCCATTCCCGACACCTTTCACAAATGAAGTATTAGAAATTGTTGGCGGGCAAGAAGCATATTCCTTCACCGATGGGTTCTCAGGGTACCACCAGATCAAAATCGCACCGGAAAACATGAGCAAGACCACCTTCGCCACCGAATGGGGCTGGTTTCAGTACACCATCATGCTGTTTGGGTTAAAGAATGCGCCAACCATCTTTTTGTGCATAGTTGTTGCCACCTTCAAAGAATATATCCACAAATTCCTAGAGGTCTATCTGGATGATTGGACCATCTTTGGATTGGTTAAGCACCACGTATAAAGCTTATGTTTGATGTTGGATACTTGCTAACGACACCAGATTGCGCTGAACCTTAAGAAGTGTACGTTCCTTGTTCCCTTTGGGAACCTATTGGGACATGTGGTCTGCAAATAGGGACTAATGGTAGACCCCACGAAGATTGCAGTAATTCTAAATTTGGAAGCACCGCGAAGTGTTAAATAGTTGTGCGCTACCTTGGGACACACAAGGTACTACAGGAAGTTCATCAAAAGCTATGCCCAAATCACCGCGCTGATGGAGAAACTATTGAAAAAGGATGTCACATTTTGCTGGAATGATGATTGCATGAAGAGCCTAGATGTCCTAAAGGGGAAATTAGCCTCCGCTCCAATCCTGGTCTTCCCAAAATGGGATGTGGAGTTTCATGTCCATGTTGATGCGTCGTGTATCGCGCTGGGAGCAGTGCTCACACAAGAGGGCAGAGAGGGCTTGGATCACCCTATCGCGTTTACAAGTCATAGATTGTCCAAAGCCAAGAATAACTATTCCACAACTGAGCGCGAGGGGTTGGCGATGGTGTACGCGCTCCAAAAATACCGACACTATTTGCTAGGAGGACATTTCAAGATGTATGTAGATCATTCTGCGCTAAAATACTTGTTCAATAAGCCTGTGTTTTGGGGGCACATATGTAGGTGGCTATTATCGTAGGTAGGCACCCACTCAAGCAGAGACCTCCAGTAGGGGGAAATTTCGAGCCAAGTGGGTAGAGGGAGCACATGAAACCATACCTCAAGGTGAGAGGTGGGGTGATTTGAAGTAATAGTCCCAAGAGTGCATAAATTTGGGCAGGGTCTATTGAGATATTTTGTCTCATGGATCATTACCTTGCTACGGGAGCCCACCGTACACAATAGCATGATGGATTAGTGGCGGTTGATGCAATCAGATGTTAGAGTGACAAAGGCAGAGACTAGTAGCAATCAGATACTGGGGAGCGTAGAGCAGAGTTGGCAGCAGTGTAGATGACACAGTGCAGAGTCAACATAAGAATAAAGTTTTTAGTAGACAATGTAGTAGCTAGTAGCAGTCAGAGACTTTGGTGACAGATGCATCATACTGATTCAATTTGGATGCTTTTTCAGTTTCAGAAGTTGCAACAACAACAACACTAGAGAGAAGTGTTTCATGTAGAACATTCCAAAGGTACCAGATCGAGATAGAGTTGAATTCCTTTCTTGTTGAGAGGGAGTGTTGAAAATTGAAACAAGAAATGCTAAAAATAGCATCTAGAAATTATAATTTAATTTGTCCTTGAATTAAATTAGGAATTAAATTGTAATTCTATTCTCATAGCAACTTGTAGCAGTTAACTAAGTTAAGTTGACTTAGTTGGCTCAGTAAATTTGAGTTGGAAATCTATCTAGAGTCATGTCGAGTGATTCCTAAATTTTAGGGGCCCAGGTTGAGTTCTTTTGATTTATAATTAATTAACTTAGTCTAATTGAGTTATAGTAAGCTAAACTAGTTCTAATTGTTGAATGAACTAGTAGGAGGTCTAGTAGTGGGGACGAGCACCAGTGCATCCTCAGTACCCCACCAGTTAACTGAAGATTCACTCATAAATAAATCATGCATTTCAGTTCTGAGGAAGACCCATTTGAGATTAGAGTTCAGGGACAATGTACTATCAGTTGTATAATTTTCAGAGTTGTACATATGGTGCATGTAATCAGTAGAAGGATTATTATGGATTGCACAGTTATGGAGTGAGGATTTCCCAATTAAATATGGGCTAATTCTCCCAGGAATTGAGCAAGGAAGTAGGGGCTTGGCAGGTAACAAAATTTGCTAAGTGTTGGCTTGAGCTGGCTTGTGAGGCATAGAGATAGATTGTACTTATGCTGGAATTGTTCGGGTTGAACAAGCATTCTATTTTATTCTCAGATCTTCTGGTTAATGCAATATAGATAGTCGGGGTTTTTAGCAGTTTCTTTCCCC
Source organism: Pinus tabuliformis (assembly GCA_031772625.1). NCBI lineage: Eukaryota > Viridiplantae > Streptophyta > Pinopsida > Pinales > Pinaceae > Pinus > Pinus tabuliformis. The sequence continues at coordinate 1,287,193,058 of CM062817.1, read as the reverse complement.
AGAGAAATATTGTGTTATGTGTGATTGATATTCTTCCTTTTCTACTTATTATCAATCAATTTTGGTTTTCGATGAAAAGTAGAGTGGATTCTTGTCTTGTGTTTTAGCATATCACATAAGTTGTTGAATCTACATTAAAAATATACAAGATTTACTTATGCTCCTCCTTCTACGCCATTCCTAAAGATGGTCGGATAGGCGAGTGACAAAAGTTTGACGAAAATAAGCCAATAATTCGGTACCAGTGTCATAATAGAGAGGTAACTAGAAATAGTCTAGAAAAGATTTGGAAAGAGTCATAAAAGTGGAATGAGTGGCTCTGGGTTGATTGAAATACCACTTAGCAGCAGCTCCAATAAGAGTGCGTTGGAACATGCGAAGACAAATGGAGTCTTCAGTGATAGAATTGGATGAACACCACATATGGAAAGAGTGAATATGATTTGTGGGATCTTCTTCAGGATTACCTTCAAGCTTGGGGATGTTGGAAGGAAGTTTAGTAGTCATAGCTGGCCAATTGGGGTCATGGAAAAGAGGATCGTTGATGAGCTGGATGAAATCAAGGAGACTCAAATTAGTCATGAAAGGAAGAAATGGAGTAGGAGTGGCCATACCGGTGGAGGTTCCATTTATGGGGATACCCTAGTTAGTACCTGGGTTACCACCTTGGTTTCCTGCACCCATGTTGGTTCCTAACATGGTGACGGTACGGGGTTGAGAAGATGCAGAATCAAAGGAAGAACTGGAAGAATTAGTAGAACCAGAGTCAGAATGAGGAGTCAATGGAGGACTGGGAGGATGTACTCTAAATTGATGGGGAGGAGTAATATGTCCTAATAGAAACCGAGGGTGAAGGCTTCGAATTCTCTGCAACAAACACCTAAAGGTTCAATGATGTCAAGAAAATGATGACTCTAAGGACTTAAGTTGTGATGATAGGAGTAAATGAGCAACAAACATCAAGCAAACACTTAGTGCAGTGGTGCCAAGTGTAAACTAACTATATTAATGATGCTACTCTAATACAAGCAAGCACATCCTATCAAAGAAAAATACCTCTAGCGTATAGGTGGTCTAAATCCTCAAATAATCATAATGTACTGTTTTAGATGACCTTCCAAAGAAAATGTTTCTTGACAGAATCTCATCCCTGCAAGCAAAGATGTCCAAAGAAAGGTAGGGTAGGGAACCAACTGCTTCACATAACTAGTCCTATAGGATGTTTTCCTAATATTGGTCACTACGGTTACCTTCGTCCCACAAGGGTGATCGAGTCTTGAGATTCTTGCTGATCAACCACCGCACGAGATTCCATACCACGGGTTAGGTAGCCCCGAGGAGAATTGCTCGCACGATGAACTAGCCTAACCCCCTATGAATCGGGTTTATGACAAACTCCAACTTTAGACTGTGGGATGGTGAGGAATTTTAAGCTCCCTAACATGTCAACTTCTATTTCTTAATGTAAGTGATGGATGGGTGTTATTGGAAGCCTATCCCATAGATCCTACACCTAAACTACATAGATTTTTTGGTCCTGGTGGCCAAGTGGGCTTAATCTATGTATGTTGAATTATTAAGGTGTAGTGTATCAAGTCTTGGCTTGACAGTGTTAACCAAGATCACGTTTGCTCAGGGTGTGAGTGCATGAAAATGATGTGTCAAGTGGATGAGTTAATTGAGCATGTTTTATGATGCCATGTGCTGCTAAAAATAAAGTGCTGAAATACTGTAAATAATGCTGAAAATGATAGAAAAATAAACATCCAATCAAGCACACAAAACCCCACCCAAAAAGGCTATTAAGCAGCTAAGCAAGAGAAGGCAAACAAGTTACTCAAAGACACATAAAATTCCTAAAAGACATAATGTCAAAGGGACTAAGATCTAGAGGCACTAATATGTTGTAAATGGTGCAGAAACATAGCAAAAATCAGAGGTGACAAATGCTGCAAAGGATAGGTATGAAGCTCCAAAACCTAGGATGCTCAAGGGGATCCTAAGGGGGAAAGGAAAAACCCAAACTCTAAAGGGAGAAAAGGTGAAATAAACCTATCCACAAGTGTTGTAAAGTAATGGATCAGACTCTAAAAATCAATGGCTAAAAATGATGAAACCCTAGACTCCTCACCCAACCAATCTCTTCCTAAAAAGGTGGAGGTGTACTCTAAACCCTAGGGGGATTTTTCCTTCCTCAAAGAGAAAAAATTAGAGAATCTATGGCTAGGGGAGACTTAAACAGAGATAAGAAACCATTCCCAGTCTACACACAACACTCTCAACAAGTTTGAAGAATTCTCGAAAAAAAATTAAAACGCATGTACGGACCCAAAAATAGTGGAAAACACAGTTATTGGGCCAAAAAGTGTGCTATGGAACACATATATCGGCTGAAAAATGCATTTTTCTCCCGGGACTCTCGATTGGTAGATCTCACATAGATTTTGTCGTCTCCTGCTCAGATGATACATGTGACCTAAGGAAAGAACCAAAAAACCACCAGAATCCGAAAATTTGACAAAAAAGAAAGAAAACTATAAATAGAAATTGAAAGCCTATAAATAGCTATAGAAAACCCCGAAATTTACTAAAACACTAGTCACCCAAGAACTGAATTAATTTCCTAGTGGAGTCGCCATTTTTTAATATGAAATTTCTTGGAAGGTGTACCAAAAACATTCCACTTAAGTCACTGGTGACACGTGACCCTAAAAACAATTTGTGGCTTCTTACACTTCAAATATGCAATAATAAAACTAGAAAAACTTGCAACAAAAAGACATATGCAATCCAAAACAACAAAAAACAATATATATCCAATGTAATAACCCAATATGGAAAGACTTTAAAATGAATAATAAATCTTTATTAATAACACCTAGTGAAGGAGATCTACAAAAGGGTCTACAAATCCCACTCCGTGGGATGGGTCCTTTGATGTCCTTGACACTTTAGTAATCGATTCTCTCTCTCAATGTGTCGAAAACCCAAAACAATGTGTAGAACTCAAGTGAAGCTCAGATAAAAAAAAGACGACAATGGTGACGATGATAATGATCATGGTGAAGAATGAATGGAGAACCCTCTTATTTATAACAAAGTATTGGGTTGATCTCAAAAATGGAAAATAATAAAATAATATTGACCAAATCAGGATCTAACTGTTAGGAATACTTTATTATATTTTTTGGACGGGGAAAATATATTCAAAATGGTCAAATATATTTATTTAGAAATAATTAACAAATAAAATGATTTATTAATTATTTCGTGAGGATTAAGAATGGTGTGAAAGTGAAATAACTATTAAATAGTGATTTAACAATTATTCCAATAATAGAATTAAGGAAAAAGAAAAAAATAATGATTTATTTAATTATTCCTAGGTGATTTAGTCGAATGAGGCAATGAATAATTATCAAACAATAATTTAATAAATATTCCTAGAGAAAATTAAATAAATAGTGGTTTATTCAATTATTCTCATGGGGTTTTTTAATTTTAATAAAAAATAATTTAATAAAAATGGTTTACTAAATGATTTCCCATGGTGAAAATGATTTTACTATGGTAAAATTAATCCTACATGGTGTATTTCAATCTACTGAGTTAGAAATGGTTCGGTGATCATTTTTTTGGTTATAACATCATATCCTCTATTTAAGGAGATCTAAATATTTGGGGATATTAAACTTACAATATATTTCGTTTGCTTCGTTCTTTGGCTCCCCATAACTATTACATAAATTTGGCATAAGAAATCAATAATGTGGAAATTGAGATTATATGTGTTATGAATATAATTTATATAAAATAAATTAAATACAAATCAATATAAATAATAAATAGTCAAAGTAATGATTATTTAAATAGTCATTAGTGAAATGGAAAGGCATGTCTAAAAGACATGCCGAGTGATGAGGGGACACCCGCCTGGGTATATAAGCATGCCTTCATTGTAACATTTATTTCAACATTTGTACTATCATCCTATCAATAAAATATTATTTTAAATACATTTGTGTATTTTAACATTTAAAGCACAAAAACTCAGAGTTTTGTTGTTATAGTGGTATCAGATCCATTCGACCCTTGGACGTTATCCGTTGCACAATATACCATCAAGCTGAGACACTGAAATTACTAAGACATATTTTGAGGAATTAAGCGAGTCTCGTAAATCTAAATTTGAGCTATTAAGTGAAATTCAAGAATCAATACAACAAATAAAAGAATTATTTACAAAGTTCCTAAAGGTTTTCAAAACATCAGATTCAAGACTTTCAATAGAAGTTGACCTTAATGTCAATGAGGATGAAATCATGGAAAAAAGGAAAGGGTTTACGTAGAATACCAGAGAATAATTACAAAATTCTATAGAATATTATTATAAAGAAGTAAAATAAAATTCAATGATTGAACATGATGGGGAGAATGTTGTAAAAACTCTTAGTTTACTTCCCCATATTGTAGAAAGTATCCATGCAATTCGTCCACTTGTCTTCTATACGTGGAGCACGAGAATATGAATCAAGACTAACCTGTCCTAGAGGAAGAATCCCATAAAAGTTCCAGTCTTCGTAGGATTATAACTGTAGTAAATCAAGCCCTAACAGGCCATTGGATGGAAGTCCACAAACTCAAAAAAGTTGCTTGGTTGTGTAGACATATTTAACAAATGGGGATCACATTGCCACCCAAAGCCCTTATAATGCGATAATAAAGAAAGCTTTCAAATCTGTGGCAGGGAGGCTCTGGAATGCAAAAGAGAAAGAATGGAATTTTCCAAAGGATACATTAGATGATCTTCTAAATTATTTGAACATGATATGTTCACTTCATATAACTGTTGAGGCAAGTCCACCACTATTATTGCTAGATTATTGGGCCACAAGAAATCTTGGTAGTTGGAAGTTTGTCCAATTAGAGTTAAAATATGGAAAATATCATTCATCCAAACAATCCATATGGAAGGAAGAGAAGCTTATGCTAGAGATTGATCTTGAAAGGAATATGCATAAAATTAAAGTTAATATTTTTCTACATGGCAGTAGGCAAATTGCAACTAAATTTGAATATCAACCGCAATTGGTAGCATCTTTTTGTGGTATTCCACAATCTGAATGGGTTGCTAAGGAAAGGTTAGGGATGTTTCCTATTTCTCCTTTATCAATTTTCGAAAGAAATCTTTCCCAATTCAATGTTGTGGAAATTGATGTGGAATCATTGGATCCTTTTGTGTGACATATCCTTGAGGCTACTTCTACTCTTCCCTTCTTTGAATATACGAAAATATGCCTGATTACATGGAGAGTCAACTTCTACCATTTCAACAGGATGAAATAAGATTTGTTTTGGAGTAGTGTGGATAAGCTCTCATATAAGATGAAATGGGATTGGGAAAGACCTTGCAGGCTATTGGTATTGCGTCATGTCTCAAATATGCTTATCCAATTCTTGTTATTACTCCATATGCATTGTGTTTACAATGGGCGTTGATGATTGAGCAATGGCTTAAGATGCGTTCATTTGAAATATTGGTGGTTATGTCATAGTGGGCAGGGTCAAACATTGGGAACTTCAATATTGTGCACACATCTAGTAAACAAACTATTCATCTTGTTGGCGTTTTCAACTTAATATCATATGCACTTGGCACTGATAAACATGGATCTTCCATCCTGATTTGTTCATTTGAAAATGAAAACAATCTCTATATTTGTGTCGGGAAAATGTGTGTGTATCATGTGGACATTGAATCTTGCAAGGGTTGAATTTTAGTATTTTCGTTTGAAGATGGGACACTGTAACTGGCTAGTGAGATTAGGACAAAGGAAGTTGTATACAATCTCAACGCATTTAATGGAAACTAGTTGCATGAATCAACAAAAAAATGAGGTGTACTAATGGATGCATGATTCGCACCAATTGTAGTATGAATGTGGACATCATGGTCATACACTGTCACTTCATGTTCAATGTCGTGGATATGTTATTGCAGTTGAAGTTTTGGGTGATGACATATAACTGGGTGTAGAGAACAATTTCAAAATTTTTACAATGAGGAAAAAGAGCAATTTTGCAATTGGTTCTGAAGAGCAACGGAAATTAGAAGTTAAAGAAGTCATTTCTTCTTTGTTCCACTGCAGTTTCACCTTTTGACAACAAGTCTATACCATATCGACAATCAACCGACACGGGGAGAAAGTCCAAGTGTTGTACAAACACGACTATATGCATCTATTGTTTCTTATGGGTTATAAGTAAAACAAATTTAATAAAAAGTCACCTTTATAAAGTGATTATAAAATTTATAAAAATATAAAGTTACCTTATAATGAGTTTTTATAAAGTTACTTTAAAAAATATATATATTTAATTAATTAATATAATAAATAAAATATATTAATATAAAAAAATCAAGGAGGAGGAATAATCAATTAATAAAATATTAATTAATTATCATAAAGTGACTCTATCAATTATAACAAAATTACTTTATTAATTAATTTATAAAGTTGCTTTCCTAAAAGAAAAAATAAAGATAATATATATATAAAATGAATTGAAAAAGGAGAATGAATAAACTCGTTTCAAGATAAGCTACTAAATGATGGCTTATATATCCCATAATGACATATGCAACCCAAGGAAATTATCAACGAAAAGCTTTGAGGAAAAAGCTTTTCGAAGAGAGGGGCAACGTTATGAAATAATCTATATAAAATAAAATAAATATAAATAATAAATAATCAAAGTAATGATTATTTAAATAATCATTAGTTAAATGGAAAGACATGTCTAAAAGATATGCCCAGTAATGAGGGGACACTTGCCTATGTATATAAGCATGCCTTCATTGTAACATTCATTTCAACCTTTGTACTATCATCATATCAATAAAATATTATTTTAAATACATTTGTGTATTTTAACATTTAAAGCACAACAACTCAGAGTTTTGTTGTTACAATATGTGGAGTCAAAGTGCATGGCGCAAGGTTAGGTATGGTTGGCAGGTTGGCATTGTTTTAGTATGACATTTTTGCATGAGTTGGGGGCATGGATGAAAAATACATGTGAAGGTGAGCTACACAGGTGGTGCTCTCGGCTAATCGGTCAAAAGGATAAGGTGAACTCCCTAATTTTGTGATTTGTGTTGGCATTATGGCTAATGTGTTGTCCTTGATAACAACTTGCTTAACAAAGATGTACTTGATGTCAACATGGTAATAATATGATGTCCATAGAACTAATAGATCTATCAGACATATTGGTACATATGGTACAAAAGATATGGAGAGAGAAATGGCAACTGGATGACAAATGTAAAGTTTGAGAAAGTATACATGGTTCCTGTGAAGAAGGGTCGCGCACATACGTAGGTTTTGAGAGCACAAGCCGCGTACATAATCTAAACCATGGAAATCTGGATACTGGAGGTCATTACCATGGTATTTTCCCATAGTAACTGGGTGACACCATTTACTTGATCTTGTCAACAAATACTAACGTCATTCTGAAAGGGTTTACCTAAGGTATTGGCTAATAAGCAGATGGAGATCAAGGTGTTACTGTGTGCAAGTAATGGATTATTTATGTGTGATCTGATCTGGAATAGGGGTGCACCAGGGAGAAGGGAGAGGACTCAAATCTGAAAGATCTAAAGATATGTTGAAATATATGATTGTTTGATTTTCTTGTTGCAAATGTTTAAGTAGATAACAATGCAAGATCTATGGTTATAGTGATGATGTGATCTGAATGTGATATGTGATTTAACAATAAGGTATTCACAGTATGTGTTGTGTTTGAAGCGAAGGATTGATTCCATGATTTAAGATATATACGTGAGTTTTATTCATTAATGTCACGTACATACACAAATCTTGTTCAATAATGTCGCGCATATGAACTAGGGTTTGATTTAATGTTGATTGATGACAGTTGATGATATATGTTCTATTTTTTGTTGTTTGTTAATGATGTCTTGATAAGCATGATATGTATATGGCTGTGTTGATCGGGTTGATTAGATTTTGACTTGGTATATTGATCAGTGATGATGCTGCTTTATGACTGGGTTTTCAATGAGCTAGTATTGATGTGTTTATTGTGATTCACTTTTTCAATGATTCAATGACTAACACAGTGATTCAATTTGACAGTGTTTTCAATAGTCAGTGATTTGATATCTGTACGCAGATGTTATGCAGAGGAAGTGAGTATATATGCAGGTTCTCTTAAGAACATTCACATATATATTCTGAGGTTCATTTTTTTTGGTTGGCTTCTGTATTCAGTAGTTTGATGTTACAATGATTCAGTTGGTTCAATGATTTTATTTTAGATTCATTATTCAGTTGGGTATTGAGCATAATGTTGGGTGTGGGTCTAGTGTGAAAATATGATGAAAGGTGGCCTGCTGGTTTTGTTGTGTATCCAAGACAGGTGGATCCAGTTTGAAATCTTATGAAACGTGGTCCATAAGAGGTGTTGATGGTTGGAGCCTTCAATAAGGGAGTCAGAGCTTTCTTCTAGTGATAGATGGTAAATTTGTCCAGGGAGTAGGAGCTCCCTTCCAGTAGGAGTCGGTAAACAAGATTAGGGGTTTGTAGCTCCCTTTCAGTGGGTGCTGGAGAATGAGTGGAGGTTGTAGCCTCATGCAGGTGGATTCTTGCATGCTAGTAAGAGTATGCGCTAGTACAAGATGTAATGACATGTTTTGTTTGTAATAAAAGAAGAAGACATGAACAAAGACAATTGTGGTTTTCTCCCACATTGGGTTTCCACCTAAAATCCTGGTGTTCTATGTGTGTTGCTTATGTGTTGTGATTTATCTATTCATTACTACATACTAGATGGACAATGAATCAATAATGCAATGGATAAGTTTAATTCACTGATGGAATTTAATTCAAATTAAGTAAACTGTATATACAAAGTTTTACTTCACTAAAGTCGTGTACACACACAGGTTGCATAAATAAAAATAGCATACAGTGTTCAGATTATGAAATGAAAAGTTAAAGTGAATTAAAAATATTGATTCACACCCCCCGAGTATTTTTTCTAACAACTGGTATTAGAGTATGTCCCTCAGAAGAAGCTTGATCACTTAAAGGGAGTGTTGGAAAATTAGGAAGGTAGTAAATATTTTCTCGATCTTGATAATTACTTGTGATGTTACCTATTATTGTGATTCTTTGTATCTTATTTCTTTAGTTCATCAAGAAATTACACAAAGCAACAACACATAAAATAATGAACACAAGATGTAGGCACATGTCAGGGCAAAACCCCCCTCAAGGGGAAAACCCAGTCAAAGTAATTATTCCTTTAAATAGTATTCTTTGAGACTCTTCACCTTAGACCTTGACCAAACCTTCCCTCCACACCAAGTCAACCTCCAGAAGATTGATCTCTTTCCAACAACTTTGACTATGCAGCAACTTGCGGCAGCTCACGGCTTCCGGCAATAGTCCAACTTGGGAGACTTCGTTCTCCCAATCCAGAGCACGAAATAGGGAGAGACCAGCATCAAAATTTTGATTTTCCTTGAATCCTTTGACTCCCCCAAACTCGTATTCATTTCTGCTTCCTGACAATAGACTTTCCCAACCTCCTACTTCACACTTCTGCTCGACAAACATATTTTCACACTTCTGCCCAGAGGAGAGAGAATGACAAGTGATACTCCAAATGAATTTGTAGTCCTTCCTTTTATAGGCTTCTTGTGTGGTAGAATGGTTCCTTAGTTCGACTTGATCTTCTCTTAGGACGACATGGTGTGGAGGTTCTAGAATTCATATTTGACTCAATACTTAACCGACTTACATGATTCAAAAGCCCAAGAAGGGTCTCTTTAAATGTACAATAATTCTTTAGACTAGGAATAAATCTTAGAAGTCCTCAATGGGGACTTTTACCTAAAACATGGTGACCCAAGCATGAAACCCATGCTTTAATTAGTCATAATAATAATAACAAAAATTCTTTTCTTTATTCTTTTGACAACTACATTACATAATGACTTAAGTACATTATTTAAGACCGAACATAGTTACTTTTTCCAACACTTCCTCTTAACTAGGGTGGTATTCATAATGTACATATACAATGGAATATCTCAAACTATATGAACCATGAAGAACTTTAGGCACCACAATGCCATGGACTAGATTCCTGACCAGGGAAATCTATCCAACCAGCCAATCAATTTAGGCACCACAGTGCCATGGACTAGATTCCTGACCAGGGCAATCTATCCAACCAATCACTCAACAATTTAGGCACCACCACGCCATGGACTAGATTCTTGACCAGGGCAATCTATCCAACCATTCACTCAACAATTTAGGCACCGCAATGCCATGGATTAGATTCCTGACTAGGGAAATCTATCCAACCAGTCACTCAGCAATTTAGGCACCGTAATGCCATGGATTAGATTCCTGACCAGAGAAATCTATCCAACCAACCACTCAACAATTTAGGAAACACAATGCCATGGACTAGATTCTTAACCAGGGAAATCTATCCAAGTGGGACCAAGATGGACTCAAGCTTTCAGCCCCTCCAGTTACCATCAGGCTTACTTTCTAACCATCAACCCAAAAATCCAGGTGCATATCTAAAACAGAGCTCAATGATCAACACCACCTTTCCAACTTCTAGAAATCGACACAATGTACCGACTAGATGTCCTCCGAGGCAATGCTTCACTCACAAAGCCTCAACACCCCTTGATCCAATAGATCAAGAATGACCAATCTCTCCCAAGAAAACTGATTTGTAACCAACATGATTTCCTTCGAGAGATTCAACTGTACAAACACAACCCCAATCAATAATATACCTTCATATGCAACAACATCTTCTTCAATCGAAACATGATTTTCTTCTTTCAGCAGCACTTCAAAATGCATTCTCCAATTTCCTTATCTTTCTCATGGCCTTCACTCAAACTTAACACTGTTAAGTCCTGGTGTAGTGCATGACACATGAAACAGAGAACCATATTTGTCACTCCTTCTCAACCAGGAAGCACCTCTTTATCCAGACACCCTCTTAATCTTCAGGAGATCTCTTCTATTCATGCTTCCTCCACGATCCTTTTTGACATCAGAGAATATTTCGTGGCTTCCAACCATTTCATCAGAGTTATTATCATCCCCATCATGCTTATCACATCAATGAACATCTTCACCAAGTTGAAGATTGTGTACCAACACAACTAGCTTGTTACATCGATCATTTTCACCAAGTTGAAGATTGTGTAGCTACATAGATTAGATAGAAAGTACAACCAAAAATATAGAAGCATGATGTTAGCCATATAAGAATCACATAATCATTTCATATATATATCAGATACCCATAATTAAAAACAAGAGACATATACTCTTCAACATCTTGTTAGGGATTTTGTCATACACCCTAGACTACTTCATAACAACACTCATTCCATCTAGGGTTTAAATATGTCTTCCAAAGGTATAACATACCTTACTACAACATATAGAAAACCCTAGAAACAACTCAAAACAAATATAGATCTTCAAAGCATTTAACATCATTTCAAAATACATATGTTAGATTTCTCACTAGGGATTCATATAAATCCTAGATTTCATAAAATCAATCAAAGTCAATCACAACTTAGTCATCAACCTGACCAACTTCCACTAGGGTTAGTTCCAAGCCCCTATATTTTCAATCGACCATCAATCAGTCATTAACATGACCAACTACTACTAAGGTTACTTGCAAACCCTATATTTCCATTTTCACAAATTCAACAATCTTATACAAATCTCAAATCATCATATTCCAGAGATTTTACTTTGACTAAGGTTTAATTCCAAAACCTTAGATTTCCAATCTCAACAATCATTACATGCATAAATCTCAGATTGTTATATTTCACACTAGACAATGTCACTACTAGGGTTTAACTATAACACCCTAGATTTCCAAACATCAACATCCTAGAATTTCAGACAAGGACTTCATTAAATCCTAAGACTCATGACCATCAATGACTAGGTCATCACACTTATGTAGGAATTCATAACCATGCATAAGGATATCATATGTCCAATAACATAAATACATCTATCCTAGACCAAGCTAGGGATTCAAACAAAATGACATAACTCTATATGCCTAGATTTCATCATCATGAAAACATAAATTTCATATCATGTGTTAGTCAAACTCAACTTCATAACAATATCAAATAGTAGTTAGACACACAATTATTTCGATTATACTAGGGTTTGACCAGACAACACACACATACCAAAAATCAATTCTAAGACAATATAAGGGTCTTACTCACACATTCCACAAAACCCTAATAAGCTAGAGTTCCAATGTCGAAACATAGCAAACCTTATATTACCAAAAATTTCAAAGGTTCCAGGATTTTAGATCTTATCATTCCATCCTAACAAGTTAGGATTTCCCAATCATACCGAAATCCCAAACATGAAATCATCAATAAAGACTCCAACTAGCATTTCACAATATCCCTAATTAGTTTAGGGCTTTAGACATTCACAACAACATATCCTTTGGTTAGGGTTTTTCAGAACCTATCTAGGGTTCTACCAAATCAGATAAGAGTGGGGTGGGTAGATTTATCAAGAGATGAATCAACCAAACAAGAATCAATGGGATTCAACACTGCTAGTCATAATAAGGTTAGTAATAGATCATCAAATTAATAATCCTTTCAATCAATGAATTCAAATCATACCTTTGTTTCTTGACTAACCTTGTCTTCAAAGATCCTCCTTTTTGTAGATGTTTTTCCTAATCAAGACAACATAGGGAGAAATGTGATTAGTATTCGATATAATAAAAAACTGAATGAGTACATGAACCCAAAACTGAAAAGACATAAGATAATTATCTTTGAGAGTTGTTGGGAGCTCCCTCCAAAGCTTGAGGGAAACTTTGAGTCTCCTTCTTTAGCAAAGTTGGCTTGATCTCTTCCTCTCTTCTTATTCCTCAGATTCTCGGGACAGTCACTTTTGTAGTGACCCTTTTTATGACATTGATAACACTCTTTCTTAGACATGTCAACTTTATTCCTTGGCCCTTTGATCTCTTTCCTTTATGATGAGAAACATTAGCATTGTATACTTCTGCGGGATTGGAAACCATATAGATCCTTAATTCTTCTTGACTACATGCAGCCCATAATTCTTCAAAGGTGGGAGCTACTTGACTGATGTTCTTAATAGTGAACATATTCAAAAAGGTTTCATACATCTCATGAGCATGATTGATGTTAGCTATGAATGGGACAAGATGGTCATTTTTCCCTTCTACCATCGAAGTCATAGACACCAATTCTAGATCCTTGAATTTTTCCTTTTCGACATCATTGGCTTCTTTGGTAAGCTTCTTTACATTTCCTTTTACCAAATCTAATACCTTGTTCTTCTCGAGGATTAGGTCAATCCTCTTCTTCCAAGATCTGAATTTAGATCCTCCTTCAAGCTTTTTCTCACCCTTGATAGAGTTAGACATATTCCTTGAATATGATGGATTCCTTCCTTGAGATAGTGCCTGTGAATAAATTTGCCTTCTTCTTCTTTTGTCACCAAAGCTCTAATACCATGTTGGAAAATCAGAAAGGCAGTAAATATTTTCTCGATCTTGATATTTACTTATGATGTTACTTGTTATTACGATTCTTTATATCTTATTTCTTTAGTTCATCAACCAATTACACAAAGCATCAACACATAAAAAATGAACACAAGATGTAGGCACATGCCAAGGAAAACCCCCCCTCGAGGGGAAAAACCAATCAAAGTAATTATTCCTTTCAATAGTATTATTTGATACTCTCCACCCTAGACCTTGACTAGACCTTCCCTCCACACCAAGTCAGACTCCAGAATATTGATCTCTTTCCAACAACTTCAACTATGCAACAACTTGTCGTAGCTCACAGCTTCCAATAACATTCCAACTTGGGAGACTTCATTCTCCCAATCCAAAGCATGAAACAGAGAGAGGCCACCACCATAATTTCAATTTTCCTTGACTCCTTAGACTCCCCCAAACTCGCATTCACTTTGGCTTCCCGACATCAAACTTTCCGTGCCTCTTACTTCACACTTCTGCCCAACAAACAGATTTTCGCACTTCTGCCCAGAGGAGAGAGAATGAGAAGTGATACTCCAAATGAATTTGTAGTCCTTCCTTTTATAGGATTCTTGTGGGGTATAATGGGTCCTTAGGCCGACTTGATCTTCTCTTAGGCCGACATGGTGTGGAGGTTCCATAATTCATGTTTGACTCAATACTTAACTGATTTACATGACTCAAAAGCCCAAGAAGGGTCTCTTTAAATGTACAACAATTATATAGACTTAGAATAAATCCTAGAAGTCCTCAATGGGGACTTTGACCTAAAACATGGTGACCCAAGCATGAAACCCATGCTTTAATAAGCCACAATAATAATAATAATAATTATTTTCTTTATTCTTTTGACAAGTACATTACATAATGACTCAAGTACATTATTAAAGACTGAACATAGTTACTTTTTCCAATAGGGAGATCTATCAAAATGAGCATTCAAGAGGGAGCATTTTCTTCCAGACCACCCTTGTTTAATGGAACTAACTTTATATTTTGGAAAGTCAGAATGAGAGCGTATATTTAGGCACCAAGAACTGATGTATGGGCAATTGTTAAATGTGGATATCAATACCCGCCCTACATTCTCATAGATAATGCAGGGAAGAAGTAATACGAGAACAATGCAAATGTTGTAAATGCTATATTAGAAAGTTTGGTTGAATCTAAGTTTGTGAAAGACATGCAGTTGAGCACCGTAAAGGAAATTTGGAACAATCTTGTCCCAAGCTATGAAGGTGACACTAAGGTAAAAAGTGCTAAACTTCAAACATATTGAATTCAATATGAGACTCTTAAAATGCATGATGATGAATGCATTGCAAGTTTTTTTCCTTAGAGTAGATGAAATTGTTAACACAATCAAAAACCTTGGTGATGAAATAAAGGAAACTATTTTTATTGAAAATATCTTGAGATCACTAACCCCAAGGTTTTATTTAAAAGTATCAGCCATTGAAGAAATGCGGGATTTAAAGAATCTCACCATTGAAAAACTCCATGGGATCTTGACAAATTTTGAAATGAGAAAAGGGGATACATTAGGTGTTAGAGAAGCAACATTCAAAGCCACATACAAAGGGAAAAAAAAATAAAAACCCAAAGATACAAGCTACATTTTAGATGAGGAAGAAGTAAATTTCATGAGAAAATTGCAAGTAGGAATTGGTAAATTCAAAGGTAAGCTTCCCTTTAAATGTTTTTCTTGTGGAATAATAGGTCAATATGCATCCCAATGTCTAGATAAAGAAAATCATGATAAAGGAAATGATGTTGACAAGAAAAATTTCAAAATGAAGTTTTCTTCCAAGAAAAGTTTTTATTCTAATGAAGATAGTCAATGCACATCTGATGATAAAGAAGATTCAAATTTAGACAGTTGTTACCAATTAATTATGGCTCTTGAAGATCAATCAAATAATGAATCATATAGTTTTGAAGAAGATGATTTAATGAAAACATTGAAAGAGAATGATAGAATTAGGAATGCAAACAAAGATCTGGAAACAAAATAAAGAAGCATGATCAAGGAAATAAACATGTTAAGAATGCACTTAAAAGCAACCAATGGAAGAATAAAAGTCTCATCAAAACAACTTCAAGAAAAGGAAAAACATTGTGAAAAAATAGAATCAGAAGTTGTGACCCTAAGGAAATATTATGAGAAAATAAGCAAATGGGTAAAGGCATCTGAATCTCTAGAGAAGATTATCAATGATCAACACTCTCCTCTATCAATACAGACATTGGACACAACCATATGGCTTAAAATTCACAAAGTAATGAAAACAACCAGCATAAGGTACTTCAAAAGAAAACTGAATCAAGCCACACACATGAAAGGAAATCTCCCAGTTCCAAGTCAAGATCAGTCCCTAGGCATAAAGGATGGTTTCATGGATATTGTTTTTCTTTTAACTCATTTGGGCATAGGGTCACTGATTGCAAGCAAGTATTTGGAATGAAAGCAAAATACGGGATAAGTTCCATAAGTTCGAGCATATGATTAGAAATTGTAAGCATCTTTGGAGGAAGAAGGAACATTGGCTAGAGGCGTAGGGAAGAATGTCTCTACTACAATCCCTTGTTCTTAAAAGTATACTTCTAATAATGACTATAGAGGTAAAAGTGAGGTACATAGCATCATGAGTAGTAAAATTGAGGTACATAACATCATGAGTAACAAATGATGACTATCAGATCCACAAGATCAATGGTGTATGATCTCAGGGGAAGCTATGCATGTAGATGATTATTCCCTATGTTGTTTTGATATTATTTTGGTGATGTTTATATTACTAACATTGTGTATGATAAAGTAACAATGAACATGGATAGAAATGTCATGTTTAGGGGGAGTTGTGGTTATGATAAATCAACATTTTACATTCTGTACGCGATTCTCATGAAGTATAGTCGCGTGTATACATGGTTCTTGAATTAGACAATCATGTATTGTTTCTTGTGGTCATAAATGAATGACACAAACTCAGGGGGAGCTTCTCATATGCTTCCATTAGTTCATTACTGGCATTCCGGTTTTGATGTTGATTTATTGCAGACTGTTGCTTATGAATGATGTTGGTCCATGATGAGTTAATGAGTTGTTGCAAAGTCTTATATTGTTGTTGTTGAAATGGTTCTTGATGCATTCACTGATTGATGGGATGGATATGATCATAATTGATGGTGTAGAGTTGACACAGGTTCAGGGGGAGCATCTTCTATGCTTCCAATACTTCATTGTTGGCATTACGTTATTGTGTTAGGCCCTACTTATTTGACATTGGTTGGTGATTATGAGTTCATGATTTCCTCACTGCTTGTTAGCATCTTTCATTGATTTATATATGTTGTTGTCATTATGTCATGGGTTATCAATGATGCATGTGAAGACGTTATGGATGATTCTTATATATTGCTCGAGTTTCATTTGGTGAAGTTGTTAATGGTGCCTATGATGAGTTCATAATTATTAACGTTGTCTTGTTCATTGCTGAGAATATGGGTGTTGTTGTCACTATGTTATCAATGATACTCGGGTTTCACTTGATGAGGAGAATGTGTATGCTATGGCTTATGATGTTGGAGGTACTCTTCGTTTGCACATATATTGTTGATGCATCCATATGCTATATATGGTGTTGGGATTCAAGAGATTGATATTTGCGGATTATGACTCTTCCTATATGTGGAGAGAGCATGTTGACTTTGATGACATGAGGTCAAGATGATGCATTATTGACAAATCTTTATTGCACAATCTTATGATTCTGCTACAATTGCTTGGTGATGCTTAGAAACATTGCATATTTGGTCACATGATGATGATATTGAAAAGATTGATGCTACATTGTCTTATATGCTTATTGCTTTTCGATGATCAGGAGGTTCATGCTGCTATTATGTTGCTGCTGTTAGATGATTATGTTGCATATTCCTATATGATACATGGTGGTTGCTGCTAATTATCAAGGTTTAAATCCTTGTTTATGATTATGAATGTCATGTATGTCTCTTGATGTAAAGGTCATGAAAATACCCATGTTTTGACCATTGTAACATTCAGCCGTGTATGGGCTATTGGGATCAAGTCATGTTCATGTATGTAACCCCATTATTTTTGGAATTAATGTAAAGTTGGGTCCAATATGGAAACCCAATATGTTCGATGATTGATCTAATCGTGGGAGCATAGAGTCATTAGTGATAGGAAAGGTCATATTTGGTTGAGTCATACAACCTTGTATCCTTATTGTCTATATTTAGAAGGTCCAACATATGCTTGGGGGAGCATGGCCAATATTTAGATTCAGACCTACAATAATCAACACTAGAAGGGAAGTACTTCATTCAGCCTAGTTTAACCTTTTTCCCTTGATGTCAAAGTGGGAGAGAAGACTTGGTGTTTGGAGAGAATAATTCATGTTTGCAGGTGCTTGAAGGTGGTGTCCAAACACCAAAGTGGTTGTCATCAAGTCCAAAGGGGGAGATCGTTGGAATTATGGATAATGTGTTTTCCTTTGATGGCAACCTGTTTAACAAATATGTACTTGATGTCAACATGGGAACTAATACAACTATCATACATATTGGTATAGATGGTACAAAAGACATGGACAGAGAAATGGCAGATGGATGACAAATGTAAAGTTTGAGAAAGTATACGTGGTTCCTTTGAAGAAGGGTCCAGTCTTGAGAGCACAAGTCACTTACAAAATCTAAACCATGGAAATATGGATACCAGACATCATTACCATGGTATTTTCCCATAGTAATTGGGGCGATAAAATTTACTTGATCCCGTCAACAAATACTAACGTCATTACTAAAGGATTTATCTAAGGTATTGGTTAAGGAAAAAGCTATATAAGGAGATGGAGATCAAGGTGTTAGTGTGTGCAAGTAATGAATTATTTATGTGTGATTTGGTCTGGAACAGGGGTGCACCAGGGAGCAAGGAGAGGGCTCAGATATGAAATATCTGAAGACTTGTTGAAGTAAATAATTGTTTGATTTGCTTGTTGCAAATGTTTAAGTAACTAATGATGTGATCTGAATGTGATCTGTGATTTGACAGTAAGGTATGCACAATAAGTGTTGTGTTTTCGATGAAGGATTGATTCAGTGATTTAAGATCTATACATGAGTTTTATTCAATAATTCCACATACATACACAAATCTTGTTCAGTACTGTCACGTATATATCCTGTGATTATTTAATCAATATGTTGAATTGTATATGTGAGTGTTATGCATGGTAGTCGCATACATACTTTGATCTGTTTTGTGGATGTCGCGTATATGAACTAGGGTTTGATTTGTTGATTGATGAGAGTCGATGATATCTGTTCTATTTGATGTTGTTTATCAATGATGTATTAATAAGCATGGTTTGTATTTGATAGTGTTGATTGGGTTTATTAATTGTGGCTTGGTATATTGATCAGTGATGATGTTGTGTTATGATTGGGTTTTCAATGAGTCAATATTGATGTATCTATTGTGATTTAGTTTGTGAGTGATTGAAGCATTGGTTCAATTTGACATTGTTTTCAGTAGTCAATGATTTGAGATCTGTACGCAAATGTTATGCAAAGGAAGCGCGTATATACACAAGCTCTCTTAAGAACAATCACACATATATTCTGAGGTTCATTTTTTCAGGTTGGATTTTGTAGTCAACAGTTTGATGTTACATTAATTCAGTTGGTTCAGTGATTGTATTTTAGATTTAGTATTTAGTTTGGTATTGAGTATAATGTTGGGTGTGGGTTGAGTGTGAAAATATGTGAAAGACGAGCTACATGATTTTTTGTGTATCCGACACAGGTGGATCCAATCTGAAATATTATGAAACAAGGTCCATAAGATGTGCTGAGGGTTGGAGCCTTCAGTAAGGGAGTCAGAGCTTCCTTCTAGTGGTAGCTGGTAAATTTTTCCAGGGGGTAGGAGCCAGTAAACAAGATTAAGGAGTTGTAGCTCTCTTCTAGTGGGTGCTAGAGAAGGAGTGGAGGTTGTAGCCTCTTTCAGGTGGGTGCCTGCATGCTGGTTAGAGTTTGTGCTAGTACAAGATGTAATGAAATGTTTTTATTATAATAAAAGAAGAAGACAAAGATGACGACAGTGGTGGTTTTCTCCCACATTGGGTTTCCACCTAAAATCCTTGTATCTATGTGTGTTGCTTATGTGCTCTGATTTATCTGTTATTTACTGCATACTGGATGACTAATGAATCAATAATGAAATGGTTAAAGTTAACTCACTGGTGGAATTTATGTTAAATTAAGTAAACTGGGTATACAAGGTTTTACTTCACTGAAGTCATGTAAACATATGGGTTGCATTAAGAATAAAAATGTACAAAATTCATATTATGAAATGAAAAGTTAAAGTGAATTAAAATATTGATTCACTCGCCCCCAGTATTTTTCCTAACAATTTTGGAAAGGTAAAGACTCCCTGATAATAAAAAAAAGTGTTAGATTTCCTTTCTTAACTGCTGTGAAATGCCATGTTTAATCTACAAAATGAAGTCAAAGAAAAATAAATTAAAAATTAGTCAAACACATTTAAAATACCGCACTAGAAAGCATTTGTAAATGACATTCATTTATAAATAATAGATTCACGCTTAAAACTAAATTTGAATGATTCAAGTGCGCTTAATTTGGTTTTATGTCATTTATTGTTTGGATGATATAGTGCAGAAGACTCCCTAGTGAGATCTTTTAGTGCATAAAAGCGTTGATATGGAGAGCATGCATAGAAGTTTGGTTGAATGAAATATGCATACATGTGGTGGAGCCTTTATGTGATGGTGGCATGTGATAAGTGTAGAACTAATCATAAACTTTGTAAAGTGATGAGTGTGTGCTAGCGTGTTTTTGAAGTGCAATATGCTTGACTCTCAACCTTATTGCAATATTAGAACATCCTCCTTTTGCTGCAATAGACTACGCATTATTAAAGATCATTCATTGCCTCCTTGTAACATAACCTTCGTGGTGAAAAATCATATGGTGGTCCTTCCTTTTTATCATGCCTTTGTAAACACTTCTATGTGCCTTGCTATTGAATGACATTCACTTATAGACAAGTTCATGTCAAAGCGTATAAATGAATGATATGCAAGTTTGATAATTATGCTTAGAGTTCATAGGCTTTAATTTCTAACTACCTTGGCTTATGATCGACGAGAGCCACCCTCATAAAATGAAACATATGATAGACTCTTATATATATAATATGCACTTTATTAATATACTATGTGCATACTTTATGCTTTATATCTACATGCATTTTCTGTTTTGGTAACATGGTTAAGTTTTAGGTTATAATGTGTTTCTATATATATATAATTTTTTTTAAGGGTGTTCGCCACATCCACGGGAAAATCTAGGCAAAGGAACCCAAAACGATTTACCCACCGGCCAAACAAGCTCGGCCTAACCCCAAGGGCATCGAGGAGATTTGACCCCGTGACCTCCCAGTTGGTGAAGTACTTAGCATTAAGAACTCGACCACATGAGCTAACATTTGGGATCTATACATGTATATTTTATTATATAAACATGCTTTATAATTATTGCATGTTTATGTTTATATATATATATATATATATATATATATATATATATATATATATATATATATATATATATATATATATATATATATATATATAGGAGTTGTCTTTAGTGCGACTTTTTGGAAGCTTTTACGGTGGGTTTTTCCGGTCAAATTTTTCTAAAATCTGGCAGGAATTTATTGAAATCATAAGCTTGATGGGTAATCCTGTGCAATCAAAGTGCCCTAGGGGTTTTCTAGGGTGCTGAATCCATATATACAATTAAAAAACTAGTTTAAATAACACAAATCAAGATTTCACCTCAAATTCTGGAAAGTCCAAAAAGTTGCACTAAAGACAACTCCTATATATATATATATGTCTAGAGAGAGAGAGAGAGAGAGAGAGAGAGAGAGTTTACATTACATATATAAGTTATTAAACCATAAAGTTTTTAAATATTGTATTTACATACATGTTAATTTTTGTTAACTTTCCCTAATTTATAAATATTCTCTCTTATCAAAATATTATCCTAGTGTAAACATGGAGGTGCTACGTGAATAAAGATGCGAAGTGTCTCATGTATGTTCCAAGCATATTGCCCACGTATTAAAACAACCATAATAACCCAAACTTCAAATCATTGTAACTTCCAATCCCAAATGACACAAATATGAGGTTATTGGAAAGCTTTTCAAGAAACAAAGATAATGGCACAATTGACAATCGATATGAAAAATTACTTAGAATCAAGCAAGCAAAGCAATGAAAAGGTGATATTTGTAAAAATTGATATGGGGGGACCTTCTATTTTAGGTAAAATGGAAGGGACTTGTCAGTGGGGCCAACAAATGGTGACTTATAATCTATACATGTCAAGGAATAAAGATTAGATGTCTCAGAATGCTAAACCTCAAATATCTTGAAAAGTTTCATCCCTAACTTATATGGTTTAAATTTGGATCCCCTCAACATACCCAAATCATTTCCATCATTATTTATAAAGGAAAAACCCAAAATCGTTTATTCATTATGTGAAAATAGTGAACTTTGTGGGTTATTAGTCTTGGAAAAGACAAGTTATTCAACTCAACTATAGAGTAAGAATGACTTAAATACCATAGACATGACTAGTGCTGCAAGCAGGCATTCATAGCCTCGACCTGTATACCCTTTAACCCAATCAAATGCTTTCATTCCATCTACTAGATATGGATACATAGTTAATAGATCCTTTTACTTTCTTACTTGTGACTTTTCTTAGAAATCAACTAAACGTCGATGCCCTGGCTTGGTAACTAGTTAAATGCCATTCAAAAAAACTTACAAAAGCAAACAAGCCGGCTTGTGATGATACCTCCTATCCTTCAATTAACTTCTTATATTATAATAAAACTATTATTATTATTAATCTGCAAGAGATTACTTAATATATAGGGAAGAAATCTTACAGACTTCTTAAGAGCAAGAGATGGCGTAAAAATTTATTAGTTACTAATTTTTACTGATTAATCCAACTTTCCCAAACAACGATTACCTTAAAAGTAAACTATCTTGCAAAGATATTACTATTGGGTTAAAATAAAAGTTCTTAAATAATGATGGAAAAATTTAGATAAACATTTAAACATATTCCATAACATATTTCGAAAATCAAGGTCTAACTAAAAAAAGGATTTGATTGTCAACACAAAAGAAACATCTTCCTAAGATTTCCTTAAAAGATAAGATTTCAGCCTTATATAGTAGATCATTTGCTCTTTGCCCAATGAGTGTGCTCAAAAAAGCCCGAAAATGATAAAATCAAGCCTTACTGAAACCTTAAAGAAAAGACAAACTCAGAAAGCCTTTAGATGCTAAAAAAAAAGGGAAAACAAAAGCATAGGCCATGAATAAATCAACATCCAACAATGTAAGAATTATATCTCAAGTCAAAATGATAAAAGAATCAAACCTTAAGGGATAATATGAATTCTAAACATTTTGTCCCTATTTGATCTTTTAATGGTCTAAATATGTACTTTACTTTAGAACTTATTAAACCATGTACATGATGTTTTGTAGATTTGTCCTTTTATTGAACACAAAAGAAACCAAAATGGAAAAATGAAAGGCTAGACAAAATAAACCTAAAATTAAATGTGTAGTCATGATATCAATTCCAAAACTAACCAGAGCCATTTCATTTCATGTGAAATGGAAAAAGAAGCTTATGAGTTAAAATAAATTATTTCACTCTAGATAATCTTGTTACATGATTTTAGAATAATGATTCTATTAAACATTTCTCAACACATAATGAAAAGAATATACAAAGAAAATGAAAGAAAGTTAAGTAAACTCCCCTCATAATATCTAATGATCGCTTGCCTTTAGCTTGATAGTAGAATGTTTTCACAACTACATTATTCAAGTAGAAAAAAGAAAAATAGTATACTTATAATTGAAACAACAAAACTAAACTAATTAACCTACAAACTATACTACTTAAATAATTATGATACTAATGAAGTTGGATTTCCAACCATTGAAGTAAAATCTTGAAAAGACAGAAATTTACAATTAGTAAGGTGAATTGGAGTATTTCAAAAAGAAAAATAAGTAGATCCTTCTTTCCTTTATGATCGTCATCCACAAATAAAGAAAGCACAACCTTACCGTTTTCTCAAAAAAAATTGAGACATGAATTCTCAAAGCCAATTTTCAATCTTGTCATAAAACTCATAATGCAAATTATAGCTTAAATGAATTAGATTTGCAAATGATAAATATATCATATGAGGATTCATTAAAAAAATCAAGTCACTATTTTGAGCCTTCCCATTGATGAAATGCTTTGGTATAAGATGTGAAGTAGAAGTGTTGGAATGTGTCACTAGATTAAATTATAAGCGTGAATTACTTCATTATTCAAAAAGATGTTACATATAAATGCATTATGTGGCCATTGGATTCATCTTCCAAGGTCTCTTGGACTCCATTCACTGTTCACATTACACACCCATAACCATTAGCGGATTAGATGTCCAACGTCGCCACCCCCACCCACCCCCCGGCCTCCCCCCCCTCCTCCTAATTTGAAGGGGTATATATGAGTCCAAGCAGAGAGTTGAAATACAAAAATGCAATAATGCATGGTAGCAATTGGCTGACTGTGCTCTCTAAGATGACGGTATAAGGTGGGAGAACTCGAGGTCTCAACCGACGGTGGTTTAAGGATGACCACCAACACTAGAATGCTTAGTGCATTTCCTGGAATTCTTCTAAATATTGCTAGAAGTTGAAGTCTTCTGCTAGAGGAAGTTTTCCTTGATGCTTTGAAAAGGGAGACCATTGGGGTCTCAACCTATAAAGCTTGATGTTGTCCCTAAAAAAATTCCAAATCTAGCTATAAGCTGAAGTCCTCTGCTAGCGGAAGTGCTCCCTATTTTTCTGAAAAGGGAGATCATTGAAGTCTCAACCAACAATGGTTTAAGGATGACACCAACTCTGAAATGCTTAATGAAATTCTTGGAATAGTTCCAAATCTGGCTAGAAGCTAAAGTCTTCTGATAGAGGAAGTGCTCCCAATTCCAATTTGAAGTTGACCATAAACTAAATCACACTCATAACTTTGACTCTAGTTGCAACTTTGATTTTGGTTTAGGCTTGAGGCTTTTCTTTTGGTGCTGCTATGGCTATGGCTTAGGCTCTTTGAAACTTGTAGTCGATCATCAATTCCCCCTATCGGATAGAAGGCGAGAAGATGCTATCACTGTTACTCAAGCTTGCTTGTACATGCTTGATTGATAATGCTTCCCATCCTATCCCATACAAAAATGAGAGGATGAATATGTTTATAAATATTCACATGGATGAAGGTAAAAAAAACAATGATCCCCATACATGAAACTCAAAAAGGGTGACGGTTTCCAGCGAAAATGCACCCATTTACTATGCAATTTCACAACTTACAAAAAAAACACAATTTGCAGGTTATCATTAATTTGAATGCCCAGAAAGTACAGTGCTTTAAAAACTAAAGGAAAAATGCCCAAAGCCAACAAACAAAAGCAGGCGCTATTCTAAAAAAAAAATTGGATTGAAGTATCTGTCTCCGCTTGTATATTCTGTTTATCAACAAATGGAACAATATAATAACAGATTCCTCGAACTCTACATCTGGTCTACTATTGATTTTCGTGGAACTAAACTCCTTTCTTCAAGTGTCCCATGATATTCTAGCTTTTAACAGATAAAATATGACAGGTGATTTACGACTTTCCCATACATTGCAGTAGATAAAATCAGAAGCATTCCTATCTGCACTTTCTCACTGTCTCTAAGACTAATGGTCATGGTATCCTTCATCTGACTTGCAAATTTCTTTGGTGTGAAGACACTAAGATTTTGTTTTGTTCTCCGGTGTACAGTAACACTTGAAAATGGCAGTATATTTTTATGGAATCTCGCTTGCTCAACGCCTTGTTGAAACAAGGGATTTGGCGGTGGTGATTTTTTTGTGGATGTTGCCTAGGCAATGGTCACACACGCATTTATTTCTAGTCCCCCTCCGCTTTCGGTTCCCCCTTCGTCTATTCTCGTCAGGGCTTGAACACCCTCCATGCTATGTCCAGTAAATTAATCAATCACTGCTCAATCTCTTGGGATCAGTAAATATACCACTTCCATTCTGATCTGATCAAAAGCTTGCACCCTATTGATAAGGTGATCTCGACATTATTTGCACTGACTTTGGCTTCACCTGGGTACTTTCTCTTGTTCATTTCTCTTCGCTTGTGATAAACCAGGCATGGGAGTAACACTATTGAGGATTGGATCTAGCCATAGAATATCAATTAAGAAATTTGCTACAAGAAGATAACAACAAGACTCTTCATTACTACAAAACCAATTTGAAGAAATCGATTTGCTGAGCTGGTACTACCTCCAAGTTCAAGGTGCTGCAGAAGAGCAATGTTATGCAAATGGCACCTATATATTTCATAAGAGTATTTTGCATAAAATCCATGGTAATTGAGGATGCGACTGATATCTCCTGTGGCATTGTTTAGTCGAAAAATACATATGAGACAAATAAAGGGGAGCGTTTGGTTTATATTGACATAGGTAACAATTCTAAGGCACAGGTGGGCAGAACTGACAAGGCTCAGACGAAACAATTCTAGATGGATTTTATGGAGTGAGAAATGGCCTAACGAACATAGGAAATAGTGTCAAGCAGAGAAATGGCGACTCGCGAGAATAGGGACGTGGAAATGTCAGAGAAAGGCACAAGAATAGCCGAGAGTTTCAGGATTTCTCAGAGAGTAGCATATCTTACCAATTTAGAGAAGCGGATCTGGTAGGTTTCTGAGCGAAACTTGCTCTGATACCACTGTTGCTAGATTGAAGGATAAACGTGAATTACTTTTATTATTCAGAAAAAGGTTACATATGCATTATGTGATTTTTGGAATCATTTTTTAAAATATCTTGAATTTTATTAACTGATTTTTGGAATAATGTTCTAAAATATCTTGAATTCCATTAACTGATTTTTGGAATCATCTTCTAAAATATCTTAGATTTCATTAACTATTCACATTCCACACCCAAAATCCTTAACAATTTAGTTGTCCAACCGGATATATAAAAATGATTTAATCAATAGATGCATTTTTAAACTTCACGGCCAATCCTTTAGCAAGTTTTAGTTTACATTTTCATATCCTACGTTTAAGGATATCCGAACATTCAGGGATATTAAACCTGCAATATATTTCATTTGATTCATTCTTTGGCTCCCCATAACTATTACATCGATGTGGTATGAGGAATGGAAACCAAGATTATATGTGGAGTCAATGTGCATGACACGAGGTTAGGTATGGATGACAGGTTGGAATTGTTTTGGTATGGCGTCGTGCCATGAGATGCGGGCATGGATGAAAAATATGCTTCCAAGGAATAAATGATGAAAAAGAATTAATAACATGTTTTTTTTTTTTTTTTTTTTTAATTACAAGTGATAAAATACAAATTATGAAGATCGATCATAATTATAAAATTTAATGCTCTCTTTTAGTTAGGGAAATATTCATAATGATTAGATAAATATTTTTGTTATGAACAAATTTATCTAAAAAAAGGTTATAAGAAATCATCACCATAATCATGTCACAAATGTGACACATGGTAATCAAATAACATCAACCATATACCATAATTGGATCAAATAACTTTGACACACGGTAGCTCAATAACATCATCACTGTACCTTAGATGTACACATCTCCTCACCATAATACGGGTCAGTACTTTAGACACACGGTACATCATTCAACATCAACTAGTCGCCATAAATTTGGGTCAATACTTGACACAAAACATCATGACTAGTCTTGGTTCACCATAATTTGGGTCAACATCTTGACACATAGTGAATTGCCAAAGGCCACACTCTTATCAGAGTAATTTGGGTCATATATGACATAGGAAGAATGTCAGTCCTCCGAACCATTATCCCTAATTCAGGTCACTTTACTTGACATAGGGACAATCTCCCTAATGCGGGTCACAATATTTAACATAGGGAGAATGTCAGTCCATGATGTTATTTCATCACTCCCTCTCAACGAGAGAGACATTCTCCATGATTCCAATCTTGTCTCTAAAGTATACAAACTTCGCAATGAACAAAGGCTTTGTTAAGATAACTACAATTTGCTAATTAGTGGAAACATATTGGAGCTTCAATGGTCCCTTCTGCACCATGTCATGGACGAAGTGCTACTTGATCTTGATGTGCTTCAACATGTCATAGAACACTGGATTCTCTATCAACTTCACATTGCTTTGATTATCACAATATATCACGGCCGGTTCGAGGTCATGATCAAACAATTTGGTGAGTAACTTCCAAAGACATATTGCTTCACAACTCGGCAAGCTAGCTGCAATATACTCTGTCTTGGCAACATTGAGTGCGACAAATGTCTGTTTCCTGCTCATCGATAAAATCATAGCAAAGCCCAAAGTGAAGCATCCTCTGGATGTATTCTTCCTATCTTTAACATTCCTTATCGAATTTGCATCTGTACTTGCAGCTGAATATCATCATTTGAGATATATCTTAAACCAAATTCAACCATACAACACAAGTATCTCAATATATGACTTGTTGCAATCTAATTGATCATAGTTTTCTCAACTCCCGGATTTAACCAAGATATTTTACTTTCGTGATGTGATTAGAATTGTGATTAAAATACATAAAAGAACATAAATTCATGTTGTAAAGAAGAAGGAACACGTCAATCATCAACAACATAAAATAACAAGATGTTGATAACGGAGTTCGTCCAGGAGGGACTACGTCTCCGGGCCCTGGTGTCAAGATGGTGTAGGTCATTGCATTAAGTGCTGTCAATAGTGATGATGTACATAGGTGGTGGCATCGCTATCATACAAGGAAAATTCCCTCACGCAGGAGTGGCTCCACGAGATGTTCCGCTACAAGAATTCTCAGTCAAAAATGGACTCCTATCAGTATGACATAAACTCATGCATGATGATAATGAGTATCCCGTCAGCATGGCATAAAAGGGATCTCAATGCAAACATACATGGCGACACATGAGTATCCCATAAACATAACAAGAAAGTGATCTCAAACAAAACATGACAACAAGTACATCCCACAAATGATTCTGCGTCACATCAAGCAGGAATCATGAAACAAGTAAGAAAGCAAGATCACACATCAAACATCAAACATGGATCTGTACAACACAACGCATAGCAAAAAGAGTATATGAACATACTGCATATACCTCACATCTTGGGCCATCTGAAGAAAAGGATGTCAAATTGCTGAAGCTGGCCGTACCAAGAATCTCGTGGCGTTGAATCTCATAGAAATGAATGCTCGCACATGAATGCTCGCACATGAATGCTAACACTTGCACTCCACTTTGAAAAAGTGGTCGAAAAATGAAATGATCAAATGGAAAATATGAATGCACCATCAGATTTGTGGCATCAAATAGGGTAAACTTGACTGTCAAATTTTTGAATTCTGAGAAAGTGGAAATTTGGGGCTTAAGGAATTTTTTAGATTCCCCCTAGATTCCTCAAAGATTCCCTCCTCCGGGTCCTCTGAAGATCTGCTGCTTAGATCAAAATTTCGACTGTGCCATCAGATTTGTGTCGATGAGAGGTGTAAGATCGACATAAAATTTGTCCAATTTGAACACTGCAAAAAATTTCATCCTCTTGAGAATTTTGCCCAATCATGGCTCTGCCTGCCTCTTCTCTATGCTCATGGTTCCACCTGCAATAAATTAATTAAAAATTAGCGTCTCGATTTCCATGCGCTCTCTTCGCTCCTCTATGCTCTTTGGCGTACTGACAAATGAGTTTATATAAAATTTCGGGCGGATGTCCCAAGGCGGGCCGTTGCTGGATTGGTAAGGAAATCGAATTATGAGGAGGAGGTCGGGTGGTCAAACCCCGACCCCTTCATATTAACACACCATTAGTTTTTTTTTAAACAGCATGAATATTTTTGGGGTAAAACCGCTAATCAGATATGCTGGTGATGGTTGGGCGTATTAACTATGGGCGGATGTTGTATTGAATGGTTGGCGCATTGTTATGTGACATGGGGTTGCGTGTGAGGGTGCTGGGAGGCGGGCCAACCACACTGACCGGGCGGGTTCAAGCTTCGCCACCCTCAGTTCATACACAACACATGTCTTAGTGTGGTGGGGCATGGGCTGGGTCCACCGAAGGTGGCTCGCCCATAGCCCAAAGGTATTTCGTTTGACGTGGTTGGGTCCGGTGGGGTCATGGCTGCCGACCCATTCAAATTTGTTATTTGGTGTGGTTGGGTCGGCGGGGGTCATGGCCCATTGGCCCCTTTAATAAATTTTGAAATTTGTTTATATAGTTTGGGGGTGGCGGGGGTGGTGGCCCGCCACCTCACTTATATATATATTTTTATTTTTTTATTTTTTCTATAATCAATGGTCATTTTCAAATTTTTCGAATATAAGGGATATTGAGCAATTTAAAGAGGCCACAATTTCGCCTATTTTTGGGAGCCAGGTTCCCATGCTGATTGACGGTGAATTTGTAGGACCATTAAACCTGGCCCACAGCCCAACTTTGACCA
This sequence comes from Pinus tabuliformis, assembly GCA_031772625.1. Lineage (NCBI taxonomy): Eukaryota > Viridiplantae > Streptophyta > Pinopsida > Pinales > Pinaceae > Pinus > Pinus tabuliformis. The sequence continues at coordinate 1,287,162,662 of CM062817.1, read as the reverse complement.
AAATTTTGACTGGCTCGTTCTCCCTGATATGAGCTTGGATTGATGAATTGTTCACACTGTTGTGATCAGGACGACAAGATCTACATTTTGGTCCTAGTTCGAAAGCATTTCGATCACTTTGATTTTCGAGCTTCCATAAGCCCTCTTTGTCATGTGTGTGTCTCTTGAGCCACCTGGATCAATCCTCCCCACTGAGGAGCTTTTGGTCCTCCAAAAGCATGAAAAATATTCTGCAACTTCTCTATACCTTGTCTTCATCACAAGCATCCTGAAAATGTCTCACTTCCATCTCCTTCACCTTTGTTCTTCGGAGCCTTCAGCGATGAGCCGACACCTACAATCTATGCAACTTGTAGTACATTGTTTTTTCAAATTACATGCTTAAATTTCATGACCAACTAATGACCCAAGCATCCCATACTTGCCATAAGTTTATAACACATACTCGATGGTCAAGTTTACATCAAACTAGACAAAATACCCCAGCTACGAAAACAAGGTCAACATATCATTGTTGCTTCAACAAGTGATGGAAAACACATCATCACTGCAACACATGATTTACAAAAATAAGACACAACACTATTGTTTCTTTGACAAGTGATGGAAACACGACATCACTTTCATAGTTTATCGTGCAACTCAAAATAATATCAGACATCATTGTTGCTTAACAAGTGATGGAAAACACATCATCACTTTTACATTTTAAAATGCAACAAATGATTTACAAAAGCACGACCATGACAAGCTAACATATCTAGAAACCATTTTTCACTTATCGCTATGAATGGGTCGTCTCCCTGTGGTGGTTTTTCTTGTTGAACAATTGTTTCACTTGGTTCATGTACCGACACTTTGTCTTTAAGGCATTGCTCTGGATGGAACTTCCAACATGTGGATCTTTGATGACCACCTCTGTTGCAATGGCTGCAATACATCTTATTCCTCCAGATTTGCTTAACATATTTCTTTGCCTGCTGTTGAGAGGGTCTTTCACGCTTCATCCTTTTGTGTGCTACTATTCTTTTCCAACACTTAGAAAATGTATGGTTATGTAATCCACAAAAGGTACATGTTTTTCGATTTTGTGATTTACATTCATCTTTAACAACATGATTATAATCGAAATGAACATTCGAATATCGAGGTTGGTTATACCTTTCCTTACCATCTCTGGTGTCATTATGGCGATGAGAGCTTGCCTCATCTCTTTCCGTACAATGGACACTGCCATGGGATGATAGGGATGTGTTCCCATCATTCTCTTTCCTCGATGATTTCGAAGATGTCTCGGAAGCATATGACAACTTCAAGCATTCTCCTTTGGTGTATCCCACACCTGCAAATCAAGATCTCTGCACATCCTCCAATGGTTCAGTTATGCCTTGGTTATTAACACCAAGTTCTTCTTCTTCCTTGTACCTCATCCTGGTAAGGAGCCTCATATTTATCCCTATAATTGGTATCTCCACATCTCCAACATAAATCATACTATGTGAAGATGAAACCGAATGGAAATCAACATATTTTACCTCCTCTGTCTATTTGGAAAGAAATGATGAGGGCTTCTCATCATCTGTTGTTGGTGGTTTGCTAGCTATCTTGGCGCATTCTCCAACTTCCTTGTTGACATACCCAAGTTCTACCTGACGTGGTAATTCTTCTACTTTGATGGGGTTGATAATGCCTTGGCCATTAACGCTAAAGCCTTTTCCTTCATAACCCATTTTCTTCAATAGTTTGGAGCCATTTCCTGTGGTGTGATTTTCAAAAACAGTGAAATCATCATCATGACACATACATGAATTTAGAGAATTACTTTTTACCTCACATGGGTGGCGCTGTAGCTTTTCCAAGGCCTCGTCCTTAGTTTGCAGTTGTTGTAGAAAACTATGTTTTTCCTCTTTCTCTTCATGTAGAAGCATCTTCAATTCAGCGTATCTATTTGAATATTATGGTTGTTGTGCTTTAGTTCTTCCAAGACCTCTTTTGTGGCTTGCAACTGAAGCTGCAATCACTCCTTTTCCTCTGTCTCTTTTTGTAGAGCTTCATACATTATTTCCACCCTTTTGGAAATTTTGAACATGATTTTGTATATTGCTTTTTCATCCTCTGTTGCTACATGTTCCATTGTTCACGCTTGCAATTCACATCCACGCAAAGACTGCTTTGATACCAAACTTGATCCAAGTTGACTCAACTCCCGGATTTAACCAATATCTTTTACTTTCGTGATGTGATTAGAATTGCAATTAAAATAACATAAAGGAACATAAATGCATGTTGTAAAGAAGAAGGAACATGACAATCATCAGCAACATAAAATAACAAGACGTTGATAACGGAGTTCGTCCAAGAGGGACTACGTCTCCGGGCCCTGGTGTTAAGATGGTGTAGGCTGCTGCATTAAGTGTTGTCAATAGTGATGATGTACATAGGTGGTGACGTCGCTATCATACAAGGAAAATTCCCTCACACAGGAGTGGCTCCACGAGATGTTCCGCTACAGGAACTCTTAGTCAAAAAAGGACTCCTATCAGTATAACATAAACTCATGCATGATGATAATGAGCATCCCACCAACATGGCATAAAAGGGATCTCAATGAAAACATACATGGCGACACATGAGTATCCCATCAACATAACAAGAAAGGGATCTCAAACAAAACATGACGAATCATGACAACAAGTACATCCCACAAATGATTCCACGTCACATCACGTAGGAATCATGAAACAAGTAAGAAAACAAGATCCCGCATCAAATATCAAACAGGCATCTGTACAACACAATGCATAGAAAAAAAGTATATGAGCATACTACATATACCTCACATCCTGGGCCATCTGAAGAAAATGATGTCAAACTGCTGAAGTTGGTCGTACAATCAATCTCGTGGCGTCGAATTTCATGGAAATGACTGTTTGCACATGAATGTTGACACCTGCACTCCACTTTGAAAAGTGGCCGAAAAATGAAATGATCAAATGGAAAATCTAAATGCACCATCAAATTTGTGGCATTGAATAGGGTAAAATCGACTGTCAAATTTCTGAATTCTGAGAAAGTGAAAATCTAGGGCTTAAGGAATCTTTTAGATTCCCCCTAGATTCCTCAAAGATTCCCTCCTCTGGGTCCTCTGAAGATCTTCTGCTCAGATCAAAATTCCGACTGCGGCATCAGGTTCATGTTGCTAAGAGGTGTAAGATCGACATAAAACTTGTTTAATTTGGACACTGCAAAAATTTCATCCTCCTGAGAATTTTGCCCAATCATGGTTCTACCTACCTCTTCTTTGGGCTCATGGTTCCACTTGCAATAAATTAATTAAAAATTAGCATTTCGATTTCTGTGTGCATTCTTGGCTCCTCCATGCTCCCGAGCATACTGAAAAATGAGTTTATATAAAATTTTGGGCGGATGTCCCATGGCAGGTCGTTGGTGGATTGGTAAGGAAATCGAATTATGAGGAGGAGGTCAGGGGGTCAAACCCTGACCCCTCCATATTAACACACCATTATTTTTTTTTTTGAAAACCACATTAATATTTTTGGGGTCTGGTCCGCATTGGGCGGCCCGCCCCTTAACCTCCGCTGATCGGATATGCTGGCGATGGTTGGGTGTATTAACTATGGGCGGACATTGTATTGAATGGTTGGCGTGTTGTTATGTGACATAGGGTTGAGTGTGAGGGTGCCCAGGAAGTGGGCCGACCACACCGGCTGGGCGGGTTCAAGCCCCACCACCCTCAGTTTGTACATGGCACATGTCTTAGTGTGGTGGGGCATGGGCCAAGTCCAGCAGAGGTGGCCTGCCCACAACCCAAAGGTATTTTGTTTGATGTGGTTAGGTTTGGCGGGGTCATGGCCGTTGACCCATTTAAATTTGTTATATGGTGCGATTGGGCCAGCGGGGGTCATGGCCCGTTGGCGCCTTTAATAAATTTTGAAACTTGTTAGTATAGTTTGGGGGTGGCCGGGGTGGTGGCCCGCCACCTCACTTTATATATATATATATATATATATATATATATATATATATATATCTATATATATATAATTTTTATTTATTTTTATATAATAAATGGTCATTTTCAAAATTTTCGAATATAAGGGATATTGGGAAATTTAAAGAGGCCACAATTTCGCCTCTTTTCGGGAGCCAGGTTCCCATGTTGATTGATGGTGAATTTTTAGGACCATTAAACTTGGCCCACAACCCAAATTTGACCAAAACTTTGACTGGCTTGTTATCACTCATATGAGCTCGGATTGATGAACTGTTTGCACCGTTGTGATCAGGACGACAATATCTACGTTCTGGTCCTAGTTCGAAAGAATTCTGATCACTTTTATTTTCAAGATTCCATAAGCCCTCTTTGTCCTGTGTGTCTCTGGAGCCACCTAGATCACTAATGGTTATATCTAGGTTCCAACTAGAACTAACTCTATGTATTGACTGCAAAGCAAAAATCTGGCCTAGCGTTAACTAGATACGTCAGCAAGCCAATCAACTTATGGTACATCAATGGAACTATTAGATCAAACACATAACATCTTAGCTTCCTCAGATTTGTAGCCATAGGAGTTGGAATTGAATTGCAACCATCATACCAAACTTTTGCAGGATCTTGATACTATATTTTCCTTGACCAAGAAATATTTCATCGGTATGCCATACTTCTAGCCCAAAATAGTAGTGCATCAATCCAATATTCTATTCTTCGTATAAAATTTAGAAGCTAACTCCATTTTACACCAAATAATCAGATGCTTCATACCTGTCACAAATAGGTCATCAACATACAACAATAGGATCACATGTTCATTTTTCTCGACCTTGAAGTACAAGTTTGGATCATAATTGCTTTTGGAGAAACCAAATCTTGTAAGATAATTGTCAATTCATGTATACAAGGCTCTCAATGCTTACTTAAGTCCATACTAGGCCTTATTCAACCTGCATATGTGAGGCTCTTTACCATGGACCTCAAAAACTTGAGGTTGCTTTAAGTATACGTCTTCTTCAATCACTCCATTAAGAAAAACAATCTTTACACCTATTTAATGTAAATCCAATCCCATAGAAGAAGCAATAGAAATAATGGAGCTAATAGTATTGTACTTGGTAATCAGAGAAAAAGTCTCATCGTAGTCTTCTCCCTCTTTCTAGAGGAAACCTCTAGCCATAAATCTCACCTTGTATTTGTCAATGCTTCCATCCACTACATGCTTGATCGTATACCCATTTGAAGGACACCACCAATTTATCTTTAGGTCTAGGTACAATTTCCCACACATCATTCTTCATGATCGATTCTATTATTCCAACATTGCATCCTTCCAAACTTGTTGTTTAGTGGATTCTTCATAGATGGAAGGCTCAACATCAATAATATTAGTCATCAATGTTGCATAACCAGAAGACCTATTTAACCTCTTGCTTTCCTTGAAGGTGCCACATGGTGTTGCATATCCTTCCACTTCCTACAAAGTGGATCTCAACCAAGATGGCCTTTTCTTGATTTCAGGAAAATTAGTTCCATAGGTTCACTTGGTCCTTCTAGCTCATCTTGATGATTAATGGGATGTTTAGTAGGATTCAATGGTTTAGATCTTTCTTCCTTGGGAGCTTCATGTTCTTCATCCTCATCCGGGTGAACTTATTTGGAATTCCAATAAGCCATATTCTCATCAAATGTCACATCCTTGCTAACTTCAACTTGTTATTTTCCTGTAATATATATTCAATATGCCTTTTATGACTCACTATAACCAACAAATATTCCCTTGTTTCCTAAAGGCTCTAATTTTCTTCTATTATCTTTAGGAACATGAATATAAATAGGACAACTAAATATTCTTATATGACCAACTTGTGGTTTTTTTCCATTGAATGCTTCTTTATAAGTCTTGTCTTCCAATATTTGATGAAGACTTCTATTTTGAATGTAGACAATGGTCGTCGATGCTTCACTCCAAAGAAGCATAGGATAGTCTTATTCATGCATAATCACCTTGACAAATTCTTCAATTGTTCTATTCTTTCTTTCAACAACTCCATTTTTTTTTGGATTGTAGGGGACTATCAACTCAATATTAATCCCAAATTCTTTGCGAAAGGAAGTGAGCTCCTTAGATGTATATTCTCCTCCATTATCAGATATCAATATTTTGATCTTTTTTCCCTTCAATTTTTTGATTCCAACTCTGAATTCGTTAAACTTGTCAAAGAATTCATCTTTTGTCTCCATGAAGTAGATTAACATTTTGTGGGATAAGTCATCAATGAATGTTACATAGTACAATGAGCCTCTAAAATACTCCACTAGCATAGGGCCACATACACCATAATGAATTAAGTCCAATACTTCCTTGGATCTACTTTCACTGCTTGGAAAAGATTTCTTGACAGTGTTTCCAAGCGCACATCCTTTGCATACTCCTTCACGTTCTTCCTACAAATATGGAACCCCTAAAACCATATGCTTTATGGTTGAAAAAGATTTATAATGAAGGCGACCATATCACCTATGCCAAAGCTCACAAGGATTAATAACATTATGTATAAGTGCTTGAGAAGATTGTTTCAAAATCATATATAATATTCCTTCACGAACTCCAAATACTCTAGTAGAATCAATACTACAGCCTTTGCACCAAACAAGAGACTTTCCATCAACAAAGGATACTCTGTATCCTTTATCTTAAAAGCATGAAATAGAAACCAAATTCTTCTTAAAACTTGGCACATAAATTATTTCGTTGAGATGAATGTTATGACATTATTATAGCTAAATGGATGTCTTCCCAGTGCCTTTAACTACATAACTATGGTTCTTTCCAAGTTCCTCCTTTTGTTGTATCCTTATTTCCATCATACTTGTGTGGTTATCTTGACCTCTTTTCATGTGCCTTGAGAGACCACTATCTACTAGCCACAAATATTCACTATCTGCAACAAAACCAAAAAGAGTAGAGAAATAGAATAGTTCTTTAGTACAAGGTTCTTTGTTCTTTGGTTTCTTTGGAAGTTCTTCAAAATTTGTTGCAAAGGTATGCTTATTTCCCTTTCTCTTTCTATCATTTTATATTTTAGGAAAATTGTGTCTAAAGTGACCATACTTCTGACATTGGTGGACTTGGACCTTTGATATGTCTCTCTTTCTTCCTCCACCTTTTTTGAAGCATGCTTCATATGCTTGAGAATCACCTTCATCCTATCTTTGAGTCCTTCCTCTCGATACAAGATTTGATTCTTCTTGACTAAAATTTGTTGAAAAAGTGTAATTAAGTTCGGTCTTCATAATGACATGTGTAATTGTTATTTATGTAATTGACGTAAATAATGGAATACAATTATTTGTGTAATGCTTGAATCATGGGTTTCATGATCAAGGAATTTTATTTTATAGTTAAGTCTCCCATTGTGAGCCTTTAGGGTTGGTCATCAAGTCGTAAAGTCTAGGGAGTCAATATTATGTGTTGAAGACATGTTACATATTGTAAAAGGTAATTTTGATTATGTCAATCACTCTCCAAGACCTTGTCACAATCTATTATTCATGTCAGCCTTCCAAGAAGATGAATATGTCTCTACACAAGCATGTCGACCAATGTGTTAGGAGAAGTCGACTTATTTTGATTGGTATATCACTATATATAGGGAAACTTGACCTCACTTAGAAACTCACTCGATAAAGAATCTAAATAAAAAGGAAGAAGGAGCCACACATCAAGCAAGGAGAAGGAAGTCTAGAAGACTGAGTATGTTGACCTGTTTTGGGCAAGATGTCCTCCACACATGCAAAGAATTTATGTTGTCCAAACTGCAGAAGCAGTCGAGGTATCATAGTCATACTTGAAGGTAAAATCAAGGAGGAAGTCAAGGTGGATCTCAAGTTGGGTTGACAAAGAAGAAGCCTCCATCTAGAACAAAGAAAATCAAGGTTGAAAGTTGGTCAATCACAAGTGCTAGGGTTTCTAAAGAAGGGTCAAAAGTTGTAGCTTTGAAACTAGAGACCAAAATCTGAATAATAGCTGAGCTAGTGGAAGAAGGAAGAATTTTTACCATTGTTGACTCAAGGAAGAAGAATTTGAATCAAGAAGGATCGTGACTTTATCTTGGAGAGGTTATTATGTCAAGGGTCTTGGTCTTGGTAATTTTCAATTGAAGTCTCTATAAGAAGAAGAATTCATTTTGGGTTTCCTCTCAAGTTGGAGAGGTTTTGGCCTAGGTGGATTGCCTATATTATGTGTCTCTTGTCTCTATATTTTTTTATGTTTTGGTAACTTTTTGATGAAGATTAACTCCATAATAATCTAAGTAAAGAGAAGATCCTAATCTAAAGAATTAAAAATCATTCACAAGCAGTTATCATCAAAGAGAAATCTCCTAATCCTAATGCCCTAGATTTCTCAACATGGTATCAGAGTTAAGGTAACAAGTCAAGGAAGGGCGGATCAATAAAGGACACTCAAGGAAAAAATATTGAGAAAAGTATCAAGGACATCAAAGCATAAAAAATATTCCCTCATCTCCAAGGCATTTCAAGGATGAGGATCACATCATCATCTTGAAGAAAGTCGAAACCCTAGGAGCATTCATAGGATCCACACTCAATCATCACTTCAAACAGTGAAACCTCAAAAACCCTATCTCTACTCAAGAAAGAAAGGACTTGGATTTGAATCATCTTCAAGACTACTCATCCAAGGGTAGCTATGTCAAAGGCGTTGTCATCAAAGATATCAAGGAAATCTCCCTCTTTGAAGCAAAGGATTTCATCTCAAAAGAAATTGTTATCCTTGTTGAATATCATCCAAGAATCATCAAGGCATAATCAAGAATTCATCAATCATCATCTACAAAGGGACCAAGTTGAATGTTTCATCTTCACTTGACAAGTAAGTATCTTTATTTCTATAATTAAATCTAGAAAAACTGACTTCATTTTGCAAGGAGAACAACAAGTTGGTTGGATCATTGAACTTCCTTGCATGGAAAAGGAGGATAGACTTAGTCCTCAAGGAAAATGAAGTTGTTGATCATGTCAATGGAAAATTATCGAAACCATATGAAGGGAAAGCACTATATAAATATATGAAATAGGATCTAAGGGCTCAAAGGATGCTTGTACAGTCCATCAAGGATTCAATCATCCCCTATATAGCAAAGTTGGAGACATCAAAAGGGATTTATGATAAGCCAGTAGAACTATTCTCTAAAAACACGATAGGAAAAATTATATCACTAAGATCTGATCTATGCAAATTGAAAGCATCAAAGGATGAAGGGATATCTACATGTACCACAAAATCATCTCTAAGAAGGAATCAACTTCAAGATTTAGGAGAGGTGATATCCAATAAATAAATGATTAGCATTGTTCTAATTTCTTTAACTGATGAACAAGGAAACCTTGTATCAAAGGCCTATGAAGAGGAAAAATGTATTCCATTTAATAATTTGTGGTCGCTATGCAATATCCAAGAAAACAAGTTGAAGGCAAAGACTGATGCAATATCATATGAGCAGGGTCAAACATTTGCTGTCATGTTAAGAAGAAAAGGGATATTTGGCAAGTTTGGTCCTTAGAAAAAGAAGAGGATCAATATGTCGCAAATCTAATGCTATGGATCAGTCAAAGATATGGGCACTACAAGAGATACTCTACTAAGCTCAATAAGGACAACAAAAAATGAAGAAGGGAAGAAGCCCATATCACCAAAGAAGTGGAGGAAGTTGAAAAGAAGAAGTCCATGAAAGAGGAAGTAAAATATCTCTACTATGATTGAGATAGTCTTCCTCACCTAGTCCTTTTCAAGTTTTCTGTTATAAGATATGGGCATCATGAGTCACTAAGGATAATGATAGGATGCATCATGGAATCATAGAAGTATTGAAAGCAAGATCTCGTGAAATCATCATAGAGAAGCATGAAAGATAGAAGTCTATGTCAGTCACCTATGGAAGGATATAACTCTTCGTAACCTCATTAGAAGCATGCATGGTACTAAGTTATGAGAAAAGGGATAATTCATCTAGTAAAAAGCACATCATATATCAATCAAAAGGGAAAACATTTTTTGAATGAGGATACTCAAGATCCTTTGTTGAAATATTCATTGGAAGGTTCACCAAATTAAAGGAAGAAAGTGTCTCATCAAGAATTCCCACTTGTGGGAATTCAGGGGATCGTAGAATGAGGTCAAAAGAAGTGAATCAGATAAAGGAATTGAAGGTATTTCAATCAAGGAAGCTGCCAAAGGGAGTCTAGATGACCTAAAATAAAAATGAGGTATGTGTGATTGTATTTGATGAAATAGAGTCATGTCATATGTTTGCAGGTAACATGGATGAATACTCTACTTGGAGAGCATAATCAAAAGAAGGATCTCCTCCTTTTTAAAGGATGCAAGAAGGCATGGGTCACACATTGACTAGATGAAATCAACATAATATGTCTTCATATGAAATATGAGGTGGTTGAAAATAGTTGTAGGAACTCTGATTAGAATTTCTTGGAAAGGAAATGTGTCAAGAAGGAAAGGAAGAGATCATGAAAAGGGAAACCATGGAGAAAGGAAATCAACATCCAAGGAATAAAATATTTGACTGTGAAATCTCCATGAAAGATATGAAGACTTTGAGGAAGTCTGAAAAAGAAAGAGACCCTTGACAAAATATATATTTTGGAGATGTGTCGATGTGTATGAAATATGTTGATGCAAACTAGAATATGACATGATGAAAGACCATCAGAAAGGTAATTTTGATTTAATGTTCATTTCTTATTTTTGAATAATACATGGATGGCCTTATGTAGGGTTTCCAAGGGAGGAGTGGTGAATTCCTTCCACCATTGATAACCATGTGGCAAGACGAAAGATCCTTAGAGAAACATGGCATGAAGGAAGGTTAGTTATGGACTAATGAATCACTTTACAATGAAAGGAGTGATGACATGACTGACACATGGATGAAAGTGATGGATGGTATGTTCCCTACAAAGAAGTCTCAAAATATATATACTCCATGGCAAAGAAGAAATTCATGACATCAAAGGAAGGAGTTCTATAGGAAGATGGCTACCCTATGATCTCCACCAAGAGAGTTGCTGGAAGCAATTCCCTGGTTAAGAGGGAGTCCAATCAGGTCCCTATTTAAAGGGAGCTTGGGTACATTTCTTTTATAGGAATGGGTAAATTCCCTCAGTGGAATGTGTATGTCATGCCTAAGTTGAGAGGGGTAGATAGACACATCATTCTTGTCTTCAATTGGGAAGAGAGAATGGAGGATTGGGTAAACATCTGGCATCTGATAGCCTTTGAGGATGAGTTAGGAATCCAAGGTAAGAGTGGTCGTAGAGGATTGATATTCTTTGAGGACTAGGAATCCAATATAAGAATAGTCCTAGTGGAACATACTCTGAGAACCCGGGTGGGGTATGTTCCGAGAGAGACAATGATGAGGGTGTCAATACATCATTGGTCTCGCCAACATTGAGCTTTAATCCTGTGGAGAGATAGATCTATTAGACAAGGCCTTGTTATGTGACAATGCTGGATGATATGATGTTATATAGATGGGCTACCAATCTGACTCTTCTTATAAGAATTATTTAGATTGAGAATGTCCAATTACCTTGTATATGAATATCTCCCTAGTTAAGAGGGAGTGTTGAAAAAGTATAACTATGTTCAGTCTTCAAAAGTGCTTCACAATGACATGTGTAATTGTGATTTTATGTAATTGATGTAAAGAAGAAAAATAAAATTATTTTTGTAATTCTTGAATTGTGGTTTCATGATCAAGGAATTTTATTTTATAGTTAAGGTTCCCATTATGAGCCTTTAGGGTTGGTTATTAATTCATAAAGTCTAGGGAGTCAATATTATGTGTTGAAGACATGTTACCTATTGTAAAAGGTAATTTTGATTATGTTAATCACCCTCCAAGATCTTGTCACAAGCTATTATTCATGTCGACCTTCCAAGAAGATGAAGATGCCTCTAGACAAGCATGTCAGCGTATGTGCAAGGAGAAGTCAACTTATTTTGATGAGAATATCACTATATATAGGGAAACTTGGCCTCACTTGGACACTCACTTGATAAAGGATTTGAAATATAAAGGAAGGTGCGAGAAAGCTAGAAGAAGGAGTTACACATCAAGCAAGGAGAAGGAAGTCTAGAAGTTGAAGTATATTGATCTTATTTGTGCAAGATATCCTCCACATGTGCGAATAATTTATGCTATCCAAATTGCAGAATAAGTCGAGGTATCATTGTCATATTTGAAGTTAAAATCAAGTAGGAAGTCAAGGTGGATATCAAGCTAATTTGAAAAAGAAGCAGCCTCCATATAGAACGAAGAAAATCAAGGTTGAAAGTTGGTCAATCACACATGCTAGGGGTCTGAAGAAGGGCCAAAAGTTGCAGGTCTGACACTAGAGACCGGAATATGAATAATAGCCATAGTGGGGGAAGGAAGAATTTTTGACCATCGTTGAGTCAAAGAAGAATAATTTGAAGCAAGAAGGCTTATGACTTGGTCTTGGAGAGGTTGTTGTGTCAAGGGTCTTGGTCTTGGTATTCGTCAATTTAATTCTCTATAAGAGGAAGAATTCATTTTGGGTTTTCCTCTAAAGTTGGAGAGGTTTTGGCCTTGGCTGATCGCCTATATTCCATGTCTCTTGTCTCTATATTGTTTATGCTTTAGCAATTGTTTTATGAAGACGAACTCTATAATAAGTAAAGAGAAGATCCTAATATAAAGAAGTAAAAACCATTCACAAGTAGTTATCATCAAAGAGAAATCGCATAATCATAATGCCCTATATTTCTCAACAAAATTGGCCCATAGTTCATCAAATTTTGGAGCATCCTTCATAGCACATATTCTAGATACAAAAAAATCCCATGATTCAAGTAGACCATTGAGTGTCATAGTTACTAATCCCTTATCATAGATGACTTAATCAATTTCTTGTAGTTGATATCTTAGTTGAGATATCCTCATGAAGTATGGGGCTATAGTATCATTCCTTTTCATTATAATATCATGAAGGTCATTCTTCAAACTCATGTTTTGACTAATATTATTGATTGTGAACAAATTTGTTAGGGCATCATACATTTGGTTTGAAGATTGAAGAATTTAAACATAGGGAATCAACTAATCTTTGATAAAGTCCATAATGATGCTCATGGTTGTAATATCATCCTTCTCAAACTTTTATTTATCTTCATATTTCTTTGGTTCGGTGACCTTTCCCTTCACAATTCCCGAGAGATCTTCTTTGGCAAGGAGAAGATCAATCCTAGTCTTCCAAGCCCTAAAATTTGTGGCTCCTTCTAACTTGTTTCCTTCCTTCATGTGGGAGCCCATGGTTATAGACAAAATAGATTGTAGGGTTTCAAGAGTGATATATTACCAAAGAGTGAAAGCTTATTCAAGAGTGATATCAACATCCCTTTTCATCACCAAAGATATAAAAACATGTTTATTTTTCAAGTGCAATAGATACAAGCACAATATTTCTAAACTATTGGTAATCATTTCGAATGATATAGATCTTGTTTTAACAATTCCATTTTATCATTAATAAAATACACTTCATAAATTCAACCATAAACCATAAAGATAGTAGATATCACAATGCATAAAAGAGAACATGAGATTTACCTTAGGAAAACCCACTTGGGGGAAAACCCAACAACCTTTTATTTATATAAATTCTTCAATTCAAAAAGAGATACATATAATGTGACTAGTCAACTATGACATCAACAAGATAAACAAGTTATGGGAAAACCTGGTCTCTAGACCTCAAGTTAAGTCAAACCAAGTAAAACTTATGCTCTTCAAGAATTCAACCTTCTCATATTTTCCCATAATTCAGCCTACCCAGAATATGTTTCCAAGAAGATGCGCAAAATTTTGTCCCACCCAGAAAAAATGCCCAAAAATTCAGCCTATCTAGAAAATTACCTAGAAAATGTCACATATGTAAAATATTTGGAGAGAGAAAAGTGTGAACTAGAGAGATATCTCCATCCTCCTTTTTTTCCTTCTTTATCCTCCTTTCCTTTGCTTGGGTGCCTAGAACTTGTCTTCTTGTGATGAGGTTGAATGGTTATATTATGGAGGGGGTTGAATTCATTTATGATAGTTATTTGCCTATCCAAAATGGGCGTGTCTCTTCACTGGACTGACTTGACTAATTTGGAGCCAAAAAATCAAATTTCAAATTTCAAAAATTTATCTTTTAAATCTGACATGAAGAACATGTATTATACAAATTATTTCAAGGACTAAATGATCAAAATGACATTAATAACATGTCTTACAAATCCTTTATACATTACAAGGGCTAATATATAAATTATGAAGAGAGACCATAGCTATACAATTTAACACACTAGACTTGGTCGTTGTTAACCTTCTCATCGTATTAAAACATCTCCCTTTTTGCTGCAAAATACTACACATTATTAATGATCATTCATTTCCTCCTTGTAACATAACGTCTATGGTGAAAAATTGTATGGTAGTCGTTCCTTTTTATCATGCCTTTGCAAACCCTTCTAAATGTCTCATTGTTGAACAACATTCACTTATAGACAAGTTCATGTCAAAGCATATGAATGAATGATATGCAAGTTTGGTAATTGCACTTGGAGTTCGTAGGTTTATAATTTCTAACTACCTTGGCTTATGATTGACGTGAGCCCCCCCATAAAATGCAACATGTGACACAATCTTGTATACAATACACACACACACACACACACACACACACACACACACACACACACACACACACATATATATATATATATGAATGACATTACATATTTAAGTTATTAATTTACATATAATATATTTAAATATTGCATTTACATACATGTTAATTTTTGTTAACTTCCCTACTTTATAAATGTTCCCTCTGATCAAAATACTATCCTAATGTTAACATGGAGGTGCTATGTGAATAAAGATGCGAAGTTTCTCATGTATACACCAAGCATATTTCCCATGTATTAAAGCAAACATAATAACCCAAAGTTTAAATAATTGTAACTTCCAAGCCCAAATGTCACAAATATTATGTCGTTGGAAATCCTTTCAAGAAGCGAATATAATGGCACAATTAACAATCGACATGCAAAATTGGTTAGGATCGAGCATGCAAAACAATGAAAATGTGATATTCATAAAAATTGAGATGGAGCTTCACATGTGTGACCTGAGTGTGATCTTATTATTCTAGAATTATTTTATCACCTTAGTCTTCAAAACCCATGTAGCATAATTTCTTCTAGAAGGACAAAAAATATGCTAATCACGATCAGGTACTAGAAGTGAACTATTGGTACGCGAACTAGGCTAAACTATTCATCATTAGCAAAATCAACATAAAATTCATTTAATTCATTAGATACTTAGGAATTATTAAAAATAATCAACTTTTACCTATGTATGTGTGTTAAAGGGTTTTGAATTAAAAGGGGTGACAATGTAAGACAACACATGCAATATGCAGTTATAAGCGTAGGGTATAAGTGGTAAGAAGGTAAAATGGGATGTTAAAAAAGATGCAAAAATGGGAGCCTAAAAAATCCCCCAAGTAGCAAGGATTTATCTGTGCATTACAATGAGACTTGAAAGACCTATATTATAGATCAGAGGAAGATAATAGTAAAAAGGGATGCAAATTTTAACGAATAATTTGTATCAAGGGAGTCACATTAGCAAATTCGAATGGTAGGGTAAGGAAAAGGAAGTTATAAAGGTTGAGCTAGGATCACCAAAGACACCAATAATTTCCAATTCGGGATGACAACCTTCAAGTGAAAAGGAGGAGATAATATCCCCTTGTGGTTATCTTAAGATACCTTGATGGTTCACACAGAAATTGAGGATGATTAGGAATGTGTTAGTTATCCTAGGAGTAGATTTAGGAAGAGTAGAATTATGAAGAAATTTTCTACTTACATTTCATTGATGGGAAATATCATTAATTCTATTCCTTCTAGTTTTCAAGAGGCAATAAACTAGCAGGTATGGAGGGATGCCACAATGGAGGAGTAGGCCTCCAAAATTTATGAAGAATGATGTTCATAGTGTTAAGATTGGAGGGGAAGTTAGTAGTAACTTCCAAGTGTATATACAAAACCAAACATGTTTCATATGAAAACCTTGAGAAGTTCAAGGTAGGGTTTGTGGCAAGAGGGTTTTTCTAGGAAGGAGTCGACTATGAGGTGAAATTTTCTCCAAACATCAAATACACTTCCATTAGTGAAATTATATCTTTATCTTCAGTCATGGAATGGAGCATACATCATATGAATGTGAAGACAACTTCCCTTATTGGATTCATTGAGGAAGAAGTTTGCATAGAGAAACATAAAGGCTTTGAGATAAATGAGGTTGAGACCCATGTTTGCAAGCTTAAGAAAACATTGTATGGACTCATGTAGGCACCAAAAGCATGTTATTACAAGATCAAAGGATATTTGTTGAGTATGAGATTTATAAAAATTGGAGCAAATCCTAACTTATATTATATATTTGTTGGGAATTATTTTTTGCAAATCCGAACTTATATTATATATTTGTTGGGATTGATCTGCTCGTTTTGGTGCTACATGTAGATGGCTTGTTTCTTACAAGTGCAAATAGTCTCATTCTATGGTGCAAAGCCAATATAGTAGTTGTGTTCAAGATGAAGGACATTGACATGATGCATTACTTGTTGGGTTTGGAAGTTTGGAATAAACAAGGGAGGTTTTCCTAGGGTAGGGTAAATATGCAATTGATATGTTGAAAAGATTTCCAATGGAGGACCACAAACCTATGGCCACACCCATGATCGCCAATTTGAAGAATGTGATATATTCATATTCAGAATTGGTGGAACCCATGTTGTATAAGAAACTGATAGTATTTGTTGTGAACACCTTGAGTTAGTTCATAGTGGAGCCAAAGAAAGAGCATTAGGTAGAAACAAAACATGTGTTAAGATATTTGAGGAGTAGAATGGATTATGGTCTAAGATATCTTGAAGTTGGTGAAAACAATGGTACCAACTTAACAAGAACTCTAGCCCAAAAAATACCTATAAAAGAAAACCTAAAACTGAAGAGTGGTGATGATGCATCACTATTTTTTTAAGGGTTAACTTCCAACATTTTTTAGCCATGACATTAGAAACCAAAATCATGATCATAGAAAACCTTAAAATTCCAAGAGTTTTCAACCATGGAGTTAAACACCAAATAGAATGACTCTAAAAAACCCCAATGTTCTGACATTTTTCAACCACCGAATTAAAACCAAATATCATGAGTATAAAAACCTTAAAATTTCAACATTTCTCAACCATGGAATTATAAACCAAATATCATGACTAGAAAAACCTTAAAAAGTCAACACTTACCAAATAGTAATTCTACCAAGAGAATTTTTTTTTAAGGCTAAAGGTATAGCTATTTTAAGATCTTAGCCTAATAAAACTTGACCCGTGGTTTATAAAATCATCATTAATGTACACAAAATCATGAAAACACTCATTATGTGTGTGTGTGTGATGTAATGCAAATAATAATTCTTTAATTAAAAATATGAAAAAAAACAAATTAAATTTTATCTATATATATATAGATATATATATCTATATATATCTATATATTCTAAAAAAATTATTTGCTAATGGACAGGGGGAAGCTCGCCACCCCACCACCTACCCTTGGATTAAAGGGATTGGGGTTGGGGGGGGGGGGGGGTTGTGGCTATCTCACTCCATGCACTTGCACATTCCAATGGACTTAACATTCCCCTACATTAAGATGACAACCTTCATTTCCACTGGGAACTCTTGCATCCCCTATCATTGCTCCATATTTTTATGTTAGATATGAGGGGCTTTGTAGTCACGGGTGGGATATTTCCATAATGGAACTAGATTTTCAAGCATGTTGGTTTATGGAGGCCCTGACCCCCTTGGCTTGAAACCTCAGCATACTCATCTTGTGATAGAATTTATAGTCTGAAGTTAGGGGGAGGTCAAAGGGATATCTAACCTAGGAGGGGCAAGGCATGTCGTCTGCAGTACTCTAGATCTTGGTTAGTCATCAACACAGTGGCAAGTCCTCGTATGTCCAACCTTAGTAAATTATTTAGCTTTATTTTATTTGCATGGTGGATTTTTTTTATGGTTTTCAAGGCGTCTCAGTGGTGTTGAAACTCATTGGAGTGTTCTTGGTAATTTGGTTTGGGGTTTTGGACCCAAAACAATGGTTATAGGACCAAAAGAAAACAAGTATTCATTCTAAGGCTTGAAAAGAAAACACCCTAATTTCTAGTGGTTTCCTAAATTACCCTAGAGAAAGGATAAATAGAGGAGCCTTTTAGAGGCTCATGATATCTCAAGTGAGATGGACTTCACTTGAGGAGGTGTTTTTCCTTAGGAGGGCCACATACCATAGAGAGAGATAGGAAAGTAAGGAGCAGAAGCGTGGTTCTAAGGAGGATGAGTTTTTTTCAGCATCAACAAGTTGAAGAAGTTATCTAAGGAGGTCGACATAAATATGGTTAGGTTGCACTGGTTTAGTGATTCTCTATATTCAATAAGGTCGAGATATCGATCCACCAAGGAGATCTAGCCAAAATCTTGTTATAGGATTGGAAGTAACCTCAAGTGCATCTAGAAACAAGCCTAAGCCTGTGGGTGAAGGATATTTTTCAAGAGATGGATATTCAAGGCATGATAAGGTCTAGGATGTTGAGATGTGTAGCTCAAGAAGTGCTCTCATAACCCCTGGGGTATTGGGTTTGTGAGGAGTTGACCCACGAAAAAATTGTTTTGTGGGCAATGTACCCAAGTGGTGGACTTTTGACCCAAATTTGTGGGCTAAAGACCCAAGAGAAAATATTGTTTATTCTATTGAATGCATGAGGCGAACCTTTGATGGGATAAAGGGTACCTAAGGCCATAATGGAGAGATTTTATATCAATGAAAGAAATTATATTTCTTAAGTTAATGGTGTTTGAATGTGTAGGCTGAGGTTGGCTTGGAAAAAGGGGCATGACCCTCGATGGAAAAGCCAATTCACCAAGAAAACTATAAGTAGAGATAAAGTTTGGTTCATTTGGCATTCAAGAGAGCATCACATCTAAAGAGTGTTCTGAAAAAATAAAATTGAGTTACCTCATGAGAGTCGTAGACCTTAAGCAGGATCAAATTTAGAGAATTTTATGGACTATCTCACTACTATTTGAAGGAAACGTTTTCCCAGGAGTAGGACGAAATTATGTGTGTTTTCTTGTGACTTAAGGAGGTTTGTACTAGTATTTTGGAGGTTGTTGTTCTATGTTGTTTTTTTTCCTAGTTAGGGCTCCTTCTACGCATACTCAAACATCTAAATTTTTGTCCTGAAATCTAGTTAATTCAATCTAGTGTTATGTGCATGAAGGGGAGGGTGAGACCCTAAAAATGTGTCATTAAGGTATGTTTTGTCTTTGTGATATGGTCATAGAGTAGTATATTTGTGAACTGGTTCTATGTATGGTCTGAACCTAAAAGAGGGTGAATCCTACCTCAGATTACAGAAGAAGTCGTGCGAGGTATGGGATAAAGAGAAGGGATCATACATTGAAGGAAGAAGGGAAAGAGAAGGGAGGATATGTTGGAGATTGGATGTTGAGTTTATGTGTGAAGGTATGATCTGAATTGGGGTATATTAGTAATGCTATGCTAATTCCCCTCATCAGAATATAAAAATGTGCTTGAGGTTGTACTCCAAAATAGCATGTAAAAGCATGAATTTTATGTGTTTTTGTTTAAGATAGTTTCTTAAAGAAAACTCAAAACATGAAACAAAAAAACTCAATGGAAGCATACATCAAACAATAATACACCAACCATTGATAAAGGAGTTCACCCCTCCTGGGCTACATCTCCTTGGATCAACTCTAAAGGCTTGACCCCTTCTCATAATGTTGACAATTCTTCAGATAAAGAGTACATAAATGTGCTGACAAAAAGAGTGGATAGTTCCCCTTCAAGGAAACATTATTTTGCAAAGAATCCTCAATCTAAACATATGACAACCTACAGTTAGTCATGAAACAATCAACAAGCTAAGGGCTCTCAAATCAAGACCCCACACTCTAACTTCCAAGAGCATAAACAAGTACAACAATCCACTTGAAGCACTTAAATAAGTCTATTTATCCATACACATAGAGAAAAGAAGAAATATAGGTACAACACTATTGTAATGGCTGCTATAGAAAACATATGGAGGGTGGAAGACCCCTACAAAGCTACCTCCATCTTGGAAATCCTCCATAAACTGAATCAACACTCTGGTTGACCAGGGCATCCATAGGCTTCACTTTGCAAAAATCCTATCTAGAAATTCTCCTTTGACTCTGAAACCTATTCCAATGAGTTCAGAATGCCCAAAAATGGCTATCTAGCCTCTTTTTGCCTCCAATTTGGTCAAAAATTTCCTTAGTTAAGACTTTCGTTAGTCTCCCCACAATTTTCTCCTCCAAATTTGGCTTACTGCCAATTAAATTCATTATTTGCAGTCTAAACTAGTAGTTCCACCACAATCAGCAATTCTGCCATCATTCCCGTCATTTTCACGGTTAAATACTGAGTGATCACATGCGGAGTGGAGGCACAACAGTTAAGGCGACGGTTCTGCACCCTATCGGATATTGCAATCGACGTACAAACCCTTATACCAGGCACTCCACGGACTCGCTGAGATTATTAACTGTAACATATAAAGTCCCACATCTAAGACTTATCTCAATCGGATTTTCCATTAGCATACAGACCCTTACATGCCTTTTGCGATAACACGGACCCGCTGGGTTATAAACTGCAACATATAACATATCGCATCTGGGTTATCGGCGGTGACACATATATGACTATGTCGGGGGCCGATTCTTAACATTATGCGATGTGTGATATGTGATTGCATTGAAACCCACTGCTCCAGGGGCCGATTCTCATTCCTCCTACAATTTGCGATATCTGATATTGCAATCACAGTTGATATCCTACTGGGGGCCAATTTATAACACCTTTCCACCTTCGCACCATTGGATTCGAAATGACGAGCTCTTTGATCTGAAGCTAAGCTTATCAAAATTGTAACACTTTGAATTTTTGACAAATTTTGAGCTCCTGAACACTCTTCCCCACTAAAAATCTTTTGGTCTCCAAAAGTTTAAATAATTTGGAACTACTCTGTACTTTATTTGCACTGCAAGTATCCTACATTTCATCCTTTCTTCTCCTTCACCTTTGTTCTTTAGAGCCATAAGAGATGAGCCAACAACTACATCCCCTGCAAATCTGTAGTACAATATCCTGCAAATTACATGTTTCACTATGTGACTAAAGAATTCAAGTTTGATGTCCTTCTCAACCTATCCATGTCACTATGGCCATCCACAGCAACATCCTTCCCAAGAAGAATTCCAAGAAGATTATCTGAAAAATCCTTATCAAGGATAAGATCCTAAAAGACTTTGTCAAATGTGTTATCACTGAAAATGATGTTGTCAAAATTTTTCTAGATTAGCTTAAAGATCGAGCAGTTTCGCAGCGCCAGAATTCTTTTTAGCAGTTTCGCAGCGCTACCTGTTTGAGTGGTTTCGTAGCGTGCTACGAAACTGGGGATTTGTTTGAGTTTTCAGTGAAGGTCCAAATCCTAGCATGCTTATTGTACAGAGTTCTACTTCCCTCCAGGAATGTTGATGAGATCAGTGGCAGTGTGTTCGAGGAGACACCCTATGATGATGCAGCTATTGTGGGATTGCCATCAAATACATTAAGGGAGTTATCTCTGAATTCTGGCTCATGGGTGATTGTGAAAGATGTACATACTAATGTGGGAGACTTGCAGGAGTTTTTGTGTTGAATCCTTCAAACAAAAAAATCTATTAAAATTCCACAAAACATAGAGAGTATTATGTTCTCAGCTGGCATGCTTGAAGCATCTGGGTCTTCTGTCAGCGTTCTGTTTGTCTGAAGATTATGCTTTAGTCATTGATCCACTGGTGGTGTATCTATCACTTAAATTGGTCTTTGATATTGGGTTACATTTAGCATGCCTGAAAACATATAGGGCGCAACATCAGGTGTTATAAAAATGTTTCAGGGGTCCTTTAATAGACTACTTAACAATGTTACCAAGTTCAGCTATGCCCAAAACAATGTCTTCAACACCTCTTTGAATGTTCAAGAACTGCTTCTCAGTGGTGACTTCAAGTCTGCTATTAATCTGTGATCTACAAGAGGAAGTCTGGTTTACAAATTCAAGGTCTTACTTCACCAAAGGAGGACTTGCTTCTAAATATGAGGATAGTTCCAAAATTCTGAACAAATCCGAAGCTGATCTCTCCACAGATTTAATTTGTTGTCCAAACAATGATCCACCTGTTCTTCGTCCTCTTTAGCTTTAAGTTCCTTCAAATCCAAGTTTTGTGCCGTTGCTTTACTAAATTATCCTTAGTAGAGTGCCTTTAAAAATTTACCACAGGGTCGAGGCAGAATATCATCTCAGGTGCAAGGATGATGTGTTATCGCAGGTTTGAAGTTGATGTGGGTTTGCACAGAAAAAGAGGGATTATAAAAAAAGAACCAATTTCAGATCTTCACTTTTGTTCTATCTTCTCTGCACTTCCTCGCTTCTGTTCTGTTTCAGAACCGAGCTCATTATCTTGACCGAAAGTTCTGGGCTGAAATGGACAACCTCAGTTGGATATATATACTTGTTAGAGTCTATGAAGAGACACGTCTCTTGGTATAATGGGCCGACATAACTATTTGAAAGCCAACCTGTGCTGTATTAATTTTTCTTTTTAAATTAATTTATGGCATGTAGGTTCACCACCTCTGGGTGACATTTGATTTTTCTGAGGGAGAATTGTCGTTGGCGGACCAAACAGCAGGGTTAAAGGTTCTTCGAAAGGATATGAAGATGCACACCTGCGCCATCCGAACAGGGTTCTTTCGTTTAGACTTCCGTCCTATCCACGTATACTATCTGAGCAATCTTAGGATTAAGGATAATGTAATTTAAAGTGGACATAATGCGCTTTTAAACAAGAATCGAAATTTCAGGTCGTTGGTTTGGCACCGACATGAGTCATGATACAGATGGCGCAAATGGCTGAGTTCGAAATAGATGAATTTCTTTTGTCAAGGTGGATGGTATTATTTAGATGTTGTCTTCTACAAACGGGGTAACGTGCCGGTTACATGCTCCAGCTGGCGACCAAGAAACTTCTCAAGCTGTAAGCAAGGCTTCATCAGATTTCGAGCTCAAAGTTTACATGCTGGTTAATGACTACTAAAGATCCTAAAAAGTTGTTGAAGGTTTTCGTCAATGCATTGCCACAAATGTCACAGCATCGCAGATTGGCTATCATGAAACATCTGCTAGGGGTTGTAGGTGAAGAAGCAAGTTTGCCTGTCCTTCTGTTATTACTAATTGAGATGATGGTTTCAAGAACTTTAATATCCTCTCAGAGAGCACAAAATCTTGAAGGCATATCGTTGGATTCAAAGTGGGAATTTGAGTTTTCTGTACAACTGAGTGGGCAATACACATCTAGAATATGGCTTCCAGCTTTAGTTAAGCCTTTTGCAAGGAGCAAGAACAGATGTATATATTCTGGACCTACTTCAACCAGAGTGCAGAGGAGATGATTCATTTTTATGGACCTTACAAATTGAAGCTACAAGTTTTATTACAAATTACCTGAGAAATTCTGAATTGGTTTTTGAGCTTGAAATTGTACATGATCAGGCAGCTTTGCAGGAAGCACTAGGAGCTCTTATGGAACAAGTAGTCTTACAATTGCAGATTATTGATAGAAAAACTAAAAAACCAATTGTTCCTTCTGGTCTCAAGAATGATGCAAGAGAAGCTGCATATAGTTTATTGAATACTGTCACAAAACTGATGGTTCCATCAGCTTACTCTAAGGGCATCACATCCTTGTTGAAACACTCAGATGCAAATGTCTGCGAAAAGGCACTTCGATTGCTTTGTGAAAATTTGAAAGACAAGGTTGGGCTTGTACAACAGCCGAGAATGAAGTAATATTCCTGTAGTTGAAGTTGAAGTGCATTTTTAGGGAGTTGAGGTTGAATTGTTGTGCCAATTTTGGAGAGACCGTGTAGGGTATTCCTAGAAATCATTCGCTCAGCCAAGTTCTGGAATATTTGTCCATATTGCTGCCTTTCAAAGCAAGGTTTCGATCAGCTAATTACACCCTAGAGGAGGACAAATGATTTACTTGCATTTCAAGAATTTGTGCCAAGTCTATCTTCAAAATTTGGAGCTGAACTTGTGGTCGAATTTACTACAACTAGTGGGCCAAAAATCTGTCTTAGGGACTGATATTTTCATGTTGATCTCAGATCTGAAGGTGCCACGAATTTGTCATTTCTGGGTTGAAATTTGCTAGATTAAATACTGTAGTACCTTTGTGTTGATTTCCTGAGTATACCCAGGTGTTGGGAAGTGAAAAACAATTATTAAATCTCTGTTGAACACTGCATGTAATTGCTAATATTATTACTCTGAATGATGACCTCCATATGCAGTCATTTGCTCACTATAGTGGCTGGAAAAAGGGTAGATATACGATGGGGCAACTGCAGACTTGTGGTCATGTGGTGTCATCCTATTTGTTTTAATAGCAGGTTACTTGCCTTTTGATGATCCAAGCCTTATGACATTGTATAAAAAGATATATAAATCAGATTTTACATGCCCTTCATGGTTTTCTTCTGGTGCAAAAGAGAAATTACAAGATGAAGATGCAAGGTTCAAAGACTGGAAGAAAGGGTCATTTGAATGTAGCTACAGAGGTATTTGAAGTAGCTTCTTCTCTTTTTATGGTTGAAGTCCGCAAGGCTAGAGGTGATACCTTGGAATTTCATAAGTTTTACAAGAACCTTTTGGCAGGCCTAAAAGTATCTCCAGAAAGCAGAGGAATCCGAGCATGCTGTTTGAGTTTGTTTTTAGGAAAAGCTATTGACATTGAAGCCTGGCAGCTAAACAGGATTATTTGCAAATTGTTGTTCATTTGTTGGAATGAGGAAGATCATTAATAAATTTAGCACAGTGTTAGCAGAAAACCAGTGAGGGGGACTGTGTTTTTAAATCACACAGCAGTTTCGTAGCGCGCTACGAAACTGCTGTAGGTGATGATTTTAAAAAAACACAGAGCAGCTAGTGTAATACTGTGAGCAGGAGTTGTGAAAGAGAGACATCTGTCTATGCCACCTACAGTACATTCAAAAACATGGTAGTACTTCATGCCTGGGGTTGTTAAATGATTTGGGAACATGTTGCTACACTTTCGGAGAAGGTTGGGAGACATAGACCATTATAATAGGAGCACACTTTCTGGTCATTAAATGAGCCATCAGCGCTTTCAAGCATCCCAAGCCAGTATTCATTGTATCTGCAGCTCAGCCATCTCAATCCAACTAGCAAAAGGACATGTGTCAAGAGCCAGAAAAGCATCAAGCATACGAGGAGAAAGGAATTAATGTTTTAGTTTGATTAGGATTGTGTGCAATTACATTTCAGCACTTTGTAATAAATGCATTAATTAAATAGCATGTAGGTAGAGTTAATAGCCACCTTCGAGGCTCCCCTCATGCTGGAGGAGGAAGCTCGAGGTGTTTGAGTTCGCTTGCCTATATATGGGCCAAGGTAGGATGTAAAAAGGGTTGGATTGTATATACAAAAACAGAGTTTTTTAGAGCTTATGAAAAGACTGTTACAGTAATGGCAAACAGGGTTTTTTCTTCCCAAGATTCTCAATGCATCTTTTTGTTCAAATGTGGTGGTGGTTTAGTTTCTTAATGTTCTTTTTACAGCCTTGTTATGGTACAATCCCTCAGAATTCATATTATATGCTCTGACTTCCTGTGTGCTTGACAGGCTGTGGGTTTTGGTGAAGCATGTTTGAACATCACTCAGAATTCATTTGTTAATGCTCTGACTTCCTGTATGTTCAGCAGGCTTTGATTTAGGTAAATTATGTTTGAACCTTTGATGATGCAAAGAGCCTTGGCTTCTATGAGATGACTGTGATTTGGTTTATTAACTGTGAGAGACTCCATAGCCCAATGAAGACTAATTTGATGTATGTCCAGCCAGCTATATTTTTACAAATGTGTGAAGAGTTAGCCCTCTAGTGTTTGAAGGATTTTGTCAAGAGTCGTGAGAGAGCCCTCTCTGATTAGGAAGGCTAATTCCTAATCTAAAGTATGGTCTGAAACAGTTACATGAGACCTGGCTTGGTTGCAGTCCCTAGTACTGGTTTTGTGATAACAAAATGAACCCAAAACAAGCTTCACATAGTGAATACTCGTATAACTTGAGTGCTACACACATTTGGAACATACTAAATCTGCAACAACTACTCATACAACAGTCTTAAAATGCTTTTTACAAAATGTTTTCAAGAAACCCTTTTACAAAATGGAACAAACTTGACGCCCAAATTTCTCCATTCAAATTGACTATAAACAAGCCAAACTAACATTGTAATGCTTAAAGAAAAACATTGTTGCATATAAGTGATTTATTTATGAACATCACTTTTACGAATTACCCAACCATGGGGATATGCAACTAGTGAAAAACATAAATTTATAAAATTCAGTGGGAAAAATAGTCCACCCATTTCTCACCCAACCAGGTGAATGAACACTCTATTTGAACTTTCTCTTCTGTTGAAGTTGTTTCTAGGATGGTTGCATCTTGTGCCACTTTTTATGTTGTTGCTTCCTCTTCTGGTGCTTGCATGATCTGCTTGCCCTTACAAGGATGAAGATGTGGAAACAATTTCCAACACTTCTCAACCCAATGCCCACTGATATTGCAATGAGTACAAAAGTTCTTTTGAGCTCCTCTCATCTCACTTTCCTTTATCTTTGGATGATATTTTCTCCTTTCGGTCTCAATTCCAGTAGACATAAACATCTTCTTGAGGATTGCTTTCCTTTTATCACACTTATCTACACAATGGTTAGATGAAAGGAAAAATTTGCATGGAAACATTTTCCTTAACACGTTATTCAAATCCGCATTTTTTTTTCCATCATGAAAAGCATTTGATTTAACAACATTCAAATTAACATCTTTCAAATTAACATCAGTTGAATGAATAGAAATCGAATGAACAGAAAAATTATACCTCCTTTTATTGTCATTTGGCTTACGTTGTCTACGTGAGGAGCTCATGTGGATTTAAGAACTGAGCTTCTTTTCTTCCTCGATGCTTTCATATCCCTCTGGAGATGTTTTCCCCTTTAAATCCTCCTTACGTTTGAGGAACCTCGCGGGAACCAGTTCTAGGTTTAGGCTACAACATCTTGCCTCCTCGTGTCCTCCCTTACGATAATAGGAACACGTGACCCATGAATCCTAGCTAGAAGACCATTCTTCTTTGGTGACATAGCCTAAGTCTTCGTATTTAGGCCTCCCTTTGGCTGTAATTGGATTTTTAATGCCTTGCTGATTTACTCCAAGGCCTCCTCCCTTATAACCTACCTTGGTCAAGAGGATCCAATGCCTTTACTATGTTTTTCAAAGGCTGCAAATGAATTTACATCAATACTTTCACATATGGAAGAAGTATGTAAATTCTTACCATTTATTGCATCCTTTGATTGGCATACGAAGATGCTTTCGAATTCCCTTTTGATTCAAGGTATGCCCTCTTGGACTCTTCGGCTCTCTTCTTTCAGATCCTCGAATTTGGGTGCTGATAGAACCTCATCTTCCACATCATGTGGACAAAAGGTCCAAACTTGTCCATATACCTTCTCTAAAGGAATTTCTACACTAGAATCTTGCATAAACGTTGTAGAAAGACATGAATATTATGGAGAAGATGGTGGTTTATCACCATTCTTGTTACCTTTTTACCTTGAAGAACATTCTCCTCTTGGAGGTCTAGAGCTTTCACCTTGAAGATTGGTATTCCTCTTTTCATAGAGGACTTTCACCATTTCTTCCATTTCTAAGAAAGGATTTCTAAAAGCCTTCACATCCTCTGACATTCTTGCAGACTCTCCTCCTTGGGACATGCTTTGTTTGAAGCTTCTACTGCAATTTGAGGTAGAACTTGGTGGTAGAGATTGAAACAATCTTTCTCTCCTTTATAAAACATTCTCCTCAATGAGCTTCAAAACACATTTACTTGCAAACAACAGTCAATTCCTCCTTGCACAAAGCAAACCTAAGCTCTGATACCACTTGATCTGAATTGGGGCAGATTAGTAATGCTATGCTAATTCCCCTCATCAGAATATAAAAATGTGCTTGAGGTTGTACTCCAAAATAGCAAGTAAAAGCATGAATTTTATGTGTTTTTGTTTAAGATAGTTTCATGAAGAAAACTTAAAACATGAAACCAAAACACTCAATGGAAGCATGCATCAAACAATAATACACCAGCCATTGATAAAGGAGTTCACCCCTCCTGGGCTACATCTCCTTGGATCAGCTCTAAAGGCTTGACCCCTTCTCATTATGCTCACAATTCTTCAGATAAAGAGTACATAAATGTGCTAACAAAAAGAGTGGCTAGTTTCCCCTTCAAGGAAACATTCTTCTACAAATAATTCTCACTCTAAACATATGACAACCTACAGTTAATCATGAAACAATCAACAAGCTAAGGGCTATCAAATCAAGACCCCATACTATAACTTTCAAGAGAATAAAAAAGTACAAAAATCCACTTGAAACACTTAAACAAGTCTCTTTCTCCATACACATATAGAGCAAAGAATAAATACAACTATAACACTACTATAATGGTTGCTACAGAAATCATATGGAGGTTGGAATACCCCTACAAGGTTATCTCCATCTTGGAACTCCTCCATAAATTGAATCAACACTCTGGTTGACCAGGGCACCCATAGGCTTCACTTTGCAAAAATCCTCTCTAGAAGTGCTCCTTTGACTTTGAAACTTGTTCCAGTGAGTTCAGAATGCCCAAAAATGGCTATCTAGCCTCTTTTTTCCTCCAATTTGGTTGAAAATTTCCTTAGTTATGACTTTTGCCAGTCTCCCCATAATTTTCTCCTCCAAATCTGGCTTACTACCAGTTAAATTCATGATCTATAGTATAAAATAGTAGTTTCGCCATAATTAGCAGTTCTTCCATCATTCCTGTCATTTTTGCGATTAAAGACTGAGTGATCACATGCAGAGTGGAGGTCCGATGGTTAAGGCGACGGTTACACACCTTGTCGGATAATGCAATCGGTGTATAGAACCTTATACCAGGCGCTTTGTGGAACTATTGGGATTATTAACTATAACATATAAAATCCCACGTACAGGACTTATCGCAATCGGCTTTGTCATCGGCGTATAGACCCTTACATGTGTTTTGCGATAACACGAACCCACTAGGTTATAAACTGCAACATATAACATATCACATATGGGTTATCAGTCGTGACACGTATATGAATGTGTTGGGAGACGATTCTTAACATTATGCAATGTGTGATATGCGATCACATCGCAACCTACTGTGTCGAGGGTGGATTCTCATTCCTCCTCCAACCTGTGATATGTGATATCGGAATCGCACCCGGAATCTTGCCGGGGGCTGATTTATAACGCCTTTCCACCTTGTGAATGTGATTTACGATGCGATGGGTTGATGGTGGGATGCAACTTGGTGCCTCTTAATTAATTGAAGACTTTACCACATCATCCCAATCCTGCCATGTCATCAAGTCAACCTTGAACTTTGAACCGACTCTAACTTCTGCATACGAGCTCAGATTTGAGTGTTGTTCACACCATTGGATTCAGAATGACGAGCTTTTTGATATGAAGCTAAGCTTATCAAAATTTTGACACTTTGAATTTTTGACAAAATTATGAGCTCATGATCAAGGTCTCTCTAGCAGAGGAATGATTGGGAAATAGTTTGAAGGCCTAATGTATAGTGATATTGTAGGGGACGAATCACTATGAGCATATCTTGTGATATAGCCTATGTGTAGTCACTTTGATGGAGTAAAGAGACTATGAGCTTCTAGTGTTGGATAACCTATGTATAGTGATATTGGAGGAGCATTACAATTGTTAGAGGGTAGATTTATTGGGCATATGATCAATGTATTGGAGCAACAGACCATTGTAAGAAGGAAGATTGTGGATTTGAAGTGTGCAAGGGTTTTAGAGAAGCAAAAATCTTATGAGAAGTTAAGGAAGAGGTATTGGAGCAACAATATTTTTTGTGTGCATAGGTGGAAAAGGACTTGCAAGTGTCAAAAACAAGTGGATTGAAAGGTTTGGTGTAATTTATTCTTCAACAAGTAAGTCAAGTTTTTTCTTATTCTTGGGAAGATTGATAGTCAAGTTTTGTTGACATCAAGCCCTAGTTTTCCTTGTATCAAGGCTAATTGTAAGAACCATGATCCCTGGTATGGGAGGCCTATGTTTTTTGTATGAAATTTGTAATACAAGCAACTTTTGGGTTGCATAAATTCTTGTGTACTTTGTTGATCCATTGTTTTTACATTTCCGCTATGCAAAGTGATTGGTGTTGTGGTATTTATGTGTTTGTTATTGTGTTTTAGACATAGACCTGATTCTGAAGTGCCAAGGAAAAATGAACATGGCATCAGAGCTACTTCGAAGGGACAAATAAATCAAAGTGTGCATAATATACAACTCAAGAGAGAGGTGGTTTCCTTGTTGTTGAAGGAATAGAAACATGGAAAAGTTGGTCACTAGTATTAGGTATGAAGATATATTGGATGGCTTGTCCAAATATATTCCTTGGAAGGAAAGGATCAAGCTTGTCTTGTTGGTGAACAAGATTTAGGAGTTTGATGACAAGGAGATTCAAAATCCAACAGACCCTAAGGAGTTGGAAGTATATGAAGAGTTGGATGTGAAGGCTAAGCTCATCATCCTAGATGGTGTCAAATATCACTTGATACCTCATATAACTGGGAAGAAAACTACACGAGAGATGTGGAAGGCTCTTCAGGACTTGTTCCAGAATAAGAATGAGAACCGGTTGTTGGTATTGAGAGAGAAGTTGAAGAGCACCAAGATGTTGGATGAAGAAGGTGTGGCTCTGTATCTGATAAGACTTTCTCAAGTTTGAGATGAGCTAACTGTAACAAACCTGGTTAAAAATTCATGTAAAAAAATATAAGACCAAGGTCATGGGACACGTATTCAAAGCTGAATGGTGGGAAAAACATCTTAGTGGGTGTTCATTTCGGTTATCATGGCTAAAGGAAAATGGAAAAGGAAATGGAAAAGACTTTGGAAAGGAAAAATGGATTTTTTGGCAATTTTTTAATGAAAATAAAGGAAATTAGGAGAAAAGGAAGTTGAAAGGTCATAGGATGCATGTGAGGAGGAAAATGATGGAAAATAATGGAAATTGAAGAAAATAGAGGCCTTGTTAATAAAAAGGCTTTTGAGGATCAATTCATAGACTTTTCAGTTCAATTTTGGAGCTCTCTCTCTTCACTCTTAGACACACAGAATTTTCTTGGAGCACTTTAGCATTGGATCAAGAAAAGCAAAGAAGGAAAAGGAAATCAAGGATCAAGCAAGGAAGAGAAGGATCAAGCAACTACAACAAGATTATTTGTAGGTATCGATTTGCCTGTGTGATTTCTTTTCTAGATTTAGCATGCATGGTTATGCATGTGTGTTCGTGGTTCTCTTGTTGTCATGGCATGGGTTTTTCCTACTGTGATATTGTATTTCAGCCTGGCCTTTCCATTTCCATATAGCCATGATGTGATGGGGTTCTCATGTTTTGGTTGAGATGGATTGCTAAATGAAGTTGAAACTAAGTAAGGTGGATATATGAAATAAATAACACATGGCCTAATGATCCCTGAACCAGAATGTGAATTTTCGTAAAGCCTTGGCCTAGTAACCCCTGAACTTGATTTTGGGTTGTGGTAAAGCCGGATTTTTTGTTTCCTCGGTGGGCCTAGGAATCCTTGATTGGTGAATGGTGGGATATACAATAAATACTAGAGGTGGGTGTTAGGATATTCCGACACATAGGAAATAGTTAAGTTCAACTTGGTCTAGTATAGAGTTAGGTATAGAGTTAGGTAAAGTGTGTTTCTTTACCGTTGTACATTTTGTAACTTACAATCCGACGGTCAAGATATGTAGTGATCCGACGGTTCACTCTCTCCTCGGTATTACCGACACTTGATCCGTGGCTTGACACCCGATTGGTCCATGAGTTCTATTTAAAGCGCATGGAGGGTCATTGTTCGGGTAATCTGTCGATGAGAGAAAGCTTATGTAAATTTTCATTCTTTGATTAATAAATTGCCTGAAGTGGCCACGTTGGCTCAGGCCGTGGACTGTTTCCCTCTTTGAGGGTTTTAACCACGTCAAAAATACTGGTGTATTGATTTGAGATCTGTTTGTGAGCGGTGTCCTTTTGGTGTTCTTTCTGAGGAACTTACCCTGTAAATTCCTACATGGTATCAGAGCTATTTGAGGGCCGCGTCCGTTGGTGATCCAAATCTGAAGCCGGTAGAACTGCATGCGGCTGTCGTTTCCTAGATCTACTGTTTCTGACTGCTTTCGGGCCGAGAGGACTGCTCTGTTGTGTTCGGAGCATCTGTTCCAGTGAGGAACCCCTTTCGTTTCACGCGAAAAGGTTTCCGGTAGCCCTATCTGCGTCATTTTTAAGATCTGGAGGTATACAGTGTTTATCTGCAGTTTACTGTTATTTTCTCTCTGGTTATTTCGGTTTCTGTTTATTTAGCTTTTTTTTATTACCGGATCTATACATTTCATTTCTGCGTATGCTCTTTGCCCTGCGACTCTGTGCGATCTGGGCAAATCAGAAACAGAAATGAATTTTTTTTCTCATGCGTATGCTCTTTTCCCTGCACCTTAGTGTGATCTTGGAAAATCAGAAACATTGAGAAAAATATTTAGTTTCCGGCTAAAGCTAACTTCGAGCCGTAAGGTTCGTTTTTCTATGCATATTCATGTTGGGTTTTGTGTTTTTGTTTTGTAGGAAAAAAGAGCTTTCTCAAGGCAAGCACGCAACCCAAGGCCCCCCCCCCCCCCCGCTCTCTCTCTCTCTCTCTCTCTCAAATTTTTTGTATAGCTCAATTGGTTCAAAGCTATTTTAAGAGAGTAGAGGTCTTGGGATTTTCTCTCTCTCTCTCTCTCTCTCTCTCTCTCTCAAATTTTTTGTATAGCTCAATTGGTTCAAAGCTATTTTAAGAGAGTAGAGGTCTTGGGTTCAAATCTCCATTTTGTGGGGGCGTTTTTTTCATTCCCGCACATTCGCGCACTTTACCGGCAACTTCAACAATTTTTTTTCAAAAAGCCATAACTTCTTCATCTGGAAGCCTTTTTCAGAGCCGTTTTTTTTAAAACAGCCTAATTTTTCGAGATCTATCCATTGGAACACTTACTTTCAGCATCTTCAGCTTCAGTTTAAAAAAAAAAAAATGGAAAGTCCATGCCAAGTCATTCTTGACAGCACTAACTACTTCCAATGGATATCCTACATGGAAGATTTACTTAGAAGTAAAGGTCTCTACAGAATAGCCACAGGCCAAGAGAAGAAACCAAAAGATGAAGACAAGGCTGCAAAATGGGAAAATAGATAAGATCAAGCACGTGGTTTGATAGGGATGTCTATTTCTCCTGATCTTAGATTCCATATTGCAGAACTTGATACTCCTCATGAAGCATTGGAACAAATCACTAAAGTTTTTGGGATTAAAAATGAAATTAGAGCTCATCAACTTGAAAATGAGTTGCTTACATTGGATCTTAATAATTTTTCTTGCATTGAAGATTTCTTGTCCAAATTCAAGACCCTTAGATATCTCTTGGAAGGTGTTAAGGTTAAGAAAGAAGATAGTAACCTTATTTATTCCATCCTTACTAAGTTGGGACCAGCCTACTCTGTATTTGTTTCCACCTTCCATTCTACAAGGGAAGCTTTCATTTGTCAAGGAAAAGACTACAAGGCCCCCTCCTTTGACTCTTTTTGTGATTCTTTAATAAGAGAACAAGAAAAACTCTTACACCTTGGTCTTCTTAATCTTGGAAACTCTTCCAAGAAAGCGTTAGCCGCCCAGCAGCAACCAAATTCAAAGAATCCTAAGAAGTCATATCCTAAAAAGAATGGTCCTAAACCAAATAAGGGTCCTAAGCAAACTCAGCCTCAAAATGAAAGATCATTTCAGCAAAATGATAAGACCAATAAAAACAAATGGAAGAAGACTGATAGACATTGTAACTTTTGTAATCGAGATGGCCACTTAGAATCTAAATGCTTTAAGAAGATGGAAGCCTTGGAAGCCGCAATGAAGAAACATAACATCCATGTGGAGCATTCTTCAACTTCAACTTCAACTTCATCTTCAGGAATGGCACTTTCTGCATGTCGTTGTCAATCATCTCATCTGGTTATGCATTAAATGTATCTTCTTCTTCTCATTCTCATGAGTGGCTCATTGATTCTGGAGCCTCTTATCACATGGCCAAAAACAAAGCCATGTTTTCTTCTTTAAATGATTGTAACACCAAAAATATATATGTTGGTGATGATAGATCTCTTAATGTTGTAGGGACTAGAACTGTTCATCTAGACAATGGTCAGTTTAATGATGTACTATGTGTTCCAACCTTATCCTGCAACCTTCTATCTGTATATCAGATAACTCATTCAGGTGAAGGTAAAATTGTTGAATTTTCACCTCATGATGTTGTAATCAAGGATCTAAGAGATCCTAAACAGATTCTAGCTACTGGTATTGCTGATGATTCCATAAGGTTGTATAAGTTTCACAACTTTGGGTCATCAAATCTTCCCTCAGTATTTGTTGCTCATAATGATGAAGTGAGCAAACTTTGGCATGAGCGATTTGGTCACTTAAACTATCGCTCCCTTCAGCATCTATGTAAAGAAAATATGGTGACAGGTTTTCCTATGGTATCTTGCAGAGATGGTGTTTGTTCCGGATGTGTACTCGGAAAACATCATCGGGACAGTTTTGAAAAACGTGCCTCTTGGCACGCCTCAGCCCCTTTACAGCTTGTGCACAGGGATTTATGTGGTCCACTTCCTGTTGCTTCATTCTCTGGCTGCAAGTATTTCTTAACTTTTATTGATGATTTCTCCAGACGCACTTGGGTATACTTCTTAAAACTCAAGAGCGAAGTATTTAACACATTTTTGGCCTTCAAAGCCTTTGTTGAAAAACAATCTGGACATCAAATTCTTAAGCTAAGAACTGATAATGGTGGAGAATATGTTAAAAACACATTCATCAACTTTTGCACCGAAAATGGAATTCAAATGCAACATACTGTTCCATACACTCCACAACAAAATGGTGTAGCTGAAAGGAATAATCGCACCTTAAAGGAAATGGCTAATTGTATGCTGCAATCTAAAGGACTCAGTCTTAGTTTTTGGGCCGAAGCAATTAATTGTGCAAATTATATAATAAATCGCACTCCTACTAAGGTTCTAAAGAATATCACTCCAGAAGAAGCTTGGAGTTCCATTAAACCAGATGTAAGTCACTTTCGTGTTTTTGGAAGTGAAGCATGGGCCCATATTCCAGATGAAAAGCATAAAGCTTTAGAACCTAAGAGTGAGAAATGTACTTTTGTTGGATATTCTGAAGATGTAAAAGGTTATAGAATTATTCCATTTAAGTCCAAAAATGTTATCATTAGAAGAGATGTAAAATTTGATGAAAATAAATCGGCCTGCGAGCCTAGTCCGGCGGATGTGCCACCTCTTCCTATCTCTTCTACTTTTGAAAACATTTCTTCTTTAGATGATGAAAGTGAGGATGAAAATCCTCCCCCACCTTCTCAGGACCTCAACTTCCACGATGGGTCCGTGCTACTCGGGATGCAACAGGTGATCTTGCCGGTGATCCTACAGATCAGCGACGTACACGTTCTCAGTTTGAAAGAGCCTCTTCTTTACTGGCTCAAGCTCCAGTAAATCATGATCCTGACACTTTTGCAGAAGCTTCAGGCCATCCACATTGGGAAGCAGCTATGAATGAAGAATATCATTCATTGTTGGCGAATGATACATGGGATCTTGTTCCTCTACCAAAGGGACGCAAACTTGTTAGATGTAAATGGGTTTACAGAACCAAGTATGGACCAGATGGAAAAGTTGATAAACATAAAGCTTGTCTTGTTGCTAAGGGCTTTTCACAGGTTGAAGGCATTGACTACACTGAAACCTTCTCCCCTGTTGCCAAAATGAACTCTATCTGCCTCGTTCTTTCCCTTGCTGCCTCTTTAAAATTGGAAGTCCATCAGATGGATGTTAAATCTGCCTTCTTGCATGGGGACTTGCATGAAGAAATCTATATGGAACAACCCATTGGCTTCATCCAAACAGACTCCAGCCTTGTATGTCAACTTAAGAAATCTCTTTATGGTCTCAAGCAAGCTCCTCGGGCTTGGTATGCCAAAATGGATAGCTTTCTTTTAGAATCTGGCTTTTCTAGGTGTTATTCTGACAATACTGTCTACACCAAGAAAGTGGGCAACTCTCTTATCATCCTTGTTCTTTATGTTGATGATCTTATTCTTACTGGTAGTGATCCCAACCTTATAAACCATGTGAAGTCCAGCCTTAAAAAGAAATTTGAAATGACAGACTTAGGACACTTACACTATTTTCTCGGTCTTCAAGTCTTGCAATCCAAGGAGGGTATTTCCCTTTCCCAGTCCAAGTATGCTTGTGATATTCTTCGTCATTTTCACATGGAAGACTGTAAGCCAGCCCCTTCTCCCTTTCAGTCTGGAGTCAAACTTTCAGTCTCTTGTACTTCTCCTGAAGTTGATGCTACCTTATACCGTCAACTTGTAGGAAAACTCTTGTATTTAACCCATACTCGTCCTGACCTTTCCTTTGTTGTTGGCCTTGTTGCTCGTTTTATGCAAAACCCCCGTGAAAGTCATTGGAAAGCAGCTAAAAGAATACTTCATTATGTTCGAGGTACAATACAGTTTGGGATTCATTACAGTGCCAAAGCAGCTCCTCTATTAGTCGGTTTCACTGATTTTGATTGGGCTGGTGACCCTGATGATCGGAAGTCTACTGTCGGTTATGTCTTCACTCTTGGTTCAGGACCTATTACATGGGCTTGTAAGAAACAGGCTGCCATTTCTCTTTCGTCAGTAGAAGCAGAGTATCGTGGTGCCGTGGAAGCTAGTAAGGAAGCCTTGTGGCTTCGTCAGATCCTATCAGAGTTTGGCTTTGAGCAGCAGCATCCAACCACACTTTGGTGTGATAATCAAAGTGCCATTCAGCTATGCAAAGATCCAGTCCAGCATCAGCGCAGCAAACACATTGAACTACACATGCACTTCATCAGAAAGCTCATTCATGACCATGTTCTTGAAGTGCAATATTGTTTAACAGATGATCAGGTTGCAGACATCTTCACAAAGGCTCTCACAGAGGTGAAGTTCACTAAACTTCGATATATGCTTGGAGTTCAGGAAGTTGTCACTAAGGGGGGATAGGCTCTAGTGCCTCCTTCCTTCTCCTATTGTGTCATATTTGTAAATCCTTCAATCCTATCCCAAGTTGTTCTTAAGGGGGGATGTTAGGATATTCCGACACATAGGAAATAGTTAAGTTCAACTTGGTCTAGTATAGAGTTAGGTAGAGAGTTAGGTAAAGTGTGTTTCTTTACCGTTGTACATTTTGTAACTTACAATCCGACGGTCACGATATGTAGTGATCCGACGGTTCACTCTCTCCTCGGTATTACCGACACTTGATCCGTGGCTTGACACCCGATTGGTCCATGAGTTCTATTTAAAGCGCATGGAGGGTCATTGTTCGGGTAATTCGTCGATGAGAGAAAGCTTATGTAAATTTTCATTCTTTGATTAATAAATTTCCTGAAGTGGCCACGTTGGCTCAGGCCGTGGACTGTTTCCCTCTTTGAGGGTTTTAACCACGTCAAAAATACTGGTGTATTGATTTGAGATCTGGTTGTGAGCGGTGTCCTTTTGGTGTTCTTTCTGAGGAACTTACCCTGTAAATTCCTACAGTGGGTGCCCTTGATCAGGACTAGGAATCCTTGGCTGGTGAATGAAAGGATATACAGTAAAGCCTAGAGGGTGGAGTCTCGATTATGGCCTAGTGATCCCTGAATCATATTGTGGATTGCGGTAAAGCCTAGGGCCTAGGAGATATTAAAATTCCTCATAGTGTAGGTGGAGAAATTTGGTGGAATTAATTCTTGTTTAGGGCCTAGTGATCTGGTGAGGATTGCGATAAAGCCTGGTTCTATTGATGAGGGTGAGGTGGTTTAGCCTCAGGAATCCCTGGTTGATTTTTTGGTTATGATTCTCACATTCATGCTTGGAATATGGCATGAGGGTGATTGACTGAAAGAAATATTTGGTTCAGCCAATCTATGGTCAGGTGGTATGTGGAAGTCCCAAACCTGGTTGGCTTATGCATTCATTAATAAGAGTTCCTTCTCCTTGGTATTTCATGTGTAAATGTATTGGTTCATATGTGGTATTTATGGTTGTTGTATCCTTGTTATTTCTATTGGTTATATGTTGGTTATGAGCATGTTTTATGACAGTGATAATGTATGGATCTCATCATGTTTTGGTTGATAAATGAATGAACAATGAATATATGACCTAATAGATGATAATGCAGCTAATGTGATAAGGCATCAATGCTTCCTTACGAATCTTAGATAAGTATGAGACCCCTATGCTCAAATATGTTATTATGACTTGTAGATTACATGTTCATGATGTGTTCGACGAAATGTCTATAATGGTTTATATTGGTTGGGTTAAGTCCTTGATCAAGTTTTTGTTAGAGGATTTTTCTTGGTGTCATTTATTGTCTTGGAAAGTATCATCAAGATTTATGCAGTGGTATGGAGACGAGCCTTGAAAAATAGCTTAAATCTCATAGTCTCTGGCACAAAACTGGCAGAGAAAAGATTGTAGTCTCTCCCTTACAGGCATTGTGTGAGAGACTGGAGGGTTCCAGTCGCATGGAGGCCTTTTCATGGGATCGAATGGGGGTTTAATTCATTGAAAGGCTAGGTTAACTTAGGGTTTGGGAAACTGGAGTGGTGGATTAGCTCCTGGGGGTCCTTTAGCATGTGTGGGAGGTCCTTTTGGTTTTGTTTCATCGGTTGCACTTCCTTAATTGCACTTAGGGAGTTGAATCATATCATAGTAACTCTTCATCACATGTTTACCTCGGTGGACCAGCTAGCTTGGGTAAATGTGGGAAGAGGGTGTTAGAGAGTGGTATCAAAGCATGGTTCAACACTTAGACAGGATGGGCAGAATGCGTTTGTCATGCATGCATGTAAGTTGTATATGTCCTTGTTAGGTATGCATGGTGGTAGTCATTACTACAGTTGTGTTTCCATGTAGGAGTTGATGATGTTATTGTTGGGATGTGTTAGTCATGAATGCATGTCAGATGTATATGCATTTTTTATGCATGTCAGTGTCTATATGTTGTTATGCATGCATTTCCATGGTTATAGTTATGCATGTATAGTAGTTCAAACATGCATTGTGAGGTCATTGTATGAATTATGTCATCATGATGCTATTGGTATGTTATGATGCTAATGTGTTGGTTGAGATAGATTAGTAAATGCAGATCACTAGAGCAAGATTGCAATAGTAGACTTTGGGGTAAGAGCAGATCGTCATATAGGTTTGTATGTTTGGCATGAAAGTATGTGGTTAATGGTTGTTATAAGAATTAGGGTTACTTATATGCTTTTCATTCTATTGTTATTTTGGTTATATGTATGGTAAATGCTAGTTGATCAGTGTAGTCATATGCACATGCATCGGTTAGTCATGAATGATAGTAACTTGTTGGTATATGCATTGTGGTCATATGCATGATGGTTATGGTTCTTAGGAAATTGATGTTATATGTATCATGATAATTTGGATTGGCCTATGCAAATGACTATGGTTATGACATTTAGGCATGAGTCGGCCTAATTGTGATAATGTGTTGTACTAATCCAAACTGACTGTATATATGTGATTGTTATGCATGAATGAAATTTGTTTATGAGTTTATGATGTGAACATGTTAGTTAGTTACTGTTGCAGACATCATGGACTTATTTATGTTTGAGTTGACATGTTTTGAAACTATATCATGCTAATCTATATTGATTGTGTAGATAAGATACCCTCCCTTGAGATACATTAAGGTATGAGTTTGATTAGGTTGTCTATTTGGTGTTTGAGTGGTTGATTATGTTGTCTATTTGGTGTATATTATGTCGTCTATTTTTTGTTTGAATGTCTGATTAATTGCATGATATGAGTATGTGTCTATGAGATTGCACAAGGGAATTATATTGTTTTGAGATGGTTGCACTAACACATATGTGTTGAGACAACTGACATGTACTTGAG
This sequence comes from Pinus tabuliformis, assembly GCA_031772625.1. Lineage (NCBI taxonomy): Eukaryota > Viridiplantae > Streptophyta > Pinopsida > Pinales > Pinaceae > Pinus > Pinus tabuliformis. The sequence continues at coordinate 1,287,122,105 of CM062817.1, read as the reverse complement.
TGTAAGTAGGTAATAGTTGTAGCATTATGTATTATGATTAATGACTGTGAGTTTATTACGACATGGTTGTTAGTCTTGGTAAAATTTGAGTCAATTAATAGACATGATGTTTTGATATTTGGAACATGTGATTGACATGTGTGAATAGTTGCAGGACAACATGTTTGTTATTAGCATGACAAGGTAACATTTGATTATTTATATAATTAACATTTGGGTGATAATTCCTTTGGCTATGTTTGGAAACCAAAATTCCAAACGAATGAGTGATTTGCATACAGGAAGTCTTCTTAACCTTGATTTTGTCTGACATTATGTGGATATATGTTATAATCATGAACATGTTTTTGACATGTATATTAGATAGTTTCTAGTTATAGCTAGGTTCATCAATGAAATTGGAGTCCCTTTGAGGTATGATATGGATGTGTGTAGTTATAGTTCAACGTGTTTGGAACAACAAGGTAAGATAAATGGTATATTGTTATAATTATTTTTGCATTGACAATTATGTGTTTATGGCAGTATGATGTAGGGAATTGCATGGAAAGGAGACTGCCATGAAATCTTGAAGAAGGCTCAGGTTGAGATTTCCCTTGGAAGCATTAGGAACCCATGGGGATTGAGTCATGGTATTTGTTGAGAGTATTTTTATTTCAACCTATCATGATTTTATTTATGCTTGACTTGTGGCCTTGATTGCGTCTAGTGCATGATCATGCCACTTTGTTTCTGTGTTGTATTGTTATTGGTTTTCATCGTTTTCTTATTGTTTGTCTCTTGGTCTTGTATTTTATTTCTTGAGGGCCTTGGGAATTGGTTGGGAAAGAGAAATTAATGGAGCTCATGGAGAGATGAATGAAACCTAGCAAGTAATGTGAGACCTGGATGAAGCCTCGTTCATGTGTAAGGAAAGCTGAAGGTAAAAATATGACAGTTAGTTGGATTGGTTGGCTCTGTTGTGGTAAATGGATGGTGCAATAAAAACATGAGAAAGGTAACCATAAAGTTAAAGTAAATGGATTTGAGGCATCATATGACTTAGCTATGATGGGAACCATTTTTCTTAATGTTGTGCATGCTATAAAAGGATAAAGGGAGTTCTATGTAATTCCCTCCTCCCACATCTACCCAAGTAACCAACCAACAGGGGTAAACATGTGACAAGAAGTTACTATGATATGATTCGACCTCATAAGTCACGTTAAGGAAGTGGAATTGATGGAAACACACCATCCAGAGCTTCCCTAACAACAAAAATATTGTCAAGAACCATCCCCACCTCTCACGTAACCAGTCCCTAAGTCCCACTAAGTTTTTTGACTAATTAACCCACAGACTCTCCCATGATATGGGCATGCCAGCATCCAGAGGGCTCTAGATTCTCCCACATCATGACATGCCAACATCGAGGTACTATTTTGCTCAGTGTTGTGCCAATGTCCCCAAGAATTGAGCCACTTTTTCTGGCTCAAATCTCAGGTCATTGCCTAGAATTGAATGACACCTTCAGAATAGAAAGATAACAATAGAAATATGATACAAATGAAATTACTTGAACAAGACCTTTATTGGGCCCCTACTAGCCATGACAAGCATTTCGTCAAACATATCACAAATATGTAATCTATATGTGTAAATGACAGATCTAAGCATATGGGTCTCGTACTCATCTAAGGATCGCTAAGAAACCTTGATGCCTCAACACATTAGCTCCCATTTCATCCATTAGGAAATAGATAAAATTTTGATTCATTTACAAGTGAAAACATGATGAGATCCATACACATCCACTGTCATAATACATGTTAATAACTAGCATAATAGGACACAAATACCAAGGAAACCACAACCATATAATCTAAATATGAACCAATACAATACTCATAAAATAACAATGAGAAATAACCTCATATTAATGATGCAAAGGCCAACCAGTTGTGGGACTTCCACGAACCAATCGATTGTAGACATGGCTAAGCCATATCTCTCTTCATCTAGTCACCCCTGTGCCATATTCGAAGCATGAAGGTGGGATCTCATAAAACACATCAATCCAAAACCATCCAGGGCTTATAGAGGCCAAACACCTCAACCCATCAAATAGTGATTCCACCTCACAATCGGACATCACAAAAGCATCATCAGATTGGTCTCTACCCAAGCCTTCAATGCCCCCAGAGAGTTTGTTCCAACCAAGGCTCCGGGACTAGTAACTCAACCCACAACTTATACAGAGCCCTAGAGCATTTTTCCAACCAAGGCTCCATGACTAGTAACTCAAACCACCAAGGGCTCTAGAGAATTTGCCCAACCAAGGCTCCAAGACTAATAAATCAACCCAAATTGTTACAGGGCTCCAGAGCTTTTATCTGGCCAAGGCTCCAAGAACTAGTAACTCAACCCAATTTAAAGGAAACATGATAACTAACCAAACTAAAACAAAGAAATAAACCCACAATCACCATGTCTATATAGGAAATGGAAAGGCTAGGAAAATCCACTATCAAACCAGGAAATCCTCCATGCCAATGATATATCATGACCAATAAACCACATGCATATGCCATGCATGCCAAAACTAGTGAGGAAAACATACATGCAACTCGGCACTTGCAAGCAAAACTCATTGTACTTGTTGATCCTGATGTCTTCTTGTGCTTTCTTTCTCTTCCTTTGACTTATTTTCCCAAAAATCCAAGTATGCCACACTCTCCAAGAGTGCTACAAGAAAAATCTAAGTGTCTAAGAGTATGAGAGAGAAAGAATAGAGAGAGAGCTCCAAAACTGAACTGACAAAAGTCTACACTGACCAAGCTTGCCAAATGATCCTCAGAAGCATTTTTATCTATGAGGCCTCTATTTTTTCCATTTTCCATTATTTTCCTTCATTTTCCTCCTCATATGAAACCCGTGACCTTTCACCTTCCTTTTCTCCTAATTTCCATTATTTTCATAAATAAAATGCCAATAAATGCCTCATGCCTTTCCAAATCCTTTGAAAATGCCTTTGATAATTTCCTTAGCCATAATACACTGAAGTGAACACCCACAGGGATGTTTTTCCCACCATTCATCTTGGAATACATGTCCCATGACCATGGTCTTATATATTTTTACATGGATTTTTAACTAGGGTTGTTACAAAACCATCCCCTTTGGGGGAACACTATCCTCGATGTTCAATGACACCTATAACCAGAAGACCAAGAAACATATTGCCCATGGAGCTTTATAACATAGCTCATTGTAGTGTTTACAATGGAAATATGCTAAAACATGACAAACATACCATTTACTGGAGATTTATAACACAACTCATTACAATATTTACAATAATAACCACATATACACACATGCACACATTTTCTTCACCCAACAAATAATCATATTGTCTATGGAGCTTTATAAATCCATCTCGATAGAGTAGTTACAATGATATACACATATGCACATTTTCTCAAGAAATAAATAAAAAGATACGATTCTTGCATTTTTAACAAAGGAATCCAAAGGCTCACACCTCCACCCTCAAAGTAATACCAAGATTCACCTCCTTCCCAGGAAGTCCATAATCCACTGCAAGATCAACTTTGCATCCAATGGCCAGCGCTATAATTCAGTGCTACTTGTCCTCTCAGTGAACATTTATCGACTCATTGTTCCAGGGCACACTCTCAATGTGAATCTAATTCCATCTGGAAATGCTAATGACCAAAAAAAAATATCCCCGACCATCCCTGCTCTACTATGATAGTGCCTCGGGAAATCTAATCACCCTCATCCATGCAGTCACACACCTTCCAAGTTCCGCTAGCAACCCCATCATGGGCAGTCTATCCCTTGCCAAGGCTTCCTCACATTAGAAGATACAAAACCAAGGAATATCCTTGCCTCAAACCTTCATACCAGTCATATCATGCTCATGGAAATCAATAGACACTATTGGGTATTGTTATCACCCCAAGAAACTCTCCTAGGTTGTATCTCAGAGATGCTCGGGAACATTACAAACTCAAAAAAAATGTTGGAAAAAGGTGGATGAATGGAAGAAGTGATGCATATTCAAGCTAGATAACCACTTTTACTATGCTTAACCCTAGACATGGGTGAACACCCCCAAACTACAAGGCTTTAGACCACCAATTACTCACAGTTTAAGGATTTAGTGAACACGGAGAATACTGACCACACCAGCAGATGCACAAGACCATGTGATGGCTGGTTGCAACCAGTAAAGAGGTCTTCAAATCTATTTCCTAATGCACAGACAGGATGACAGCTCTCTGGCATTAAAATACAGAAACCTGCATACACATTCAATGATACATACTAGATTCTGCCCCTCTAATGCTAATCATCAAAAGCACATGAAAAATGCATAACAGGCACAACCTGGAACAAAGAAGAAGTGGAAAGTGAGCAATTAACAACAAAAGAAGCTTGTATTAGCTGAAAATGAAGACCAGACGCTGTAGGTATCATAGTAGTTACAGTCTCCAGAAGTTGAACCTTACATCAAAACAACAACCATCAACCCCATTACCTCTATCTTTTTGGTATATATGGAGTTTGTTTACAAAATTGTTCTGCTACTCTATGCGTGGAGGGGTCATAATGGACCACCAACCACATTTACTATCAAGTACGAGTTTCTGATACAATCTGCTGCTTCAATAAGTGAATTTGACATTCTTTGGTGTTTGATTGTCCTTCTTGAACAAGTGGAGTGTTGTACAGAAGAAGCTACATGACTGATAAATGATTTAACTTCTCGAAGCTGTCGTTTTTCCTTCTCAGACATGCTTACTTGTTAAATGCAGTTGCTAAGGATTTAATGCGCAAGGTACTGGATTCTGGCCTCCTTCCTCCTTCGGGTACACTGGACAGGCTATGGACATGGGCAGCATGGCGGAAGCATGGTGGATAAAGATCAACCATTGGATTGCATGGATTGACGGTGGGAAATGGTTTGCAATGGTTATCGAGAGACGTGAGATTGGGACAAACGAGGGTCGTCGAATCGTGGTCGGGCAGATCCGACGGTGATCGGGAGGCGAAAGCATGCGGGAGATAACGCACGGGGACGACGGTATTGGTGGCAGGCGGTATTCCTTGCACCACTTATGGGAGGATGGCGGTATTCATACGGACCCAGGCGATCCCATTCACAGATTGACGCATTGCCGATGGGACAGGCGGAAAACCACTCTCCCCACTGGTTAATGTGCATGCAGCTTACGGCAATGGACGAGCGATTACCGTTGGATCGGGAGATGGACGATCGGACAACGGGAAATAATGCACGTTTTATGTGACTGATGTGACAGGGAAAGTGTCGGATGGTCGAATAACGTTTGTTTTGGGGCATGCGGTCATATAGGTTTACAACCTTAGCGCCGAGAGTTTTACACAGGAGAGGGGCTTACATAGGATTTTGGTAGAAAAACAGAGATGAAGGGGTTAAGGGAGAATAAGGCGAATGAAGGGAAAGTGAGGAAACGAACTGATGCGAGCCTCCTTCAAGCACAAAACACACATCCAAGCCGCCATTGAGCCTTAACATTTGAATTAAATAGCAGAGTTAACGCTGGCTCCTTCTGGGATGAGATCCTCCCTGTGAGGTCTCAAGAACCTGCAGATCAATGCCTTTCCAGATGAAAACAAATTAGCCAAAATTCCTAGTGTTCCATTGGGCATGGAGTCTGACTGAACCTACACTAAAACTGATAAAGCAAAATATTTACAACTTTTAAGGCCAAAGAGCTTAAATCACATAAATTTCCAGAAAACGCCCATTGACTGGGCCATCAAACACTGCTTCTTCCCCCATACTTTTCAATATGAAGATGTTGTTCCCTTGAATCTGAGAAATGATAAAAGGCCCTGTTCAGAAAGCATCAAACTTCCCATGATTGCCTTTCTTCTCTTTAAATGCATCCCACTTCAGAACCAAGTCTCCAACCTGAAAATTATCTGCTTTTGTCCCTTTGTCGAAAACTTCCTTGATATTTTTCTGATGTGCTCCAACCTTTTCAACTAGTTGTTCTCATACATGATGTACCTCTATTAAATCAGTGATCCTTTTTGCCATATCTTCTTCTTCATTCTGTTCTTCTTGGAGGAATTTTGCTACAGAGAGAGTTAATTGAATTGGGAATATAGCTTCAGTGCCATATACCAGCCTAAATGGAGAATTCCTATGGATTTCTTAATGGTCACTCTGTCAGCCCAAAGTGCATACTTGAGCTTAGAATCCCAATTCTTTTTATTGTCTTCTAACAACTTCTTAATTATCCTTATCAGGCTTTTATTTGAAGATTCTGCTAGACCATTTCCTTGAGGATAATATGAGGTGGAATGAACCAGTTTAATACCCATTGAATCACACATTTCCACCAATTCCTTTGCTCTGAAGGCTACTGCATTGTCTGTGACTAATTTATGTGGACAACCAAATCTGGTAAAGATATTTTCAATTAAAAACTTCATGACCACATTATGATCAGCCTTCCTGGTAGGGATTGCTTCAATCCACTTGGTGAAATAATCAGTGGCTACTAATATCCATCTGTGCTGGCCACTAGAATGTGGATTGATCTCTCCAATGAAATCCAAGCCCCACTGCTGAAAAGGTCCTTTTGCATGTATTGGTTTTAAGGGCAAGGACTTCAACTGTTGTTTTCCTTCAAATCTTTGGCACCTGTCACAAGATTTAACAAATGAAAATACATCAAAAAATAAGGAGGGCCAATAATACCCAGCTTTGAGAATTTTGTGGGAAGTGGTTTTCCAATAATGGTGCCTTCCACACATTCTGGAATAAAACTGCTGCATAACTTTCATTGACTGTTCTTTGTCCAAACACCTCAAAAGCACTCCAGATGGATCCCTCCAGTACAACAGATTTTCATTAATGCAATATTTAGCTGCCCTAAGCCTTATAGTTCTGGCTTGACTTTGAGTAAAGCTTGAAGGGATTTCTAGCTTCAACAAGAATTTAACTATTGCAGAATACCAATCACAAGAAGTTAGATTCTCAGCCACTGGCTGCTTTCTCTCTGGTTCAGTTGTTTCCTCTTCTTTATCTGTCTAACCAATTTCTACAATTTTGCACAGGAAATCAATATCCAATGTTCTGCAATTTTCTTCAGCTAACAACCTGGCAAGACCCTGACCTCTGACAAGTTTGGTGGGCTTCAGTTCTATGTTAAATTCAATCAACTTTGCCATCCATTTAGCCCTTCTTCCATCAGCATCAGGTTATATCAAGACATATTTTATTGCAGCAGAGGGTACATATGCAATTATCTTGGAATGTAGAATGTAAACTCTGAAAGATTTCAAGGATTTTATAAGAGCATATGCTTGTTTCTCAATAATATCATACCTCAGTTCAGCATCCCTTAAGTTTTTGCTGAAAAATGCCACTGGATGCTCTGAACCTTCTTCATCTACTTGCAATAACACTGCTGCAATGGTGTCTTTAGAGGCAAACGAAAATATATGGAACTCCTTGCTATAATCTGGACTGCTTAGAGTGGGAGCTTCCATAATGGCTTTTTTAATAGACTCAAATGATTTTCTTGTTGCATCAGTCCCTCTGACCTCTGACCCTTTCTTCAACATGGAGGTAACATGATTCACCAATTCTGCAAAATTTTGTATAAACCTCCTCACAAAATTTATTTTACCTAGAAAGGATTGGATATCCTTCTTCGATCTTGAGACAAACAAAGTCTGTATTGCTTTTACTCTTTCTGGGTCAATTCGGACACCTGCAGTAGAAACAATATGCCCCAGCAGCTTGCCTTATTCTAAAGCAAATTGTGAATTTTTAGGATTGATTGAGATCCCAAACCTTTTGCACTTCAGGAACACCTTTTTCAAATGCTGCAAATGGTTTTGATGGCAGTTGGAGTATAATGTTATGTCATCAAGGTAGATAAGGACAAACTTATCCTTCTCTCCCACAAATGCTATATCCATAGCTCTCTGAAAGGTAGCTCCAGCATTTATCAACCCAAAAGGCATCTTGGAATACATAAAAGTGCCCCAAGGAGTGGTGAATGTAGTCTTATCTTGGTCATCTGGGTGCACAACAATCTGATTAAAACCTGAAAATCCATCCAGGAAAGACATTACTTTGGCTCTTGAGACCTTCTGCAACAAATGCTCCATCTTCAGTAGGGGATAATTGTCTTTCTTTGAGCACTTGTTCAAGTTTCTGAAATCAACACACAGTCTGATTTCTCCACTTTTCTTCCTCACCACTACTAGGTTGGCTACCCATTTGGAATATCTAAGAGGAACTATAATCTTGGCAGCCAACAATTTTTTAATTTCTTTTTCAATTAGAGGAAGAAGCATAGGATTTATTGGTCTCAGCTTCTGTTTAAAAGGTATGGTGTCTTTCTCTAGAGGGATTTTGTGCTAAATAATATTTTTATCATAGGTTTTCAGGTCACTATATTCCCAAGCAAACACATCAGCAAATTGCTTCATTAATTTGCAGTATTCAGAACTTTGGTCAGCAGACAGATGAGTGGAAACATTTACGTATCTAGGCTGACATGGACTTCCTATATCATGCTTAGAGACTGCAGATTGATCTTCTTTTTGGGCGGACTTGTAAGGCACATCATTCTGGTCAAACAGTCTTTCAAGAGGAATTAAACCCTTAGGAATATGATTGCTGAGAAGTTGGACAATGCTATTTTTGCCAATTCTACTCCTGAGCTGAGATTGGGGGTTTTCTTCCAAGGCTTCATTCTCTTGGTCAATTTGCATTTCGGAAAACTCATCAATGACTTGCAGAAACCTATTTATCTCATCATCATCATCAAAGAATTTTCCAATGCTGGACATTATCAGGCAAGGAGGGTCTATATTTCATTTGGACTTCATAAACTAGTCTGGGAGGCATGGGAGGAATAAACAGACTAGCAGACACAACAAGGGAATTAGCAAGCTGATTTTTGGCTCTAGGGATATATGAAATACATAAATATTAAAAGGAATCTTTGAGTCTCCATACCTCATCTCTATATGCTTTCAGACGGGGGTGCTTTGCCTGAAATGTTTTATTTACTTGGTGAATGATCAAATCAACATCTCCAAACACCTTTATGTTCCTGATTCCTTTGTCTTTTGCTGCATTAAGGCCCAATTATAGAGCCTCCTACTATGTTATATTGTTTGTGACTTGAAAAACCAGTTTAAAAGACAGCTGTGTGCTTTTTTGTTCTGGAGATATTAGCACCACCCCCGCTCCTACAGTTTCCCTGGAACATGCTCCATCAAAGAACATCCCCCAAACCTGACTTCCTTGCTCTTCCTTGGCCTAAATGATTGGTTCCTTGAGCTGCAATGAGGCCTTTTGAAATTCTTCTATTTGGAGGATACATGCTCCAAAATCAGTGTCCACGACATATATGGGATGATTAGTAGGATTCTTCTCATCACTAACGATGTATGCTAGCTGTGCTTCTCTGTACAATCTCCTGCTTTCTCCTCCAAAAACTGGAACAGTGGTAAGATAGGTCATTTTGTAATGTCCCACCTGGTCTCTTAATCCATCCTCTAGACAGCAGCATGCCAAACTTGGGAGGGACATCTGCTACCACAATATCCATCATCATACTCTTCATGGACAGCTGAGTTAAAGTAATGGCCAAGTCTTTGATTAATCCAAGGAATTTCACTTTCCTTGGATCAAATGAGAATAAATCATGATATGGTCTAGTGATATCAAGGCCTAACTCTTCCATGACAGCTTTAGGCATCAAATTGCAGCTGGCCCTTGTGTCAAGCAGGTAGTTATGGAGGATTTTATCATGAATGGTCAAGGAGACATAAAAAGATGGAGAATTATTATCAGCAGGCTCAATCATGGGGCTAAGCACAACTGTAGGCTTATCATCTTGCAAATCGATAGAGTCATTGGAGGTTTGAGTGGTTTCCAGCTCAAGAGCTTCAAGAATAGGCTTTCTAAATACTTCACTCTTCACCAACTCTACCAGAGGCACAGATATTTTTAATTTCTGGACTTCTGACTCAAAGCTAAAAGAGGAAGGTAACTTATCAGAACCTCTTACCTCTTGAACTGGTGCTTTGAGGATGACTGGATCAGCTGCTGGTCTTCTCTGTTTGATATTCTGTGATTCTATTTGGACAACAGCTCTTTGGGCAGGATTCTCTTTGAAATTTTTTGCATTTGACCTCAGATTGTATCTCTGTTGTTCACCAGTCTGCAGAACAGCCTCTCTATCCCATTCTTGACTTATTTGGTCCTACAACAACGATTCTTCATACGTAGCCAATGTCAAAAAGGCAGCACTGCCTTTATCTTCCATGTAGTGAATTTCATCCTCATCTTCAAATTGTTCCTCCTCCATCACTACATTTTGGAAAGGAGCTTTAACTTTCTGTTCTTCACTTGGTTCTTTTCCCCTCTAAATGATTTGTAACTGTTCATTTTCTCTTCTGAATGGATTTGGATTTCTTGGAGCAAATGTGTTTTGCTGCCTTATCTTTCCTGAATTCTGCTCAACCTTTAGCTTAGAAATTTCAGCAGCCAATGACTCTATCATCTTAGTCATTTTGTAAAATTTGGGTTCTGAAGATGAAGCAGAGGAAGAAGAAGCTTCACCTCTCTGCCTCCTTCTATCAGCATGACTCTTGAGCTTTTCTGCAGCCATAATATTGGATTCCACCTCTGGGGCTGCATCCTACATATCAGCTAGAGTGGCACATCTTCTCTCTCTCAACAACATGCAGAAATCAGAGTCAAAAGCATTGGCATAAATGAGTTTGGCAAAGGTGGGGTAGGCTTTACCTCAGCTGGTATCTTACTATACATACGATTGAATCTTTTATTAAAATCAGGCAATGATTCCCCATTTTCCCTCTTTAGGCTACCATTCTCAGTATGGTATAGCAAGTATTTCTTATCTCCCCGGTGCTTCAAAAATGTTTCATCTAAGGCTTCAATATCAGCAATAGATCTAGGGGCTAGTTCTCTAAACCACTTTCTGGCCTCTCCATCAAGGCTCTAGACAAAAACTCTCATCCACACATTATTTTCACTTATATCTAAGTTATCAGCATAACTATAAAAAGCCTCAAGGTGTTCTTCTGTTGTTACTCCCTCTGTACCAGTGAACTTAGGCATATATTTCTGATATTCTCCTGCAGGAATAGCATTCAAAGGAACGGACAAGACCAGAGGTCCATAATTGGTAGCTACAATTCTTTCTATCTTTATGGGTGCTTGTTGTCCTGCCATAACTGGGGTATGTGGAAGGATACTGGCAGATTGAGTAGTATGAAACAATGAAATGGATGACAGAGACAAAGGGATGCTATGGACTGTATGGGAAATTTTCTTTGGACTAAGATTCAAAGGGGAACTAAATGGACAAGAGCTTTATTAATATCTGAAAGAATTTCTTTACTAACAGTGTTGGGCTCTAAATCTTCAAACCATATATTCTCAGCTATGACCTTATCTTTTAGAGATGCATGAGTTTTCTTAGGCTTACCTGATCCTGATGCCCATTTCTATGATGTTTTCTTTGATTTAACAATCTTCTCAAGGTCAGGCCCTGGTTCAGCTGGTGATTTCTGAGGATTTCTTCGAGTATGTCTCACAAATTGAGCTAGAACTGCAATGTGGAGTTGCCAAAGGTTGGTCTTCCTCCAGTGGAGTTGCTAGATAGATGATTACAACCAGAAATGTGCCCAGACCTTGTCTATCATCAAAATCTGGAACTGTGTCATTCTCCCAGGGAAGTTGAGCTTCAATCTCCTCTCCCCGGCAATGACGCCAATTAATGTTATCACCCCAAGAAACTCTCCTAGGTTGTATCTCAAAGATGCTCAGGAACATTACAAACTCAACAAAAATGTTGGAAAAAGATGGATGAATGGAAGAAGTGACGCATATTCAAGCCAGATAACCACTTCTACAATGCTTAACCCCATACATGGGTGAACATCCCCATACTACAAGGCTTTAGACCACCAATTACTCACAGTTTGAGGATTGAGTGAACATGGAGAATACTGACCACACCAGCAGATGCACAAGACCATGTGATGGCCGACTGTAACCAATAAAGAGGTCTGCAAATCTATTTCCTAATGCACAGACATGATGACAGCTCTCTGGCATTAAAATAACATAAACCTGCATACACATTCAATGATACATACTAGATTCTAACGCAGAGGTGGGATGACAGCCCCTCTAATTCTAATCATCAAGAGCACATGAAAAATTCATAACAGGCACAACCTGGAACAAAGAAGAAGTGGAAAATGAGCAATTAACAACAAAAGAAGCTTGTATTAGCTGAAAATGAAGACTAGACGCTGCAGGTATCACAGTAGTTACAGTCTCCAGAAGTTGAACCTTACATCAAAACAACAACCATCAACCCCATTACATCTATCTTTTGGGTATATATGGAGTTTGTTTACAAAATTGCTCTGCTGCTCTATGCGTGGAGGGGTCATAATGGACCACCAACCACATTTACTATCAAGTACGGGTTTCTGATACAATCTGCTGCTTCAATAAGTGAATTTGACATTCTCTAGTGTTCGCTTGTCCTTCCTGAATAGGTGGAGTGTTGTACAGAAGAAGCTATCCTTTAACTGCTCAAAGCTGTCCTTTTTCCTTCTCGGCCATGCTTACTTGTTAAATGCAGTTGCTAAGGATTTAATGCACCAGGTACTGGATTCTGGCCTCCTTCCTCCTTCGGGTACACTAGATAGGCTATGGACATGGGCAGCATGGCGTAAGCATGGTGGATAAATATCAACCGTTGGATCGCGTAGATCGACGGTAGGAAACGGTTTGCAGTGGCTATCAGGAGACGTGAGATCGGGACAAACGAGGGCCGTTGGATCGCGGTCGAGTAGATCCGACAGTGATCGGGAGGCGAAAGCATGTGGGAGATAACATGTGGGGACGATGGTATTGGTGGCAGGTGATATTCCCCGCACCACTTACGGGAGGATAGCGGTATTCGTACAGACCCACGCGATCCGATTCACTAGTTGACGTGTGGCCGATGGGACAGGCAGAAAACTGCTTTCCCCACTGGCTAACGTGCATGTAGCTTACGGGCACAGGACGAGCGATTATCGTTGGATTAGGAGATGGACGATCGGATGACGATAAATAATGCATGTTTTATGTGACTGATGTGACAGGGAAAGCGTCAGATGGTCAGATAACATTTGTTTTGGGGCACACGGTCATATAGGTTTAAAACCTTAGCGTCGAGGGTTTTACACAGGAGAGGGGCTTACACAGGATTTTGGTATAAAAACAGAGATGAAGGGGTTAAGGGAGAATAAGGCGAGTGAAGGGAAAGTGAGGAAACGAACTGATGCAAGCCTCCTTCAAGCACAAAATGCACGGCCAAGCTGCCATTGAGCCTTAACAGTTGAATTAAATAGCAGAGTTAACAGGTACCAGTGTCCCACAATGGCCCTACTCCTGAATACTTTACCAGCATACTGCTACATCTTCCAATTCCTTTTGCGGTTGCAAATTATTGCAGTTGGTTTCAACCTCCCAACTGGGTATTTCATGCTTTCCTATACCAAGCACATAATTTTCATCAGATTCAAAATAAATTGAAATAACTTCAAATCATACTTTATTGGTGTCCTGTCAATAAGGTACACTTGCAATTTTGTTCGCTTCCTATCACAACAAGTCAAACTAGCATCTTGGACCAAATCATTATGTATAAACATCTCACATTAGGTTAACTCAAAACACAACCATCATAGATAAAAATCATAAATCACATGTAACCATTCTAAACCAGAATCATAGATCACATGTAATCATCATAGACCAAAGTCATAAGTCACATGCATAATAAAACTGAAGTAAAATAATGATACTTATCCGTTAACTAATCCTTAGCTTCTACCTTTGTCTTTATTCTGTACACACTCTCGATCGGTTGCCACACCTGAAAAACACTGATTGCCTTCTCCTCAACCATGTGCACATACACATAGTGTGCATCACACACATACAACCACACACGACATACAACACCATGCAATACATGCACCTACACCTGACATACCACACATACACCTACACCCAGTGTTGGGCTAATTTATTAACACCAATTAACACAAGTATTTCATTATCAATCGAGGTTTGTAAAACTTGGAGGCATGTCCACAACGTATGGATATCAGATGTAGTATCTTAGAAGATAAAATATGAAGAAATAAGGAATTACATATTACAAATATAAATCTAATTAAATAATTTCTAAGTTACTTTTGCAATATATGTGAAATGAAGTGGCTCTTAACTGAAAATATCCATTTGTATCCTTCTTCTACAATATTACTTGATGAATAGAAATAAAAAACCATTAATTGACAACAACTTAAGATGCATAAATAAACAATTAAAGAGGCTCCTAACTTAGGAGATCCTTGATATTCCTCATCACAAATTCATTCATCATTATTCTATTGTTAAAAAACTGGAATTGCATAAAACTGCTTGAAAACAAGAAATATGAACTATGGTTTTTATTCATTAATTCAATAGAAATAGGGTTCAAATTGAACATTGTGTTGTACCTTCATATCAAAGTGATAAATAAACTAATATTCATCAGCAAACATGAATCATCACACATCAATTCAAGTAAGAAAATCTAAAGCAAAACAAGTAAACAAATCTGAAGCAACTAGTTCATGAAAATCAAGCTAGTTTAACAATGAAGTGTACTTAGCTTGGAGTGGGGTCCCTCCACCCTTGCCTTGCACACTTGAATAGGTTATCAACTACTGTAACCTTAGTCAATCATCCACACCATCGAACAACAAAATGAAAGTAGAAAATGTTCTTCAAATTAAATTCAAATACTCAAATGTCTCCACATAAATTATACAAATTTTACATGCATAAGCCTTCAAAGTTTTGGCTTAAATAGAAGATCATGAAACAAACTAATCTAAAGTATCTCTAACAAATCTATCTATCCATATCCAACTATCCAATTTGAATTCATCCAACTTATCACTAAAAATATGGACAATCCCATGAAATCATAAAACTGCCCTATTTTCTAGGGATTTTCTGAGTGACTGGTCATGGTTGACCAGCTTTGACCGGGCCTGATTTAGCTTGTTTTGACCGAACCAATTGGATTTGGTTTAGTCCTAGTTCCAAATATTTCCATAAATTTATCCAGCTCGTTCCTAGGTGTCCTGCAAATATGACATCCATATAGCTATTATGAGAATTTCTGATTTTGTCCAAAAATTGCACTTGAAATTCAATTTTCCTAAAAACTTCTAGAAATTGAAAAATTAAAATTAAATACCTGAATATGCATAAAATACATCAAAAATAGGTGGATGTGATGGAAAAATGATGGAAAATATAAGAATTAAGTATTTTTTTCTTAAGCAAAACTGGACCAAAAATGAGGGCCAACATCTCCCCCTTGCTAATTCAAAAGCATGTCCTCATGCTTGTTTCTTCCTCTTGGATCTCTTGAGCTATACTGTGAATCATGTGCCTGACCCTAATGCTTCATGTTGTGCTGCCTCTAACAGATAATATATCCCCATGTTGTGTTCTTCTTTATACATAGTAGCTTTGACCTTCTGTTTCTCATATTTGTTCTTCCACATGTTCTTATCTTTAAGCCACTTGAATGCCTATTTGCAAAGTATATCATTCTTTCTCTTTAGTTTTCCTACCTCTTCAGTTAATTTTTCATTCTCCCTTACTAACTTTGCATTATTTTTCTTGCATGTTTTATTTTCTTTCTTCAAGTGCTTTTCCAGGATCTTGTTTATTTCTAGCTGATCTGTCAATTCTTTGATTTTGCTCAAATGCAACTCTTTTTCTAGTTCATGTGTATCTTTTGCAAATGATGTGGCTGCCACATCATCAAAATATGAGTCTTTTTCTAGAGCTTCTTTCTCTAATATTTTGATTATATCTTCTACCTGTTTCTCTATAGAACATGTTTCTACAATTTGTACTTCTTGGTCCTTGCTACTTGTTTCTATTGGGCTCTTTCTCCTATGCCTCCTAGGAGTGGATATGATGGATGTTTCCTTTTCAACCATAACAGTGTTGTTTTGCTTCTTAGACCTAGTTCTGGGATAAAGTGGTGAATTCATGATGCCCCTGGTTTCCTGATCTGTTTTGTACTGTTCTTCAATGACTTGTTCTTCATGCTAGTTTTGGACTAAAAATTCTCTCCAAATTATTCCCTGAGTTTTTACTTGATGCTCTACAAGAATTTTTATTAGTCCCTGATGATAAACTTGAGCTTCTCTTGGTTTTTTCTCATTTCTCACTGACTCTATCATCTTAATGAGACTTCAGGAGAAGAAATATGGTAAGTTTATTTTGACTTCTCCCTTAATGTGTTGGAGCAACCTAACATGATACAAATGTGCCACACTATGTCCTCTATCACATGTGAAGAATTTTTTAATCATCAAGACTAACTCTCCCCATGGCTCATTGAAACACTCCCTAGGTATGTAGCTTTGTCAAAGGCTCCCTTCCTGTTATTTTCTAAGAAGAAAGTCCATGCTTTCTCCTTGAAATGTAGACCTTTATGATAGTTTCCCCCTGCCAATGGAAGATCTAATGCTTGGGATATGTATTCTGAAGTCAATTGAATGCTTAAGTTCCTACCATTGTTTGATCTTGGGTATAGTTATTCACAAACTCCATGGTTATACCCTCACTGTGACCATTAAACCTCTGTAGAAACCCTATAATCCCTGCTTGATATAATTTTTCTACTCTTTCATTCTTCCATTGCTCAATTTGAAATTTCGGTTCTATTCTGGTGGTCATGTTTTCTGAAAACCAGTGGATATACCCTTCTACTGTCATTAACTTCATTTTTAACAATGAAAATAACAATCATTCATGCATAAAAATATTTTTGATTCAGTTTGTAGTAGGGCTTACCTTTCTCTTGATACTCTTTAGAAACAATAAAGTCAGGCTTGTTTTAGTCTCTGTCTCACTGCAACAATGAATCACTGTTCTTTTCAAAACATTAACCTTTGTGAATGAAAAACAAAAACAAACATCCTGCTTATTCTGATGTAAAAACCATTCTTGGTTCTGTTCTTCTTTCACCAAAACTCTACTCTGTCCATATAAATGAAGTATTCTTCTTTATGCATATCATTGTTTATAAGAAAAGAAATTGGAAATCGAACTATGTTTTGATTTTGAAATATATATATATATATATATATATATATATATATATATATATATATATATATATATATATATATATATATAGATAGATAGAAACAAAATCATACCATGACTTCTCCTTTCGATTTTCATTCTTCTTATAACTCTCCTATGGTTATCAAACTCATTTATATGTCAAACTGAAGTCATTCTCTCTTTCATTGTTTGCACAATTAAGGCCATTGTTTGTGCAATCATACCCATTGTTTATGCAATCAACCATAAATATTTCACTCTTTACTCAATGAAATCATTTGTTTATGCATTCAAACTACAAGTTTAACACTCTGTTTCATTGACCAATTTGGTGAAAACATGTGTTTATGCAACCAGACTTCAACTTAACACTCTGTCTCATTACCCAATCTTTAGTGAAAACATGTGTTTATGTAACCAAAACTACAACTAAACACTCTGTTTCAACTCAGCAAAAACATGTGTTTATGTAATCAAAACTACAACTAAACACTCTGTTTCAACTCAACGAAAGCATTTACTTATGCAATCAAACTTTAAATAACATTTTGTCTCATCAATCAATTTGGAAATTTCATGAGTGAATGTGGAGGATCCGAGTTGATTTACTTGTCTGCAATGACTTGTCGTGATTCTTTCTATGTTGTGGTTCATTCAACTTGCGTTTCATAATGTTTGCCATTGTTAAACTTTGTTCCAAAAACCTTATTTCTTGACTGATGGCAGAGACAACATTTAACAAATAGTAAATGGTGGTTGGAGTGCTTCTTATATCCTGGAGTCTAACTTGTGTTTTATTTAAAAATCTCGAGATTTCCTCATAAAACATCTACTACATTTATTTAAGGAGATTGAGTTTTGGTCTTACCTTGTTGCTCACGAGATCTTCCTTAACTAACTATGCTTGCTCTGCTAGTTTCATCAGCTTATCCCTCAATCTACTCCACGTTTTCTTCTTATCGTTTTGATTTCCAACTGCTATATCTCTTGCCTTCCGTCTCACAGTTTGACTTCCTCTGTTTCCGCGTTCAAGCCATTCACCTCAAGCTCACAAACGTGTGCTAATGTCTTATGCAACACTTCATTGTTCTCCCTGAGCCTGTAAACAACTGTGATGGTGAAGAGAAAGTGATTTCTACAACCATTTGTGTGTAAAAATTGCGGAGGTATATTGCATGAGTTCTGTTGAATGCAAAACTCACAGTGTTGTTTTGAAACATTCACTGTTGTGTTTTCAATTTTTTGTTGATTGTTCCACTTGTTGGGTCTTCTGACTGATTCCTTCGTGGTTTTCCTTCGTTTCATCGTGGCCATCCTGCATACCAACCCACAGTACTTACCTCCACGTCTCGGCGTTTATTACTTAACCTTTGACTATTGTATTACTCATTCCACCGTATATTCTGCCTACCATACGTTTCATTTCCACTGGCTCGTATTATTATTCATTTCATGGTGCATTGTGATTTGATTGACGCTTTAAATTTCATTATAATTTGATTGCATGGTTTATAGTTTTAATGCATGGCCTTATCCCCGTTAATTGTCATCATACCATCTCTTCATCTCCATTTCCCACGGCTTATACCTCTGAAACATTTCATAATTTTTGTTTGCATTGTATAGTCATCACATGATTTGCATTATGATAACCCTTTCACTCAATTGCATCATTCTTATGCGCTCTAATTATAACTTGTCGAAATAAATTATTTCCATTTCCTTATTTTTTTTCATAATGCGCATGTTTCAATGTGTATTTTAATATATATGTCTTTTAATTTTAAAATGACCATGATTAGATCATATTTAAAATTAATTTCATGATACTAATCTTGTGTATGGTTTTGTAGGTTCTAGGGTTTCAACTATTGGACCCTCTATTTTAATCCCTTTTTCTTTTCAAAAGAAAAATACCTAGGGTTATGAAATGAAATGAATATGGAATATGAATATAGAATATGAAATGAATATTTGGAGGATGTTTATGTGATTAAATGTAGAATAATGGATATGAATATATAAATAGGATAATATGATGAGGGTAGTGAAATGAATATGAGTAAAATATGCATGTTAGGAACTAACTCAATCTTAACAATCTCTAAAAAAAATTCTAAAATATCTGAAATTTCAAGAGCAAAACATTGTACTGACTGTACATTACTCGCTGATAGTATTTGATGATGTCTATTAGTGAAATGTCTTTGATGAATTGTCTAGGATAGATTGAAATATAGGCTTTATTTATGCTTTATGTTCTTGCATCCATCATTGATTCAGGTTCATTGATTGTTGTTGTTATTCAGGTCCCTCTACAATTGGTACTTAATGATTTAGGGCCCTACTGTCATGTATACTTTTATGTAGTATGATACATGTTTTTTTCTAACATTTCAAGTCACTTCTGCACAATGTTTCCAATAATGTTTTAGGTCCCTTTTGCAATACAATTCAAGTTCCTTCTTAAATTCAACTTCTCAAACTTTCAACTGCTCAATTTGAGTTCCTTTTGCAACTTCACCTTTGCTTATCTGAAGACTTGTCCTCAAGTATTGTTTTGTTTTGTTCTGCGAAATCAAACTTTTGTGAGAGTAAAAAGAAAAGTTGTGAATTCATACAGGCCAAACTAGTTGGTTTTCCTCCATGAATTCATGTTTTCTTTATGCATGTTGCCTGGTTTTCACAAGCAAACTATAGATATATATATATATATATATATATATATATATATATATATATATATATATATATATATATATATATATATATATATATATATATATATATATATTATATATATATATATATTATTCTGGAGTACTGGAAGGCATATTTCTATGTTGTTCCATTACTTCCAGATTAGTATCTTTTGTCATTTGTTTCACAAAATATTCTTTATTGATAGGCTTATTGTAGACTTTAAGCCTATGTCTGTTAACTAGAAATGAAGTAGATTCTTGATCAATTGTTTTTATCTGAACAACTCCGTTATCAAAGATTTCTTCTATCTCATATGGCCCCAGCCAATGAGTTGTAAACTTTGCCTTGAAATCTTTGAATTTGGAGTCAAACAATAATGCCCAGTCTCCTTTGTTGAATGTCTTGTTCTTGATGAATCGATCATGCCATTTCATCCTTTGTTGCTGCACCAGAGTTGTGTGTTCTACTGCTTGCTATCTCTGTTCATCCAGTTGATTCAATTCCATTATCCGTTGTTGTTGTGCTTCAGACAATTCCAGTCCTAACTTTGCTGCTAACTTGAATGTGTGTATCTGAAATTCTATGGGTAACAGGACTTCTTTTCCATACACTAACTGGTATGGACTAAACCCAGTTGTGTTTTTCCATGTTATTCTGTATTCCCATAGTGCATCTCTTAAATTTTTTGACCAATCCTTCTTGTTCATCTGTACTGTCTTCATCATGATATTTTCCAGGATTTTGTTTGTTGACTCCACTTGTTCGTTTACTTGAGGATGGTACGGAGTTGATGTTTTGTGTTTGATGTTGTACTTTTCTATAAGATCACGAACAAGTTTTGAAGTGAATTGTGTGCCTTGGTTAGTTACAATCTGTCTTGGTACCGCAAATCTGACAAATATTTCCTCAAAGAGGAATGTTACCATTGTTTTTTCTATTTCTCTTGCTACTGCCTTTGCCTCAACCCACTTAGTTACATAATCAATACATACCAAGATGTACTTCTTTCCATTTGATGGTGGATTTATTAGTCCTACAAAATCCAATATTATTGGCCTTCCTATTCTTTGGCAGTTGTCACACCTCTTGACATAGGCTTTGGAGTCTTTGATGATTTTTGGCCAGTAGTAGCTGAGTTGCAGCACCTTGTAGGTTGTCCACTTGTCTGCAAAATGACCACCACATGGCTCATCATGACATGCTTTCAAAATTTCTAATATTTCATATTCTCTAACACATTTTCTTATTATCATATCAAAGCTAGTATAAAAGAGATCACCATTCACCCAGCTATATCTAGAACTTTCTCTAATTATCTTTCGTTTTTGTTTCTTTGTGAACTGGGATGGTAATTTTCCAGAGGATAAATAGTTTGCTATATCTGCAAACCATGGTGTTTTGGCAGTTATTGCAAATAGATGTTCATTTGGGAAATTGTCTGATACAGGGCTTGGATCACCAGGTGTATGAAGCATTGAAAGGAAATCAGGTACTTGATTGTCTTTCCCTGGTCGATCTTGAATTGTAATGTTAAATTCCTGCATTAACAATAACCATGTTGTAATTCTACCATTTTTTATTTCTTTGTTCATTAAGTATTTGATTGTTGAATAGTATGTGTGAAAGAACACTTGGCATCATGTTATGTAATGTCTGAATTTGTTTACTGCATGTACTACAACTAACATTTCTTTTTCTATGACTGTGTAGTTCAATTATGCTAGTGTTAATTTTTTACTTATGAAGTATATAATATAATTAAACAGGTTTTCTTTCTATCCAAGTGATGCACCTATAGCAGTATCAGATGCAACAGTGTAAATGTGAAATGGAAAAGACCAATTTGGTCCTCGAAGGGTGGGGGAAACTAATAGTTTTTCTTTCAATATTTGAAATGCATTTTGACAATTATCTGTCCATTGGAATTTAACATCTTTTGCAAGTAACTTGAATAGAGGCTATGCTATTTTACTGAAATTTTCAATAAATCGCCTATAGTAGCCTGCATAACCCAAAAAACTTCTTATCTTCTTCTGAGTTGTAGGTGGCATTAAATTCATGATGACTTGTATTTTGGATGGGTCCACCTTAATTCCTGATGAGGAAATATGGTGTCCCAACACTATCCCCTCTGTTAACATCATGTAGCATTTTTCATTACTCAGGGACAGATTTGTCTCTATGCATCATTTCAGAACTTTCTCAAGATTTTTCAAACAATCGTCATATGTGTTTCCATATACAGTGAAATCGTCCATATAGACTTCTACACATTCATGGATCAGATCAGCAAATATTGCGAGAACTACTCTTTGGAAAGTAGCAGGTGCATTACATAGCCCAAAAGGTAGAACATTGTATGCATATGTTCGCCATGGGCAAGTAAATGTTGTTTTGTCTTGGTCTTCCCTTGCTATTCTAATCTGATTATACCCACTAAACCCATGTAGGAAAGAAAAGAATTTCTTCCCAGCTAATGAATCTAGGACTCGATCTATAAATGGTAGCAGAAAAAAAAGATCTTTTAATGTTGCTTTGTTTAATTCCCGGTAATATACACATATTCTCCACTTCCCATTTTTCTTTGGTACAACCACTAAGGGTGAAACCCATTGACTATCAGAAATAGGATAGATGAACCCAACTTGTAGTAGTCTCTATAGTTCTTCTTTCATGATTTCTTTCATAATGGGGTCCATTCGCCTTTGAGGTTGCCTTACTGGTTTAATATGATCATCAGTATAGATGTGGTGGATACACGTGTTGGGGTGAATTCCCTGCATTTTTGTGTAATCCCGGGAAAAAACTTTTGAGTACTTCTGTAATAATGTTATTACCTCTTGTTCTTGTGACGATTGTAAGTTATTACCAATGTTCAAATGTTTCCCAGGATAAATCTCAATTGTTCTAGTTATTGAATTGGTACTTGTGTTTACATGAAAAATATTTGTGAATTTTTCTTGCAGTGATTGAATTGTGTAGGTTTCCTGAAAACAATGGTTAAAAAGATTACTTGCAGCTTCATACTGAGCTACTCTACGCTGCTCTGAAATATCCGGTTCTAAGATGAAAAGATCCAATAAATCTTCATTCTCCTCTTCTTCTCTAAAGTCAAAGACTTGGTTTATACTTAGAACTGATTTAGTTTGTTGTTGTTCTTGTCCTTCAAGCAATGATACTAAAGAAGGTGCTTGTGCTGGAGAATAAAGTGTGATGTGTTTTCTCTCATCCCCATGTGCAATAATCATACTTCTCGATCTGCATCCTATAAAGGCATCAACAGTGGCTAACCACGGTCTACCTAAGATTAGAGGATGTCCTCCCAAGTTTGTTTTTGGCTGCAAAATGAAGAAGTCTACAGGATACTCCCATGAATCCAAAGAGACTATGATATCTTCTAATATTCCTTCTGGTATAACTTTAGATCTGTCTACTAACTCTAAAATGGTAGTAGTATATCTAATGTTGTTTAAATCTAAATGTTTCATTGTCTCTGTAGACATTACATTTACAGCTGCTCCCAAATCTATCAACGTGTTTGGAACTGAAAAATTGTTTATTGAAATAGTAACCATAGGGATACCAGGGTCAATATATTTTTCTACTGTTGTCTTTGTAGACATGAGGCTAGCTAGTTTTCCAATGACTTGGATTGTAGTAGTATCCTTCTTCTTTTTACCAGTTTTCTTGATGCATAATTCCTTTACTGTTTTAGCATAAATTGGTACTTCTTTGATTTACAACAATAAAGGAATTTTTACATAAGCAGTTTTTATTCATCCAAAATATAAAATTCAGGAAGGGTCATTTGAATTTTCTGCTCTACTAACCTCTCTGGATAGGGTGGTGTTTGAGTTATTACAATTTTCCCTTTCTGACTTAGATTTTTTGAATGTGATGTTTCAGGTTATTCTCCTTGTTCAGCTGGTTCTTCTATGATTGGAAGAGAATTTTTATGTAGTACTTTCCCAGACCTTAAATGGACATCATTTATGGTAATTATAGAGTATGTTAGAAAATATGTTGCTTCTTCCACGTTGTATGCAGGTTTATCCATTTTGTTGCTCAGATTTGCTACTAGTTGAGTTGGTCTAGGCTGGTTCGAAGGAAGTTGTAGCTGTTGTGATTGTGTTAGTAATGGTGGGGGATTCTGTTGTGGAAATGGCATGGATTGTGAATATTGTTGGAACTGTTGGTATGGAAATGGCTGTTGATATTGTTGCTGGTATTTTTGTTGGTATTATTGAGGTGACTGGTTTCCATAACTATATCCTCTCCAACCTTGTGTATGTTGGTTTTGATATTGTTGTGGAGGCCAAGCTTTCCATGGAATTGGGGTATTCCAAGAGTTTTGAGGAGGATACTGATAGTTTTATTGAGGGAATTGTTGAGGAATCCTTGGCTGCCAAGGCCTTCTTGGTGCCACATAATAGAAACCTTCTGCTACTTGTACTTATTCCATTGGATTCATTTGCAATTATTTCAACTTTAGATAGTTTTCTATTGAATGGTTTTCTGTGCAAAGGACACATACCTAAACACTATCTAAAGGACATTCTCTTAATGCATGCTTCTTTCTACATTTGGGACAAAAGACTGCTAAGATTTTTTCTTGTTCTTCTTTATTTTTGTTTTCTTTTAGAACATATACTTGTGTCCCTAATGTACTTAGAAGATCAGTTTTGAATTTTTCCAGCAAGCTCCCTATCTCTACTCTTGTTACCCCTCCTGCTGTTGATTTTCCTGCTTTTGAACTAACATCTCTCCTTCCAGCTTTTGATCTTTCTCTAGAATATTTTTGACATAGTTCTGCAATTTCATTAAATCGCAAGTTTGAAATGTCACCCTTGCCCATTACATTCAGAATTTCAAGATATTCATCCCTTATACCTTTAAGAAATATTGTTCGAATGGTATCCTAGTTTAGTGAGTGTTGTTTAGACTTTTGAAGATTGTAAGAAAATCTTTCCAAGTATTCTTTTATACTTTCGTCTTCTTGTTGTGTCATTCTAAAAACATCCTCTTTCGAGTCCCTAAGCCTACAATAAGCTTGGTATTTTTTAAGAAATATTTTCTTCATGTTATCCCAAGAAGTTATTTTTCGCTCTCCTAAACCCATGTACCATTTTAATGTTGTTTCTTTCAAAGTAGAAGGAAAGAGATGAAGTTTGTGTGTGTAATCTGTGTATCCATAAGTTCTACATAAGAAGTCGAATTCAAACATAAATGAGTCAAGATCTTCTGTTGACATTCCATAAAAGTTAGGAAATACAGAAGGTGGAATGTTTTTCATTCTCACGTCTTCTCCTAATATTTCACTTGTATCTAATATTGGAAAGCCAAAAGTAACTTCCCGATCATCAGAATTTGCTTGTTCATTATCATTTTATCTTCTTCTATCCTCTTCTCTCTTTCTACCAGCTTCTCTTTTTGCTTCTTCCTCACTTTGTCTTCTCCATTCTCTTTGTTGTCTTTCATATTCAAGTCTTTGTTCTGGAGTAAGAATAACATATCCTTGCCCTTCTTCTGTCATAGTTTCAACTATTTCAATGACAATTTGAGATTTAGGTTGTTTGTCTTCGAAAATAGGTTGATCTATAGGCTCAAAAATGGGCTAAGCTATTGGTTTAACAATTTTCTTTTGTTTTTTTGAAGTAGGTGTTTCTTTTGGAGTTTGTTTCCTTTTTACCTCCCAGGCTAACAAGGTTTGTTTGTCACGGCCAAGGAGAAGATTGAAGTCTAAAGCACCTTGGGTAACCGATATGTCTGTATAGACGGTCTTGCCTCACAAAGTAATAGGGAACTGTGGAAGGATCCCTAATGGTTGACTAGTTCCTCCGTCAAAAGTCGTCAGATTCGGTGCGGCTGGCACAAGCTGTGGGGAACCCAAGGTTTGCCAAGTAGTGGCAGGCATAAGACTAACCGATGCTCCCTCATCCAACACAGTGCCAGGTAGAGCCTTATTATGGGAATGTACCGTGACCCAGAAAGGCACATGGGATGGAAGGTGGGAGGTAGTCAGACAACTCCAGTCGAAGGAAACGACTGAACTACTTGGTGGGGGAATCATATGATTGCCCCCCAGCTCTAAAGGAACTGAAGCAGGACTCTCGGAAGCAGCTGGGATAGGAGAGTCATTTCCAGACTCAGGAGAATCTGAGGAGACGAGAAGAACATGGGAGTGATGCTCTTCCGAAACAGAGTGATCGACGGGTGGTGATCTCGGGTCGACACTCTTTCCGACCAATGGTTGGTCTGGAACAGGCTCGACACAGCTAGGTTCGGGAAGAGGAGGCTGGAAAAGAGAAGGATATGAATCAATCTCTTTGTCAGCAGGGGAACGATCTGCGGCTACAGAGAGACGTTGATAACCAACGGGAAGTTGGGGTGAAGGGGCTGTAAGACTTTCCAAGACAACGGAGGCTTTATCCATGAGTCGACAAAGGTGAAGGGGATGATTACCTTCACAAAGTCTACAGGGGATTCGAATCTTCCCGTTTCCCTTACCATTCCCAACTGATAAGGTAGCATCGTCGTGAGCTTCAGAGGACGATGAGGGGCGGGCCGGCTCGACCATACTTCTAGTACCCTCGGAATGCCAGGACAATCGCGAAGAAGATGGTCCTCCTTGCATAATCGACAAGGAAACTTGACCTTCCGCGGAGGAGTGGAAAGGGGCCCGACTTTAGGTGTACTTGAGGGGGTAGCTGCACTTGTAACCTCTTCCTTAGGAGCCTTCTTCTTCTTCGCCTTCTTCTTCTTCTTCTTAGCCACCTGGTTGCTCAAATCTAGATTTTCACCAGGTGAAGTAGAAGATGAGGACGTAGAAGTGGGCGTAGAAGGGGAGAGATCCACCTTAGAATCAACATGATGTTGTTCAGGTGGAGGGACGGATTGACCAGACGGTGAGATGGCAGGGACCAACGAGGTTGAGAACAACCAAACCGGCAACCCAACAGTTAACCCTGGGAGAGACAACGTTGCCATATAAGGAGCACCAACATTCCCGAGAGGAGGGAAATGGCCAGGATTCCCGTCAGGAGGGATACTTGGGTTGGTGAACCCCGGAAAAGTTGCCATCGAGAACGAAAAAGAAACCTACTCAAGCTAACGCGAACGAGATCTAACCGGGTAAATGTGAACGTGGCCGAATAAATTTTAAGACAAAGGAACTGAACTTGACCTTTTCATGTTTTAAGAGTCGAGAAAAGGACAAAAAGGTGACTCTAGTCGCCTTCGAATGTTTTGTGAACTCGAAGAGACAAGTGCTCAAGTGAGCCTTTTCTTTTAAGGATTCCGAAAAGGATCAAAAGTGACTACTCTGGAGAAACTAGGCAAAGGGTTTACCAAACAACCCGTAAAACTGCATATACATCTTGGCAATCATATGAAAACCAAGGACTTTCCGTACGGCAGTCAATCTTCCCGAATGTTGTGTTCGGTGCGTTACGGCTTGCGAGGTGGGAGACACGGCTTCCTGTGGATCAAGGATGATAACCTAGTGGGGTCTCCCCATATACTCAACGGTACGTGGGAGCACAAATCCGTGTTAGACCACTATCGAGTCACAAAAGGAAGAATCACCCAACCATAATGTGAAACAACAGTGACTAGGTTTAACGACGCCGGAACACATATCTAGCCTAGACCTCTAGATGTTTGCGTTAAGTTACAATGCGTTATTAAGTTTATTCAGTTCATTTTACGGTTAATCTTTGATTAGGTTTCGATTTCCAGGTCCTACCGTATGTAATCTCTCACAATTCCCTAAATGCAAGCTATATGCCAAAAAGTATCATTTCATTCGATGAACACTAACTACGAGAGAGTTGAGAACTTTTCAATCAAACAAAATGACCATAAACAATCAAGAACCTCTCTAATGCAGCTAATGGCAATAAACGAAACTTTTCTTTAAAGTCACTAATCAACGAAAATCTCTAATTTCCATTAACTAATTCAACGCAAAAGAGACTGTTCGTTTTCTTTTCAATGGCAAAGTGCACTAAACAAATTTTGAGAGATAATAACACCGAGTAAAAGAGACAATTTTCACTCAATGAGAACGCAATCAAGTCCCCAAAACACCAAGGCAGTCCTTCAAACCAAAAAGAAAACACAAAGACCTCTATGAGCTATGTGAACTAAGCCCAAACGAAGCCAAGTGAAATCCAAGCGAAAAAGGAGAAAATCGCTTGAAGAACAAAAAGGCTTTGACAACCACTGAGCAAGTGCAAAAGAGTAATCACGAAGTCGATTGGACGATCAAAGAACCCAAAACTTCGACACGCAAAGCCACTAGATGTCCTAGGGCTAAAACGTGAAATCGATAGAAAATGGCAAACACCCAAAGTATGCAAATGTAATCTATGCACACTTTTCATTCATATCCTGAAAATGAGAATTCTAATTGTGCAAGTGTGATCTATGCAAGAGAATTCTCAAACACAAGATGATTGTAATCTAAAAATCAATCAAGTGCAAATCAAGAAAAATGGGTGAGAGTTCCAAAGATCATAAAAGAAAAACACTCAAAGGCGATTAACACTCATACACAATTTAGCCCCCCCCCCCCCGGCGAATGAGGGGGAATTTTTTTTGCAAAAACAAAAGCAAAAAGACACAAAATTGTGAAAATACTGAGACAAACCTCCAAGTAATGATGAAAGGAAATCAAATTAAGAATTCCTCAAAAAAGAGACTCAAAACCAGTCAAACAAGACTCTGACACACTCCAGTAATTGAAAAAGATGTGACAAGATACAAATCCAAGCTCAGAAGGCTTGCAAACAAGCAAATTGGAAAAGTTGACAGGTCTGGCGCGACTATCAGGCTGTAACTCGCACTTTTAGGGGATTGGCGCGGGTTGTCTTTGAGCAACATGCACCAACTGGCACGACTGTCAGGCAAAAAGGCGCGCTAATCAAGCTTGCTAGGTCAAAAATAAAAACAAGCAGTCCAAGGCTTGGTTAACAGTATCCAGGCAGACCAGGAAGCAAGAGACAACAAGAAATCCAACCCAGAAAGCTATCTAAGCAATCCAAACAAGAGAAAACCAAAGAGACAAGACAACTCCAAGTTGTTTAGTCCGTAAACCAAACCGGACATTGACTGAAGTGGCGTTGATCTACTTCGCTAATGCAAATCAATAGCGTTTCGAAGGCTATATGGCCGTACTTCAGGCTCCATCTAAAGTTTACAAATCAAACAACAAGATAAGTCTCGAGTGGAGTCGCCAAATTGTTGTAGAGGTAAATCCCCTCTGCGAACAGAGGCGATCCCTACTAGCCCAGACCGGGTCTAGCAACAATCAAACAATGCTATCACGCAAGTTCCTAATTGAAAATTAAAGGTGGATGATAATAACCTACTTGGATTCCAACGCTAATATTCGTAGAAGAGACGTCGCTCTCGTTCCTTTGCTTCGGCCGGTCACGATCCCCATGATCTCCGTAATTGGACACCTGCACATGCAAAGAACAACACAAATACAAGCATAAAATCCAATAGATGCAATTATATATCAGTTAGAAAAGATATAACTTAACATCAATCATTACAAAGGACAATGAGAGTGGAACCATAATGATATTCATCTATTATTGATAAACAACAAAGAAGAATACAACCATAGTTCTGACGTCAAATCCTCCTTTAGCTGGGTGATCAGCTACACAAGTCTTGCAAAGCTTGTTGGGATGGGAAACAAGCCTCTCTCTCCTTGGTGACAAGAATCTCCTCACTTAGATTTGGCCTTATGGATGCAAAGAAGGCTCTTGCAACTTCAATCTCTTGAACTCCTGGAATTCTTCCTATCACTTAGCACTATGCTGGAACTAGCTTGCTCAAGGCAAAAGAACAAGCTTTTATAGATAGAGGGGAAGGAGATAGGATCAACCACAATATTCATGGGATTGGCTTTATCACTAAGAAGCTTCCATGAAAGGTGGCAAACCACTTCCCTTCTATGGAGATTCGAAGCAAAACCATCCTAGCTCAACATAGATTCAGTTGATGAATGGGTTAAGGAGAACCTTCAGAAGTTTGTTCGTTAAAAACTTTACCCAACTGGGTTGGCGCGAGTGCGACTCTGAGACAGAGCGCCAACTGGCACACCCTCTTTAGAGGATTTCCCCCATTGGCGCAGGAAGTACACTGCGGACCCGCGCTAATGCAAAAAGGGCTGTTTTTATGGGTATACTGCAGGAGATGTCTTCAGGGCATATGAAGCTCACACTTAGAGGAATATAATGCAAGTGGTTTCAGGTCATGCCACTTTTCACAGGTCCCGGAATGAGTCCTCCAGTGTGCGGGAGAGGGGTAACAGGGATGGTGCCAAACGGTGACAAATTACTGTGTAACAGTCCATGATACATCTACGGAAAATATGTATTGTTCAAAGTGAACCTTGGTGTAAACACAACGCTTGTGCGCTAACTAGAGTCACCTTCTCTAGTCAATTGTTTTTGGGTTAACCCTTGTCAGCTCAGTCAACTAGAGTAAGGTAAGGGGGGAAACCTTAATAGGCACATCAGAGATAAAATAAACTACTTCTCTGCTGCAACAACCTCTTCTACTCTCAATAAGTCGGGATCCCTCATCTGCATCTGAAATGAATAAGTGATATGCACAATGAAAAATGAAAAAATCAAAAGTAAAAAAAATCAAAATGAAAAATGAATAAGGCGAAAGAAGAGAAAGGCTTCATGTGCAGGGAGGTGATGCAAGTAACTCCGCCCGAGTATTGACCAGGCTCACTGGCAACAGAGCCATGCTTGTGTTCCTATGTGACTCCACCGTGGTACTGTCTAGGCCTGCTAGTAGTGGAGCAACACCAGAGATGAAACTAAGACTCTGATGACTATACTGCTTGTGCACCTATATACCCCTCAACCCCATTGGAAACAACTGTGTTACCTTGGCTTGGAATGTACGTCAATCGACCAAGGGTTTGGAAAATGCTACATCTTACAATCAAGTTAGTGTGAAACCAAGATGAGCTGAAAATTGAACAATACTTCCGGAGGTGTTAGACTTTCTTTTCACGAACAAGGTCCATTTGGAGAGCTAGAGTTCTACCAGTGTGTCACCAAGTTTTGTAGTGGATACAACCACCCTCCAAAATTTTTACTTAGCCTCGTTTTGGAGCCTCCCTTCCAACCTTCACATCAGCTTGCCTTGCTTCGTCAAGTTCACAAGCTTCAGTGTCTTTCTTGCACAAAGGCAACCTGTCGGTCACGGCTTGATCCATTCCCCTCATAGGTTGTTCACTCGGACTTGGTCCAGTTGTAGGTTGAGTATCTTCCCCTTGAAAATTGTGCATTTCTAGAGGGAAACAAGCCTTCCCTCCAGAAATTGCGCAATCCTCTCTGGTAGCCTGCTGAGCTCCAAGATTGCACAATCCTGCCTACCAACACTCCCAACAGGATTTGCGCAAATTTCCCTAGCAAGGCTTCTCAGCCCAGAATTTGTGCAAATATGGGCAGCACTTAGCTGCTCTACCCAGAAATTGAGCAAATCTCCTGGTCAGCCAGCCCAGCTACCAACTAGAAATATGCATTTTTCTCCATCATTCGAGAAGTCTCTTGCATGTGCAGCTGAGTTAACCGGTTCCATCCGAGACTGAGAAAAACAAACTTGCATGCATGGGTTGCTTCTCCCATGGCAGCATGCAAAGGCATCCCTTGTTTTGGGGATCTATGTTTAGCAGTTGGAGGCTACATGCAAGGAGCAATTCTGAAACTTCCCACCAAGTGTCGCTTCCCCTAAATTCGTGGCATGCACATCACAACCTCAATGTTATCAAAACTCATCAATCGAATGCTACAAAGCTAATTCCTCACATCAACCTTACAACTTTGACATCCCACATCACATCTAGGAGCAGTCGGCACGTTCAACTCAACTGTTTTGGGGTAAGCCCGCTTCCCATGCCCTATGTTGCATTTTTTCCGCTTTTTGTGTTTTCTCTTGTGGGAGTATTTTTTGCTTGATTTATTTGAATGCTTGCTATCTTTTACATATATACTAGCTTGTCCTAGATCTATTTCAGTTTTCATTGCTATCTCACTGCTGTCACATGCATGAAATTATTTTTCACACACGTTCACCCAACCGGTAAACTGCCTCACCCACATGCATGTTGATCTAATATTTCATTCATGTTTTGCATGCACAGTGAAACACTTCTACTATCACTTAGTGTCGTCATGCATTTACTGTCTTAGTTGCTTTCAATTGCTCGTCAGCGAGTCAAGCCAACCTTGGCCTGGACTCTGCCTTCACCAAGGTTGCATTATGCAATCTAGGGAAGGAAGGCTCACCTTCCTATCTGGATTTGTGCATTCCTGCCCAACACTAGCCTCCGGGACTTTTTTGCACATTTCTGGAGGACAGTGGCTGATTGGCCCAAGAAATTGCGCAAATTTATCCCTAGGCCAGCAGTACTTCCCAGCTGGAATTGCACATTGTTCAATCCCAGCGATCAACAACCAGACTCAATTGTGCATTGTGCAGTTCCAGTATTCAGCCAGTCTCCCAATAGCCTAAAATGTGTCTTGTGCAGTCTTGGTAGTCGGTCTCCCGACCTCCCGGCCGAAATTGTGCAACCTTCATGATCATGCACCCAAGTATGTTGCAGGTTATTTCTCGTGTTCATTTTGGCTTTCATCTGCCTCTCAACATTATAGGTACAATTGTTTCCAAGAGAGCAGAGATGAAGACACCTTTCAGAGCACACTTGGGGATGCAGTCGATCAAGTGTCCATGGACTTGCCTACCCATGAAGAAATCAAGGTGTTCGTTGATCTGGATCCAGATTTAAACAGGAACGCAACAAATTTACAAAGATAACCATAAACATAGAGATGCATTGGAAATAATACTTCACTTCATTAATTTAAAATATTGAAATATGCTTACAAACAGAATTGGAAACAAACTAGCTAGGGCAATGGTAGCTTATCTCTGAGAAGAGATGTGGTGGCTACATGCCTCTAAACTGTGTTACAATGAGGCTTGAAGGCCTATTTATTGTTGAGAAACAATGGAAAACCCTTAACATCCTAAAACCTAACCCTAGAAGATGAAACGCCAAACTGTGGGCCCCGTTTGGGTAAATTGGTACATCAACTTCCCGGGGTCGTAACTTTGGCATACGATCTCCATTTGATGTGCACAGTATCTCGTTAGAAAGATCTATCTGAGAAATACAACTTCGTTTAGAGCCTCAAAATGGCTCCAGAAGTTTAGGACCCGGAAAACTGCTAAAAATAGTAAACTAGGCTACAATTAAGGAAACTGAAAGCTGAAAGAAACAATGGTGGGGGTCCAGGTGGACTTGGCAGGTGGCCACTAATATCCACCTGGATCATTCTTCCCCCCTTAGGAAGCAATGGTCCCCATTGCATTGAGTTCCTCCATGAGATGAGGAAACTTCTGTTGAACTTGGTCCCTGGTGAGCCACTTGCCCTAGTGAAGGAGTTGGCCTACTTTGAAAACTCGATACAATTGGATATTCTTCTGGCGAGTGTGCTTGATCTGTGTGTCCATGATCTGATCGGTTGCAGCTTGTTCCATGGAATCTGGATTTAACTCTGTGGGTGTGATCTATTCTGCAATGTCGGATGTGTCTAGTAATGGTGGAAAGTAGGGCCGAAGGCAGTCCACATTAAACACTGGGTGCAGGCCAAGGAATGGGGGAATGTTGAGCTCAAATGCATTGTCTCCCACGGTCTTGGTAATGGTGTAAGGACCATATCGAAGTGGTATGAGTTTCCGATAGGCTCCTGTAAGGTGTTCCTTTTTCAAATGCAACCATACTTTGTCGCCCACCTGAAACTTGTGTGGCACCTGATGTTGATCATGTCGCTGCTTGTACTTGGCATTTGATTTCTCCAAAATGTAATGCACCTGCTGACGAATATGTTGGATGTGCTCAATGAAGTTGTTTGCCTTATCTATTTCGAACTGGACATGAGGCGAATCTGCGTGAGTAGCTGCAAATGGCATGGCCACATTAATGGGACATAGTAGCTGGAATCCCAAGCCCACTTGAAAATGGTTGTGGCCAGTCGAGGTATGGAGAGCCCGGTTGTAGCTGTACTAAACATAGGGGAGGCTTTCGTCCCATGTGCGTGGATGTTTTGAGTTGTACATGCGTAGAATGTGTACGATCATCCTCTTGACAACCTCTGTATGGCCATCAGTTTGAGGATGGAAGGCTATGGACTTAGTGAGTTTGGTGTCGAGCATCGAGAAGAGACTAGACCAAAATGTACTGAGGAACCTGCTATCCCGATCTGAGATGATAGACTGTGGGATCCCAAAGTGTACCCACACTCATTCAAAGAAGAGTTTAGTAGTGGCTTCTGCTATGATATTCTTTTTGCAGGCAACCAGAATGGCCATCTTCGAGAACCTATCGACGATCACAAAAGCACAATCATTTCCATGCTTAGTGGAAGGAAGGCCTGACATGTAATCCATGGAGATGGATTCCCAAGGTTGACTAGGTATAGGTAGTGGGGTATAGAGGCCTTGCTTCTTGATGGTCGGTTTAGCAATGGCGCAGGCAATGCATGATCTGATGTATTTCCCGACATCCTGTCGAAGATTCGGCTAATAGAAATACTTCTGCAGTACTACCACCATTTTCTCGACCCCGAAATGTCCAGCAGCCTGACTGTAGTGTGCTTCCCAAATCATCTTGGCACGCTCGCTTGAAGGAATAAAAAGCTGACCTAAGTGGCATAACAGGGCATCCTGGAGGTGAAAATCTAGAACATGCTAACCCTCCAAGAGTGTCTAGTATGTGTGGTCGAATTCTGGGTCGCTTTTGTAGAGAAGTGGCCAATAAGAAGTCTCATGCCCACAAGAGTTAAGCACAGTGGTTAACACCATGATCGGTGGTTGACTGAGGCAATTTGCAACATTATTGGTGCAACCCTTCTTATACTTGATATTCAAATGGAACTATTGCGGGTATGTGGACCACTTCTGATGGCGATCATTCTACAATTTCCCTTGGGTCTGTATGGACTGCAGGGGTCGGTGGTCTGTGTGGATGACCATTTCCTTCCCCAAAATGTAATGCTTCCATTATCGTAGGCCTACATAATCGAATACATCTCTTTTTCATAAGTGGGATACTTCCAGACTGTGTCTAAAAGTGTCTCATTGTGATATGCCACCAGATGCCCGTGTTGAGTGAGGACTGCCCCAATAGCATAGTCGGAGGCATCTGTCTCGACCTCAAATGGTTGTTGCAAGTCTAGTACTGCGAGCACTGGTGCCATGCAGAGGTGATATTTCAACTTTTTGAATGCCTTCTATTGAGATTTAGACCAAAAGAATTTTTCTTTCGCTCCTCCCTTGGTGACTTGACTCAAGGGCCAAGTGATATGAGAAAATTCCAACACGAACCTGCGGTAGAAGTTGGCAAGACCTAGAAAGCTGTGGAGCTCTGTCAGAGTGGTTGGAGATGGCCAATATTGAATGACTTGGATCTTGGATGGATCCACATGTACCCCCTGTTCATCAATAATGTATCCCAGATACTAAACTTGGGTCATGCCAAAAGTTAATTTCTCCAAATCAGCACATAACTTGTGTTGCCGCAATGTTTGGAGAACCTATCAGATGTGGTGGAGGTGCTCTTCCCAACTCTGGCTAAAGATCAGGATGTCATCCAAGTATACCACTACAAATGAGTTTCTGAATGGCCACAAGATGTCATCCATTAGCCTCATGAAGGTTACAGGATCATTCATCAATCCGAAAGGCATAACCAACCATTCGAAAAGGCCCTCCTTGGCTTTGAAGGAAGTCTTCCACACATCGGAGGGTTTGAATGGTACCTGGAGATATCCTGACTTCAAATCAATCTTTCTGAAATATTTTCCCCCTTCAGTTGTTCCAAGAGGTCATCAATCCATGGGATCAGGTACCTAATATGGACAGTGATCTTGTTCAGCGCCCAATATTCAATACAGAGTCTCCAAGTCCCATCCTTCTTCTGTGCCAACACGATCGGGCTCCCACAGGGCGATGAACTTGGATGGATGTGACCTTTCTGTAGTAGCTCTTGAATCTGCCTCTTGATTTCATCATTCTCCATAATAGAGTACTGATAGATTGTTCCATTGGGCAGCGACGCGCCTGGGGTCAGATCGATGGAGTGCTTGACCTGACAGTGCAGAGGAACCTCTGCAGGGGAGGTGAAGATATCCTCATACTCCTCCACAACCTTGTCCATCTGTAGTTGTCGTGCGGAGGGGCCCTGTTTGGAGGTCGTGGCCACCATCTTCTTCTTTCCTTGAGGGCATATCATCAGGAAAAAAAAATTCTCGGTTTTGGAGACAAGCTTACTGCATTTTTTGCAGTAAACAAAGAGATGGCGGTAGGCGGTGCTACCTCCAGTATCCTATACAACTTATTTCCCAAAGTAACAATAACAGAACGGGTCCTTGATTCATACACAGCATGTCACTTCCACAAGTAAGGTTGTCCTAATAATACATCACAAACTTCAAGGGGAGCAATGCCACACAATACCTCATCCGTGAAGGGCTTGATGTTGTATGGAGGGCGACATTGTTGGCTCACGCGAAGATCCCATCCTTAGTGAAGCCACCCAATGGTTCTTTGCTTGCAGCTTTGGTAGGTTTTCTTGGGCCGCCCCGCCTTGGTTTTGTCCTTTGTTCTGTGGTTTGGGGGCACCTTTCCCTTGCTTCGGATTCACAAATCCAGAGTCTTGCTTCTTCTATTCAAACTTTTGCTTGACCTTGACGGCATATCGGTATGTTGTGCCGAGCGAGGGGATGTTCAGGAATTCTATTTCTTTCTAGATGTACTTGTGCAGGCAGCTGCAGTATTTGAGTATCAAATGCTACTCTGAATCCTTGATAACCAACTTTGTGTGAAGGGTATGGAAAATATTGGTAAACTCCGGCACATCTTGGTCCCTTCGTTGTCGAAGCGTGGTCCACTTTATGTATTGATCCTCATAGCTTCTGATTGGGTAGTACTGCCCCTTGATGGCATCTCAGAATGAATCTCAATTGGGTGTGGCTAAAAACAGTGAGCTTGTACTTTCATCCTTCTACAAGAAGTAGGTTTCCCACCAGTCCTTGACGTGGGGGACTACTTTGGGAAGAGCGAAAATAATCCTTTCTCGAGTGGGAAAATCATGAACAGAAAAATAACCCTCTAGCAGATTTAACCATTTATCGATGGCATCTGCGTCTATCTGACCCTCGAATATGGGGATTTCAAAATTAACTTGTACCTTAAACGATGTGGCATTTCTAGAGTAGCTGTTGGAAGCCGATGCGTCACCCCTGGGTAGCCGCTGAAGGATCTGGACAAAGTTGTCCATCATCGCATTCCTTTGTCACTCGAGGGCTTCTTCGAGCAAGATTTTGATAGGATCTCCTGCCCCCTCATCTTTCTTTTCATCTGCCATGGGAGGCCGTCGGGATTTGCGAGGCTGGTCTTGCAAAGGTTCGACCAGTTCAAGCCCTAACTCCTTATATCCTGATCTGGATTTAAATAGGAACGAAACAAATTTATAGAGATAACCATAAACATAGAGATGCCATGGAAATAATACTTCACTTCATTAATGTAAAATACTGAAATATGCTTACAAACAGAATTGGAAACAAACCAGCTAGGCCGATGGTAGCTTATCTCTAAGAAGAGATGTGGTAGCTACATGCCTCTAAACTGTGTTACAATGAGGCCCGAAGGCCTATTCATTGTTGAGAAACAATGGAAAACCCTTAAAATCTCAAAACCTAACCCTAGAAGATGAAACGCCAAACTCTGGGCCCCGTTTGGGTAAATTGGTACATCAACTTCCCGGTGTTGTAACTTTGGCATATGATCTCCATTTGACGCGCACAGTATCTCGTTACAAAGATCTTGTTATCTCAAAATCAGACCCTGGAAGGCTGCTGACCAGGAAGACCTTAAGTAACTATTTCAAACCTACTTTAGGCTGAGGCTTAGCCTCCCCAACCTGAGAGGGATCTCTCAAAGGATGAATGTTTTTGATTATGATTAAGATGGCTAACTCTTGTGAAACAAAGATAGAAAAATGTGAGTGGTTGAAACACAATTAGAAGGTATCCATTGGGCTTATGGAGTCACAATCGTTTCAGTATAACAATGATATCAACCTTACATAGAAGTCAAGCATCTAGATTTCTACCATTCAGAACACACCAGAAACATATAGGGAAACACAGTTTATAAATATGTGGAGGAAATTAGAGCACAACCAGTGATTTCTAAGTAATCACACATCTATACCAAATATTGAAGAGAAGATAATACACAACATTCTGAACAGTAAAATTCCTTCTGATTCCTGAGAAGTAAAGTCAAGTATTGTATTACTAAAACTGAGTCATATACATAGCACAATAGTTCCAATTTCTCTGAAATTTTCCAACGCCTGGTACATTGCCCTTTCTCCTATATATAGAATTATTTACAAGGCTGAGATTCCTCCTCCAGCATGAGGGGAACTCGAATTCTACTTCCTATGACACCTATTCAAACTTTAACTACTTATTAAATGTAACAAACTGCTAACTAGACTTTTTAGAAACCTAAGGCAATTAGGAGTCTAACTCCATATCATGCTAATAATAGCATTAATTACAATTAATTCTCGTTCTCTGACAATTGGTCTCCTTTAGTTCAGTTGTGGTGGATGTTTGTAACTGCCTACTGGTCCTTAATGTCACATCTCTCAATTTGCTCCTGAAAAGTAGGAAACTGCCCCTGTTTATCTGCTTTTGGTTTTCCTCAAAGATATTCGAAACCAATGAACCACGTCCTTCTTCTTTGATTATAGAAAAATGTGTTAGAGAGCCACGTTCTTTATGTGTTATCAACCTTTCCCATGTGTGAAGAGAAGACCTCCTCCAAACTATCTGACATATCATGAACTGTAGTAACTATGATCACTTTATAACAAAAAGTTTAGAGTTCAAATATATGTTTCCTCCACCTGTTTTTTCCCTTGTTGAATGTTGATACCCTTTAAATGATCCTTTGAAGAGATTCCTTTTCAAAAATTTCCCCTCGGTCCCTCAAAATTAGTTGACTGAGTTTTAATTATGTAGCTACAACAATTTCGTAGCGCGCTACAAAACTGTTGTGCATTAGGCATCATCTTCAGCAGTTTCGTAGCGCGCCACGAAACTGTTGTGCATTAGGCATCATCTTCAGCAGTTTCGTAGCGCACCACAAAACTGTTGTGTAATCACCGAAACACAGTTTAATATCAAAACTTTGCTATCTTGAGCTTCCTTATATCTAAATATTCTTTTCAACTGCTCCAAAGCTTTCAAAACTGAGTGGAGATGTATCATTCTTCAAGAAAAATTGCAAGAAGGAAAACCATCAAAATTTGGAGCATATCCTTACTTGCTGTGTGGTTTCCTTAAGGAAATCTTTCCCGCTGGCTTAGCTGCATTTTCAAAAAATTTAAATTGAAAGCCTATTAATTTGCTTCCCATGTATGAACCCTGAACGCGATGATGTTCTAGGTGCAGTTTTTTTTTTTTTTTTTCGTTAACTCTACAAGGTTTGATATGTCTGACTCCCCACTACCAAGTAGTGGTAGTAGACCTCCAGCTGCTCCTGAATTTGCAACCGCAAGAAGTGTTCCCCTGCTTCCATTGCAGACAAGACTAGCCAATGCTTGAGCAGCAAAATACCTATCAATCATTTCATCGGACCTCAGTAACATGGCAAGAGATGGTATTACACGCATTGTAGCACCAGCTCGAATAACATCTCTTTCTTGGAATAGAATAGCGAATAGCAATGCGCTGACCCATGTACCTCTACCATCCTCCGTTTCTATTTGATGTGCACTTGAAGAAAAATTTGCCAGTTTTTGAATTAACACCTCGATTGCACCTGCTTCCATGATGGCCACTTTACTTTCACTATTAAAGGAAGCAATTATTGATAGCAACCACAGTGCAACTGTTCCTCCCAACACTGATACAGAATCGTGCTATGTGATTGTTTCTCTTTCTTGAAAATGCCCTCCCTAGTTTGTGCAACCTTGAGCTTCTTTATATTTATCGTCTGTCAAATCCTTCATTTTCATATCATGCTTCATCATGCACACAAGAGAGTGAATAAGTTGTGCTAAGAGCCCAGATTCATTAAGATTATCCAACGCTATTTTCTTGTGTTCCTTGGCAACACAAATAAGAAGAGCGGTTCCTCCAACTTTCACTTCTAAGCTAGAAGAATATATGACTCGGTTTGCCAGAGCAACTATACATCTTGGCATTTCTACCACCAAATCTCCAAGAACTATAGACTGGTCCTGGCACAGTCTCCAAAGAAAACCTCAATTTCCTTTTCTTGAACTGGTGGAAGTCCAATGGCCAAGCACTTCACCAATGGTTCCAAGCTGTTAGGAAATTCAGCAAGGACTTCCCATGTTGGAATAGCAGGACCTCCACCTTGTTTCACCTTAGCCAATATGGAAAGAACTTCTAAAGCATCTGATGACGTTACATTGTCTAGATCAGTAGAAGCCAAAAAGGTTACCAAAGAAACAATTGTACCACAACGATGAAGACATTCTATAAGCACATCATCAACAGGCATATGACTCAGAAATCAAGCAAGAGCACCTGTTGCATGTCCCTTTCCCCCTTTTGTACCATCCCTGAGGACTCTTGTCAATGATGGAATGATATCCTCTGCTAAAGCCTGCTCAGCAATTTGGGCATCTGATAGAAGACTAGCCAATGTATTGATTGCCATTTCTGCGGCAGAAATGCTTGAAGACTTCCCAAGTTCAATTAATGGTTTGACTGCACCACTAGCAATATAGACCACATCTTTGTTAGTTTCAGTTGAGGAGAAAAGTGCTGCAAGTGCTCGAGCTGACTGCATAGCAATGCGCTCAGTTCCAATATTTAATAACTTGATTAAAGGGTTGATAATTTCTAGCCTTGAAAGATTTTCACAAATATCTTTTCTTACACCAAATACATCAGCAAGAACTGATGCAACATTTTCTTGAGTTTCCTCTTCAGAAGAACCAAGCATCTGAACTAGTGATTGGAGACCTTCATTTGCAGCACCTTCTTTCTGTATGAGCCCTTCATGAGATGCCACTGAAAGTAAGCAACCCAACACCATTATCACATGTGCTTTTGAGTTTGGTTTATTCCCCCATAGTAAAGCCACCAACTGGTTGACAATGGCAGCATCTGCATCTCTAATAAGATGTTTAAGCGCCTTAGCAGCAACTTCTTGTCCCTTCGGACCAGCATTTCTCAAGAGCCACAGGAGGGCTGGAACAACATCTGCACTTTGAACACAAGCACGAATTTCTTCACTATGAGAACATAAATTTCCTAACAAAAGTGCAGCATCCTCTTTTGCTTTCTGGGATCCAGATTCCAGCAGCTGGACAAGTGTAGGTATCCCACCTGCTGCTGTAATTGCCCATTTACTGTCATCGACTTCTACAGACAAAATAGAAAGCAAAGCAACGGCATGCTCCTGTTGTTGCTCAGTAGATAGACCAAGGAATGAAATTAATATTGCTATCTTTTACCAAGATGGCAAAAAATTTCATTCCCATACCAAGCGCTCTTGAGAATATGTGTATGCAGAATGGAACACGATACAGGATATTCATGAAAATGCACTGGATCAATACCACTGGAAAACTAAAACTGAGCTCAAGATTGTTTATAAGGAATAGTTTCAGACTGCCCCAAATCCAAAGAACAGATGCAAAACCCAGAAGAACATTTCCCCGATTGCTCTGATACTATTTCGAAAAGCCTGATTGAACGACCAAAACCGCAGAGCAAAATACAACTGCAAACATGTGCCAGTACCAAGACACCTAATGACCTAATGATGAGGATAAGCGGTTGAATATGATAGACGAAGTGTATAAGCTAACAACTGTTGATGTAAACACAATGGATTTTGATAAATATGACAGCTAGCTAATATTTGCTATTGATCCGAACGAATCCTATTCAAACTGTTTAGACTCTAAAACCAGATGAAAAGACTAGACCCAAAAATTGACACCAACCCTTTGACAAACAATCGAACTGATGTGAGAAATTTAGAAATTTTTTCTTGAGTGGTAACAGATCTATCCCAGTTTTTTCCAAAAAACGTCGTTTAGGGCCTCAAAATGGCTCCGGAACTTCAAGACCCGAAAAACTACTAAAAATAGTAAACTAGGCCACAATTAAGGAAATTGAAACGCTGAAAGAAACAGTGGTGGGGGTCCAAGTGGACTTGGCAGGTGGCCACCAATATCCACCTAGATCATTCGTAAACAAGGACATTAAGATATGACAGCAGTAGCATCACAACAAGCAACATCATGAACAGAAGCTGAAGACAGCATACCAAATGCAATGAATGTAAGAGGAGGGTTGTTGATAGCATGAAGGCGGAACAAGGTTGCAAGCTCAAGCAGGTCCATTGATGATGAAGGAAACTTTGGAAACTCTGACTATGAAGTGACGGCGCGACATGAAGATCACACAAAGGTAGAAACTGGGACAAAGAAGGAATTGCATATGCTGAAGCAGCAACTCAAGGAAGAACATGAAGTTGCACAGATGGACAAGTGAGTTGCAGCAAGAACAGGAACAATAGTGGGCACAACATGCACTTACAAATGAAACTCCACTCATACAAGTCAAAGATTTATCCCAGCAGCTAGCAAGGAGTAGACATGGTGAGCAGTGTTGTTGATCACATGCAAGGGATTCAGCAGCACGCATGCTATTGTGTGCACACATACAATCCAACCCATTCAACACACTCACCAAGGCGAAGACAAGGAGCAAGTCCAACTAGAGTTGAACATGTACTTCAGCAAGTTGATGTGCATGACCACCAACACACACTTGAATATCATCACGGACACTATGCATTAGTGTGTTGACAGTTCAGCCGCACCCAAGCAGACCATGCGCATGATAGAAGATGAGTTGGACGAAGGGGCTGAACCAATGCACCAGTTGCAATGGAGGAAATAGTTCACTTCAGCAAGATGTCACCATGAGGTGCATGCACACCATCACAGACGACCAATCTTAGCAGCAACTCGCCACCTTCACCATCACAGGCATGTCAAAGATTTGGTCTCACCACAGCGGACCGAGTGTCAGTGATGTCTTGCTTGGCTTGCTCAAGCCATGTTGTCTCACATGAGTACATGTGCATTGTAAAGTTGAGTCATGTCAAGTATAATTCAAGTGTCAATAGTTGGATGTAATAGTCATAGAGTAGGTGAAGAGTCATGAGGGTAGTTGAACTGTCACAAAGGGGAATGCCAAGTGTCACCCCACCCTTTTCTATAAATAGACCCTCATAACTCATTGTAAGGGATTTTGGTCAGCCAAGCTTCTACTAAGACTATCTTGAAGAAGGCTTGGACAGTATTGTAATGCACCTTGGCTTCTCCACTGCACGGAGCTAATACACCTCTTCAGAGGAGCAGGCAGATGTGGCTTTAATGTTCCACTGTTGGGGCTAGCAGGTTTACATGAATGTATTGTATGATTGTGACTTACACTTATTTATATAATAAGAGCCAGCACATGTTCATGCATACGTTTTTATTGTAGTTGGACTGCTCTAGTTTCTTTAATGATATATTTTGTTTAACTTACGTACTTGTGTATGAACTAATTCACATGCAATTATATGAATCTTGTTATTAATGTGTTGCATATGTTGTTAATGTTGTCACCGTCCATTTCGACTGCTCTGTCGGAGATCAGACAGACCTTTCACTTGAACCTTGCCATAACAATCGTCGCACTCGTATCGAACTGATCTGTGAGTATTGTACATGTTATCTTACCTTGTATGATGTGATTGTCGCATCTGATTGGATTTCTCCGCCAAAAGATGTGCATGTCCTTTGTGTTGTGTGTTCCTAGCCGAGTTGGGACTAGTCCCTTTCAACCTGGAAATCACCTTCACATCCTTCCCCCTTCGAAGTGTTGGAACCTCTCATACACCTTCCTTGACTCACTGCATCAGTCACACCCTTGCTGTTGATAGAGTTATTATACTTGCCTCTATGTGACACAACGGTCAAGGCATTACCTTACGACCCACTGCTGGGACTCCTACACCAAATGGTCTGAGGTCTAATTGGGACTTCTTACCGGGGAGATCCCATTGAAATGTTTATGGGTCCAGCACCATCAACAAATTCTTAAAGATAAGCCATGTGTATTGAATTTCCTTCTAGTTTAACTCTTTTGTTCTATATACTACAATGGTTCATTAAATTACAAACCCAGGCCATGAAGGTCGTCGTATGTTTTCATTGATGTTTCTGCGAGTTAAATTTTCATCTTATTGTTATACATTTCCTCTGGAGGAGGGTTTGGAATCACTTATTTTCTGTGATATATTAAAAACTGAGTGTATGTGACATCTCTTGCCAATTTGAAAGCACTTATCTAGGATGTCCTAGGCATTGGAATTTCCTCCAACCCAAGGTTGTCTCTACGAGGTTGATTCTAGCCACAACATCTTCTAGCATCATTGTCAGGGAATGAATTTGAAAAATGCTTTTCCCTAGATAATGATTATTTTTGCATTCCTTTAATAGGTGATAAAGGATGTGCAAGGTTGGATCTTTCTCACCTTGCTAAATCCACATAAATATTTTTTTTAACTTACTCCACTATGGATCCTTATTTACTTACATTGGCTTTCAAGAGGTCTTGTACCCGCTATGATACAAGTCAGCAGAAGAACCCTC
Organism: Pinus tabuliformis; assembly: GCA_031772625.1. Lineage (NCBI taxonomy): Eukaryota > Viridiplantae > Streptophyta > Pinopsida > Pinales > Pinaceae > Pinus > Pinus tabuliformis. The sequence goes on along the minus strand of CM062817.1, from coordinate 1,287,077,316 downwards.
TGGTGTTTGACCCAAAAAGAATAATATTAAGGAGGATCTGGAAAGAGAAAACAACAATCACTCCAAGTACTGGGATCTTTGTTCCAGAGATAGCATTAACCAACTCGAAGAAGGCCATAATAAACCATCTTGAATCCTCTTCCAAAGTCCTCAAATATACAGAAGAGCATTATTCATTTTTTGGCATGTTTTTCTCAAGAGTTTAGGATGAAGGATCCCCTCCTATCCCTCCCTCATCCTCCTCTCTCATTTTTCCAGAGCCTGAAGAGGTTAAAGAAATACTTGAAGATATCCCAACACCCAGTGTAAATAGCTTTCCAGTTTGGCTTAAGACAGCCACAACCCAACCAATCCTTCAGCAAAGGCCTGTGATAAATCTCTCACTACCTCCTCCTTTGCAAAATATGGATGTCCTTGGTTTTCTGCTTAATAGGTATGCACCTCTTGATCTAACTTAACCTATGAATGCCATGCCTCAATATTATCTCAAAAACCTATGAAGATTTACTGGAGAAGATGAAGTCTCTACCCAAAAACATAGACACTTTATGCCCCTTTGCAGAAAATCATAATGTGGAGCACCTAGATGTGATTTTGAGGCTCTTTGTCCAATCACTAGATGGGGAGGCTAGAAAATGGTTCAGGACCTTAAATGCTTCAATTACTACATGGGAGGAAATGGAGAATGTTTTCATGCAGAAATGGGGCGAGAGAAGAGACTATGGATACATCCTCACAAAGTTTAATGCAATGAAGAAGAAACATAATGAGGATGTTTCTGAATTCATCAAGAGGTTTAACAAAATATATAATAGCTTGCCTACTGAAATAAAACCACCACAAGTTTCTACCAAGGTGGTTTTTGCTGGGGATTTTGAGTCTGAATTTGGTTTTACTCTCAAGGAGATAAAATCACGCACCCTTGATCAAATTCAGATTGATGCACTTGAGGTAGAAGCTAACTTCACCTCCACTGGTAAATCAAGAGGAAAGCCTAACTATGTTGACAAGAGGAGAGGAAAAGAGGAAGCTAGCTCTTTAGGTCAAGGGAAGGAAACTCAAGAGAAGTTGGAAGAAATGAACAAGTTGATTAAGAGCTTGTCTAACAAGCTTGTAAAGTTGGAGTTGGAAAATAAAAATCCACCCAGACAAACCCTCCCAGCCCCAAATAGAAATTTCAATCCTCAATATAGGAGACCTTTGTTGCAACTTCTGCAGAGAGAAAGAAAGGAGCAGCAAGATCACATTCAGCCTCCCTTATACTTGGAGGATGCTCCAGAGGAGCTAACTGAAGAATCTATGGAAACTCAAGATAATCACTTCTCTTCTCTCTCAAAAGAGGAGTACGAGGTTGAAGCACTTGAGGAAGAAGGGGAATTGAATGCTCCTTTGGATGATGGAGAGATTGATGACTATTGTAGATAGTTTGTAGATTTCATGCAAGCTCAAATTCACAAGAAATATGACCTTAGGTCTTCTAGAAAGAGATCTAGAGGGTAGGACCAAGGGGAAGAGCCTTCTACCTCTAACCCTACCAAACCACTAGAAAAAGGAAAGAAGTCTCTAGATCAACCTTCACTTAACAAGAAAGAGCCCTCCACCTCTCTCCCACATAAGCCTGAAGTGTCAAAATCAGAGAAAGTCCTTCCATCATCCCAACCAGTCTGCAATAAAGTAAAAGATCCTACTAACATTGTCTCTACTGATAAGAATATCTTTGTGTTCGATCTGCAAAAGGAATTAGAAAAAGTTAAAATTGGTGTCCCCTTGTCTAAGCTATTGAGACAGCCAAGCTACAAAGCACAAGTGTCTCAGTTTATTGACCCACTTGTCACAGACCATATACAAGACAATGTAAATCTACAAGAAGAAAGGCCCATGGTCATTTTTGGACCCCATGTTGAAGAGAAAGACTCTTCTACACCCCCTTTATGCGAATTTAGTGATTCATGAACTATTGTTGCACAATTGCATGCTCGATTCAAGTGCCTCCCATAATTTGATGTCGCAATTAGTAATGGAACATTTGGGTCTATAAATAACGCAGTCGTACAAGGATATTTACTCATTTGGCTCCAAAAGAGTGAAATGCTTGGGATTGATCAAAGATTTGGGGGTGAATTTGGCACAGAATCCTGCAAAGAGTGTAATGATGGATATTATGGTTGCAGACATTCCAGCAAGGTTTGGGATGTTCTAAACCAGATCATGGGGGTCTAAAATTGGAGGATCCATTAAATTAGATATTATGCCATTATTCCTATTTTTGGTGGACAAGAACACAAGTTGTATAGAGAATCAAGGTTTTTCAATATTGTCACGAAAGTTGATTGTTCAAAAAATGCACCCCTATATGGGAAAGAGACACACATGTCTTGCATGTTACTAGAAAAGGATGATTTTATCTCAGAAGAAGCACAGGTCGAATGTTTTACACAGCCAGATTAAAAACCCTTGGAATGTGATAAGGTATGGAAATTGTATTTTGATGGGGCTTGTTCCAGGAAGGTAATGGGGCAAGAGTATTGTTGATGTCTCTTGAAGGCAACCTAATTCCTCTTTCTTTCAAACTAGAGTATGAAGCAACAAATAATGTTGTTGAATATGAATCTTTGTTGTTGGGACTACAGGAAGCTAGAAATTTAAATATTGGGTGCCTAAATGTGTTTGGAGACTCAGAGTTGGTGGTCAAGCAGATCAAGAATCAATGCCAGGCCAAACATCCATGGTTAAGGACTTATCGAAATGAGGTATGGGATCTAATTGAAAAAAATTTCTTCACTTTTAATGTTCAATTTCTAACCCGAGAGGGCAAGAGGATGGTTGATTCTTTGGCTATAGCTACAAGTAACTTCAAGCCTCCCCAAAATCCATTACTGAGGTATGAAGTTGAGGTTTGGTACAGACCTTCAGTACCAGACAACATCAAACATTGGCAAGTGTTTGAGGATGAAGAAAAAATCAAACTCTTCATGGAAGTGGCAGGGGAGTTCTCCAATTCAGTGATTGACCAAGAGGATGAGGAGGTGATAGAGGAACAACAGAAAAATTGGGAAGAAACCATTGGTGGGCACAAAATCCTACAGCTGAAAGGAAACATTATCCCCAAGGGACTAGTCCCACTGGAGAGGATTTTCAACCTAAATGATGTGGCAGCCAAGTCAGCCAAGAAATAATTTGATGAACAAGTGGAAGACCACAACATTGGCACAGACCAAGACTCAAGGGTGATAAAGCTAGAAAAAGGAATCCTTGGTGAGTACAAGCATAAATACCTTGACTTGTTTAAGAATTACATGGATGTATTTTCTTGGTATTATGAGGATTTGAAAACTTTTGATACCACCATCATCCAACACAAGATACCTTTAAAGGGAGGGGTGAAGCCCTACAAACAAAAGCTTAGACAGATCAATCCTTTAATACTTCCATATATTGAAAAAGAGGTGAGGAAGTTATTACAAGCTAAAATCATTGTACCTCTGAGGTACTCAGATTGGGTTGCCAACTTGGTCCCAGTCAGAAAGAAGAATGGGGAAATAAGGTTGTGTATTGATTTCAGGAACCTAAACAAGGCTTCCTTGAAGGAAAACTACCCTCTACCCAAGATGGACCACATTTTACAGAAGGTGGTAGGGTCAACAAGAATGTCTATGATGGATGGTTTCTCCGGGTACAACCAAGTTGTTGTACACCCAGAAGATCAAAAGAAGATTTCCTTTACCACACCCTGGGGGACATTCATGTATGCAAGAATGCCCTTTTGTTTAATTAATGTTGGCTTACCTTTGATAAATGCAAAAAGTGTGGGTTGTCTTTGAATCCCAAAAAGCATTAGTTTGCTCTAAGTAAAGGAAAGATTCTTGGACACATAGTGGCCAAGGAGGGAGTGAGGATTTACCCTAAAAGAGTAGAGGCCCTTCACAACATCTCATTGCCCTGGAATAGGAAAGAGATTAAAGTGTTCTTGGGTAGGATAAATTTCCTTAGAACTATGACAAAATATGTTTAGATAGTTAAGGAGATCACTGAGATGCTGAAGAAGAAAAAGGAGGTAAAATGGACCCCATAAGTTCGAGAATCATTCCTCAGGATAAAAAAGGCCTTAATTTAAGCACCTCTGTTAGTCAATCTAGACTATCCAACACCCTTTTTGTATTTTATTTTTCCTCCCCTTACACAGTGGTAGTTTTTATGTTTCAGACAAATAATGAAGGACATGAGCAGCCTGTGGCATTTTTCAGCCAAGTGCTAAGAGATGTTGAGCTAAAATATAACATATTGGAGAAACAAGCTTATGCCCTAGTCAAATCCTTGAAATATTTCTAATTGAATGTATTGCAATCAAGAACAATAGCCTATGTTTGCACAGCCTTAGTGAAATATATTCTTGTACAAGGAAACAGTGAAGGAGAGAGGGGCATAGGCATTGCCAAGATCCAAGAATAAGACTTGGAAATAAAGCCCACTAAGCTGATAAAGGGACAGGGGCTGGCCAAGATGATGTATGAATCTAATTACAATGAATTGGGAATTAATCTTTTATTAGAGAGAGAAAGGAGAAAAACAGGTGAAGAGGAGAAACAAGGGGTCGAGAGCCCAACTCAGGAAATTCAAATGAATTTTACCCTATCTCACTGGTACAAACACATAGTTCATTACTTATTGTTCCTAAGATGCCCAGTAAATTTTGACAAAGGTAAATAATGTGCCCTGAGGTTGTATGCCTAGACATTTGCCATTTCAAGTGGCTAGTTGTACTAGAAGGACCCTGTGGGTGTTTTGTTACTCTGCCTGGTTGAAGAGGAGGTTTACAAAGTAATGGATGAATTTCATGGTTGCATTTGTGGAGGGCACTACGATTGGAAATATACAACACATAAAATCCTCAAGGTAGGTTTTTATTGGCCCAAAATGTTTAGTGAAGTCTATTCTTATGTCAGAGCCTGTGATAAGTGCCAAAGGTTTGCTGAAAAATAGAGATTGGCTCCTTTCCCCTTGATCCTTGTCTTTGTGGAGGAGCCCTTTAGACAGTGGGGGTTGGACTTCATTGGAGAAGTACACCCACCATCCAGCGGTCAGCACAAATGGATTCTCACTACAACTGACTATTTCACTAAGTGGGTGGAGGCTATCCCATCCAAGAATGCAATTGATGCAGTTGTCATAAAATTTATGGAAGAGAACATTTTGGCCATATTTGGGTGCCCAAGGAAGATAATCACATATAATGCCCAAGTGTTCAAATCTACCAAGTTTTTGAGCTTCTTCCAGAAATACAACATCCTTGTAAGCCACTCTACTATTTATTACCCACAGGGGAATGGATTGGCCAAATCCTCCAACAAAACTCTTATGAGAATCCTGAAAAATAGCATATTAGAGAATCAAAAAAATGGAATTCACAATTGAACTTTTCCTTGTGGGAAAACATAGTCACGACTAAGAGGTCAACTGGTAAGTCCTTATTTGAGTTAGTGTATGGGAAAGATGTTGATTTCCCCATACAACTAGCAATTCTAGCTGCTAAATTGTCGCAAGTTGTTGAGGAAGAGAAAAATTCTCTAACTAGGAGAATCAATCAGCTTGTGGAACTTCAAGAAACTAGGGAAGAGGGGACTCAGAACTTGGTCAAATACCAAGAAAAGATGAAGGATATTTTTTTACAGAAGGGCCAAGGACAAACTTCTATAGCCTGGATATCTGGTGCTTAGGTGGGATGTAAGAAGAGAAGACAAAGGGAAACATGGAAAATTTGATCCCTTATGGTTTGGAACCTTCAAGATTGTTGAGGCAAAGGGAAACAATACTTTCTTGCTAGAAAACTTGGAGGGTGAAGTGTTTGAGCTGCCTGTAAATGGGAAATTCCTCAAGCTTTACTTCCAACACTAAGAGGTTCATTTTTCACCCATTGTACATACCGGTGAGCCAGTATAAAATATCAGTAGTACTTTTAGTTCTTTATATATTTATGTTTTTTCTTTTATATACCTGAATAAAATGACTCCATGCCAAATGGAGAGAAGACACTAATCTGCAGGTTCTCAATGCATTACTTGCAATACATTGTCCCCAATTGGAGCCAATGTTTTCAAATACTTTACATCTCTTTGCATTCATGCTTAAGTGGCCCTGTTTTTTACAAGGCAAGGCAGCATGTTTCATGTTTGAAAAGGGGAACCTAAGAAGAGCTTAAATATCATAATGTAAGGAGAATACTGCAAACCAAAGCCAAAATACGAGTTCTCAGAGGCCCAAAATTATTCCTTCTCGCTTTCTTCCCCTCTCATATGACACATGGAAGTAAGTGATAGGCCCCTAAATCTCTTATCGAACCTTGAGACCTTGGAATAAAGTCACAGTTAAAAATTCTGCATCTTCTGGGCAGATCGTCACTCATCCTCGCTTTGTCAAAATCCAGAAGCAGTCCAGAGGGGCTACTTGCTCAGACAATAAACTTCCCCACCCCTCCGGAGTTCACTATTCAACTTTTCATCGGTGGAAGAGAATAATTCCGAGGGAGTGGAGGAGATGTTCATCATACCACTGTTCGACCTCTGGAGCAGAGTGGGGACCACACTAGCTGGCGAGTTTTCCCCACCAATTCTATGATTCACAAAAGACATAAAATTTAAAATTTGTAAGGTAACCCATGTCCCCCCCTCTCCTGTCCACCACCTCAACCTCCATCGTTGAATCTTGTCATGATACGTGTCCATCCTCCACGATGTCATCATTGACATCACCCAACCATTGGCCTCACTTTTTATAAAAAGCCCCACCCCCATCCCCCGACTCGAATTTTTAATTTGTCTTTATTGCTTCCGAGTGCTCCTCCCACCTATAACTTGCTCAGAATGTCATTTGCACACCTCATTGTCTTGACATCTCTTCCCAGTGTTGTTTTCGTCCTCCTCTGCGACGACTAGGTAACCTGCTCACCTGTACTCCGTGTTTTTCATATGATAACAATTTATAATCAATAAACAATAGCCTCAAGGTCCTCCAAAATCCCAAGGGCTCCAAAAACACACGAGCCCAAACCTTTGTCAAGCCTTGAGCCCCTCATGGACTAGGAAGCACAAATTATAGACCCAACCTGCTCCTATGACCTAGCCAACCTCTGAGTCGACCTGTTTGACAAGTATGTCAGGGGGAAAGACCCATTCTGAGTGGTGGACTCAAGGTTATACTACGATATTCCATCCTTCATGCATTACTTCCCAGATTTTGTCTCCTGGTTGGCAGCGACCTATGTCGACAAAAACAACTACTTTATTTCCTCCCAGGGAGTCAAAATCCTAGAAATCACCCCAATAATGATTCAGAGATCATTGATGTATCCTTCTCCCCCTGACCTTCTACATTTCACTGACACCACCTTGATGTATTATTATTCTACTCTCCCAGCCACTGAGCAACAACCCTTCTTGCAAATGATCCTAGCTCCTGGGCTAGATACCTTTCCTATTGTTGACAGTTTCCCCATCACCCTCTATGCAGAGCCCATCCAACCTATCTTTTCCATTCTTAATAATATGCTGGGAGAAGAAGATGACAATGTTTCCAATAAATCTTCCTCTAGCTTCCTTAAGAAAATGTTGCAGCCTAGTTGTGTGCTTCATATCCCAAGTTACTTAGTTGAAGCCATTGGGTTCCAGATGCATCACTTCTCTAACACTTCATACTTCATATACTACTCCTTGTCGTTTTATCTTTTTGTATACTATCATGTTGAATAATTTGAATGTATGGGCCTAAACTTGGTCTCTAGGGACAAGAAGAGAAACTCAATTTTATATTGGGATGTGGTTATAAGAAAAATACCATACTCTTAGAACTATTCATCGTTCATACCCACCTATATGGCCATTTCCTATAGGATCATTCATGGTGTACCTCCTCCCAGAGTTCTCCCCCAATAGAAATAACTCCTTCAGCTCAGTAAGAACACCATGGTATGGGACTGGTATTTGTTTCAAGACCACACAGAGATCCGAATCTATGGGTGTGAACATCCCCCTACCAGCTACCCATTTTCATGCCTATGAGGATATTTGCTTTAGAATTCATTAGGCATATACAGACCAACTTCACTTTGTCCTTGCAAAGAAGGGACATATGTTCAAATTAGTAATGCCTATGGGACCTTTTGTTATTAATACCGGGAAGGCCTTTGAGATAGTTGAAGCCTTGCTCAAAGAGATGAAATTTTGCCTAGGAGAGATTTAGCACTATGACCCTCATGGTGTCATTGCTCAAAGGAGAGAAAAGATAAAGGCTTCGACTTATTTGCATGAGTCTAAACCTGAGGTAGAATGGAAAGCTAACATTGAATAATGGCCTCTTGACACAAAGATGGAGATTGAGACTCTGAATGATAAAGGAAAATCACAAAAGAGGCTCATGGGTTAGATTGGAGGTACTAAGATGGTAGAGGCATCCTCATCTAAAAAGGCTAAGACTCAAGAAGCAGAGGAAGAAGATTTGGAAATGAGACTAGTGGAGAAAGGTCCAAACCAACCAAGTTTTCATGTCTCATTGGAAGATCTATCACAGTCCACTTCCTCATCTTCTTCACAGGCAGATTTCTTAGGTACAACTTCAAGTACATCAGTCACAGGATCAATTTGGTCTGAATTCAAGTCCATTGAATACATAAATAAGATAGTGAGAGAGGAGATGCAACAGCAAGTGGCATCTCATTCAGCCCTTATCACACCAGGTTTTTGGCTACAATGGATTTGGAGAAGAACCAAATGAAATTATCCTTTCAACATCCTCGAGCCCAGTCTTTCGTTCAGGTTCACAATTCAAAACTATGGATGTGTCTTTGGATATGGAAAGTGTTCCCCTCCCAGACAAAATCAATTTCCATAGGCGAGTTGGGGAAATTATATACAGTGAGCTGAATAAAAACTCCTTGACCATCAAAAAGGTAGAAACACCACTAAAGAAATTTGCACACGAGTTGAAGCAAGATAAATCTAACTCCCATGCTCTTCACATACATAATGAAAACTTCAACGAGATGGTGGTGAAACTTGGGGTGAATCCTGAGGACATGTCATCTATCGAGACTCTGCTCAAGGGTTCTCAAACAGAGATTTAAGAGCTAAGGCATAAGCTAAAAGTGTCAAGTAGCGAGCATGTCCAGTCCAAAGAGCTAATGCAGGTAGAAGCAAAAAAAATAGATCCCGGCCAATGAGATCATTGACAAGAACAATGAGTTCATAGCCCTCAAGCAACAGATAGTTGAGTTGCAGCAGAAGATTGACTCACATATATGTGCAGTAATCATCCTTTAGGATCCTAAAAATCCTACTGAAGAGCTAACCAAGACCCTTACTATACTTCAGCTTTCAAAACAGGAACTAAAAATGGTACAAAGAGATCTAGAAGCTACCCAGAAAAACTTAGCCCGAAAGGAGAAACAAGTAGAGGCCAACAAGACTAATGTTGAGATCCTCAGTAGAGATCTACTGGAAGCTAAGAAAGAGATCTTGGAGCTGAAATGTAAGTTAAAAGGGAACATGTCACTATTGCAGGCTAAACAACTGGTGTGGGATGAGATCAATGAAGAAATGCAGAAGAACTTGGAATTCATAACCATGATGCATTAGCATAAAATAGTAGTTAAAGACTTTGAGTACTCCATCATATCAGCTAAGGAGGATGGGATAAATAATTCCTAGATTTCTCAAAATTTCATCAGGTTCGTGAATGAGAGGCCACTTAGTGAGTTGAGGCCTATTTATGTGGTAGATAGAGTGGGGGCCATCATGGAGATCACTAAGATGATCCGAAAGGAGGAAGCCAAAGTAAAAGTTGAATAATGCTTGGGGCTAATGGAAAGGAAGGTAGATGCTTTCAATTAGGAATTTGAAGCACTAATAAGGGAAAGGTTTCCCAGCTATTGGGAATTGGGTGAGCTAAACCCTTGGGATCAATACAAACAATGACTGGTAGAGGCCAAAAGCAGAGTAGACTCCTCCCACGAGAAGACTTCCACTCTAAAGGGCAGAACAATGGTCAATTATCTCAAGAAAGACTTCCAGTTGCTTGGGTTGATAAAAATGTTATTCAAGGCCAGGCTAGACTATTCAGTCCTAACCAATTTGAATATATCACATCAATTTTTCTTCTAGTTTCCTCACTCAAATTCGGTATTGTGGCAGAGGTGTCAACAATTCATTGATCCGCTCGTGCTCCAAATCATCAACCCCATGATGCAACCTCCACCTCCTTCCTAGAAACACTAAAATATTGTAGATTGTGTCAATCATGACACTTTTACTTTTACTTCTATGTAAATATTTTATTTCCCAGTCAATTACATTTTCTATTGAAAACATCTCTGCTACGGGGCACGCTTAATTTTGACATGATGACTCTCTATAAAAAAATCAAAAAGGATATTTTTTGTAATGGGTTCTCCTTAAGAGGCCTTATAAATATAGTGAAATTATATTCTAAGAGGGTTTAGAACTTTTGTGAAAATTTTCTTTCCAATAGAGAAGTGTTGTGCATTGTTGATGTATCATTTCTCTGTTGAATATTAATACAAGTTTTTGGCGATTTCATCTCACCTGAGTTTATAGTATGTGTTCTGGCTATGTTACCTTCATATGTGTTCCATTTTCTTCTTAGATTATATCATAAGTAGTTGTTGGATGTTTTTCTCATGAATGTATGGATTCGTTGAAGTCAAATATTGATGTATAACGCCTGTATGGACATGGAAATTAAATCCTTAAAGTGCATACTATGTATCTTTGCATCCCATTCTCCATCTTTTCTTAATTCATTTCACTCTAATTTTTACTACATAGGATTCTTAAAGATAAGCCTTGTGTATTGAATTTCCTTATGGTTTAATTCTTCTATTCCATTTACTACAATGGTTCATTAAACTATAGATCTAGGTGATGAAGGTCGTCATATGTTTGCATTGATGTTTCTGTGAGTTAATTTTTCATTTGATTGTTATACGTTTCCTCTGGAGGAGGGTTTTGAATCACTTATTTTCCATGATATATTAAATACTGAGTGTGTGTGATAGCTCTTGCAAATTTGCAAGCACTCATCTAGGATGTCCTAGGCACTGGTCTTTCCTCCAACCTGGGGTTGTCTCTAGGAGGTTGATTCCAGCCACAGCACTACCCTTATGATGTTATGAAGAGAATTAGGTTTTGATGCATTTGGGGTTATTGGAGGCACACTTTGTGAGAAATTAAGGACAAGTCAACAACTTGGAGGAGATCTTCTACAAGATTAAAACCTATTTATGGTTGTAACTCACTCCATTTATATCAATAAAAAGAGTTCTTTGTTTTCCTATACGTGATGTCGTTATTTCATATATTTCAATACCATGTTGATCTGTTGAATAAAGTAGATAGATGATGCTACATATATCTCGTAGTTTCTTGGCTTTTGTTATCTGGTTGTGCAGGTTCTAATTTTGGCAGTTGACGCTTGGATAGGAGCATTCAAGCCAAATAACGAACGAAACATACGAAAAATTCCAAGTAGGTTTCTTTCCCTCGTCTACTTACTTTAAGGAAAACATTGGGTCCTTTTTCATTTTGTTGTTCTAGGTTAGCCACCAGACCTAGGGGAGATATTTTTGTCTGCAGTCATAAATCTCACATAACAAAGAGGGGGCTAAACAACTCTCCTTGCTAAGAATCCAAGGAACATACCTCCACCCAATTTGTGAAGGGGATCTATAGAAAACCATCTCCACCCTCCATTGTTACAGAGAATCTAGAGACTAATGTCCTCACCTGAGAGATATTATTACCAAACCTCCCAATGCACAACCGAGTGTTTTCTCTGCTCCTAAGTTTCTTTCCAGTAGTAGTACAACATTATCTACTCCCTTTTTTTTCTTCTTTTTCATCTTCGTCGGAGTTTCTCCTCTTGTTCTTGTTCAACGGTTCTCTCCTGCATTCTTTGTTTTTATCTACATTAGAATTGTCTCCCTTAATGTGTGAGAATGCCCTTAGAGAATTTTGTCCCATGGTCTCTCCTCCATTGCATAGTTGCAACTGTTTAGGTTGTGTGGGAAGAAATTTTTTGTTATCTCCCTCCTGCTTGGTCACAATGGTTTTTTCTTCACATGGTCATGGGAATGATTTTGTTTCAGCTCCTCTCCCCACCCCCATTTGCGCTTTCCTGTTGGTTGACTCCAATTGTCCCAACTACCAATGCATCCCATCATCCATAACTTTTGTCATTTCTATGTTGAAATTTTATCCAAGTCAAGCATGGTTCATTCGTCCTCTTTCCTGGCCCCCTTAAATTGATATGATCAGCCCAATTTAAAGCACACCTGACATCCATTCATGGTTATCATGAAACAAGTCAATCTTCCCTCAATCTCAAGCAAACTCCTTCCTCAAACTCTAGAATCCATATCTTAATTCTCATCCCCTTTTAATTATAATCAAGGTATATGAAATATTTACAATGAAGGGTATTTAGCCTAGGGATGTCACAAACCCCTCCCCCTTGGGGGAACACCATCCTCATTAATCTAATCCTTAACACAATTGAAAAACATGCTAAAGCGTTGTGAGCTTTATAATGGAGCTCACTTAAAATTACATCATATATATCTATATATATATATATATATATATATATATATATATATATATATATATATATATATATATATATATATATATATATATATATATATATATATATATATATATATATATATATATATATAGGTACTAACTGAATGGGAGTGATAGGGCGCTAACTATAAACCCTAGTTTTTCGGCCCGATGAACACAGGAATCATGGATGGAACCTGATCTGGTTATGGATTCACGGGTTATGGTGACTCTCGCGGGTCCATCGAGGGTTTTCACATCTTATATGCTTTGACCCATACCGAAATCACTGGTATCTGATATTTATGGCTCGCAGAACTGAACAGCCGTATTTCTTGCTTCGAATCCGTATTTCTCGCTTCGAATCCCGGTATCCCTTGTAGTCGGTCCCCCTGGTCGGTGGTCAGAGTAGGTTTTGTCGGGTTGCTATGGTGGAGGAGGACCTCGTGGACTACGAGGAGGACCCCATGCCAGATCAAGATATTTGGGCATATAAAAATCAACCGACTATGGATCCTTGGGGTAAAGACCAGCCTAGCTCGACAACTGCAGTTCATTCACCACTCCACCCACAGTGCACTGGAAAAAAAAAGCATCTGGATGTCAACATAGCGGACCTTCCGGTACTTGAGTGCCCTCCTCTCTCGCCGGCCACGCTTCATCTGCTGGGCTCCTGCCTACAGGCCTCACCATCCTTCGACTCCCCTCTACCGCACCCTGCTCAGCAACCCCTGCTTTCCCCCTCGCTTACCTCCCAGCCCTTAAACCCTTCCACCATTTCCCTAGCACCGGTTGGGCCCCCTGAACTACAACGACCCACTCAATCTACCTATCATCCCGGATCCTGCAGTCTAAATCCTCACTCCCCTATCCGTTCGGGCTGCTTCAGCTCTCCGCTCCTACCTGCTCGTCCGACCAGCTCTGCCCAGCATAGCACCTCAGACCCGTGTCGCAAGATTCTAAAAGAACTCCCTATTGGCAAGCGTTCAGAAAAGCCGAAAAAAGGTAGGTGCCTTCGGGCCATAGACTCAGATATAAACTTGACATTCGGGGAGGACGTTCAAATGGCGGATGCGATTGATATTGAGAGGAAAGTACTGGTCGAACCTATTCAATGGAAAGATTGCGGCAATGGACAGAGGAAATTTGGGGTTCCCTACTGAAGGAACTGCCAGCTATAAAGGAATTAGTAAGAGGCTGCTTTGCTCTTCACTTTCATAGAGCGGAATATACACAATGGATATTGTCCCAATTCTGGCACATCAAGATGGCTCGTGTTCTTCTGAAGCGATGGGATCCCCTCTTTGATCTGGAGCGGGAACAGATGGGTGCTGGGCCTATATGGGTCAGACTACCGGGATTGCCCATGCAATTTTGGACTCCCCAGGTGTTCAAACCAGTGTTGTGAAAAGCATGATTAAATAGCGCTTTTTTGAAAGACTCGCGCTTTTTTCCCCACGCCGATTTAATCGCGCTTTTTTCACGAAAAAATAGGCTATTTTTTTGCCGATTTTTTTTTTCCGAAAAAAGCGTGGGGTTGCCGGGACAGCACGATTTTATAAAAAAAATTTTGGTTTTTCATTTGGTCATTTGGGTTTTTTCATGCAATTTATTTTGAAAGAAACAAATAATTTTTGAGTGGGGCAGCTTAATGATCAAGTCTAGGCCCTAGTATGGATATGCTATTCATGGTAATGTTAAAAATTTAAGTAAAAGTGACATTCTCCTTAATCTTCATTTTCAACCTTTTACTTAAATTTTTAACATTACCATGAAATGACTCAGGATGTTTGAGAGTGGTTCCAGCGTCATTGGATTTCATATGGATAAAGTAGAATTTTAGATTTCATTTAAAATCGAGCAGACTTATCAGTTTTTCAAGATTTCAGGATTGGGAGATTGTAATGTTTCCAGGTGACACCACCTGCTCGGGCTACCCCTGCCACCAGTAGAGAACGTGGTCTACCTCCTATAGCTCCTACTTCTAGTTCTTCAGCTTCTAGAGCACATTAGACTCCACTGCCATCTCCACCAGCACAGGCACCAACATCTACATCTAGAGGGAAAGGGAAAGATGTGGCATTTTCTCGCAAGAGGGGCAGAGGAAATCAATAGGATTAGACCTCATTTTATTGTATATGACATTATGACATGATGAGATACATTATCATATTTTTTTTGATATTTTGAGGCTGAGTTGGGACTCAGGAGTCAGGACTTACTATTCAGGACATGATTCAATGATATGTGTGATTTTAGCGCTAGAAATGATATTAAACATCTTATATATTAGTTTTTTTATCATATTTATGTGTCAATGTATTTATTTTATGTTGTAGATGGTTTAGATATTAAAAAAATGAATATTTTTGTACTAAACAAATTTTTCCCGCTTTTTTCCGATTTTTTCTCGATTTTTCCGATTTTTTCTGATTCGTTCCCCGCGCCGATTTAATCCCGCTCGCGCTTTTCACAACATTGGTTCAAACTCATAAGAGACGCACTAGGTACCTATCTTGAACACGACAAATCCTATTAGCAAATAGGAATTATGACCATGGCAAGGATATTAGTTCATCTTGACACCAGGGCTGGGCTGGAGGAAAAAATCACTTTGCATCGCAGACATTTCTCGCCCAAACAGCTACTGGATAGGGTGTCCCTTTCCGTTGTAGGAGATGCCATAAAGTGGGCCATTTGTACAAGGACTGTCCACTGCTCTCGGGGGTGACTTCAGAAAATTCAAGAGGAACAAAACAACAACCATCGGTTGGGCAGAACAAAGGAGACAAAAAGCAAGGTGAAGATGACTTGATCCATAGCGAGATCCCATCGGAGGCGGAATATGGTGCCACAAAGCAGACAAACAGTGGAAGGAAAGCTGCGTCATCTCCTGCTCCACCTCGTACCCGTTCCAAGACTGCGGCGGAAGCATCATCTGCCCCGGGTAATGAATCTCTTCCCATAACATCTGCACTTTTTTCAGAAGTTATGTTTTCTGTATTGCACTCATCTCTGCACCCTCCATCCTCCGATCTGGACTCTATCCCCTCTATTCCTTGTTCCATTACCCCTGCCCCACCCACTTTCTCCACCACTCCCTCCTCTCTCAGGATGGCATCCTCTCACCCCAACCCTTCTTCCTCCCACACTGGTTCGGGATCGCACCCATACCACCTTCGACCTCGAGTCCGACCAAAATTTTTGGGTCTGGGACCATCCCCTGGATGGGCTTCTAAACATAAACCATCTACGGGCGGTCCATCCAAAATCAAATCGGCCATTCAGACTGTTGTGGCAGATGTAGCACAAGGACGACAATGCACTATTGAGAGGGTGCTTAGAGCAATTGACCCCTTTGCCCTTGGTTCCCCATGATTTGGCTCTCCTACAATTGCAGGGGATTAGCCAACCCCAAAAAGTGTTTGGCTCTCAAAAGGCTGACTCGGGAATCCAGATGTGACATCCTCTTCCTACAGGAGACTCTATGCTCCTCGGACATCTCTGTGAGAACTCTACAAACCATCCTGCTGGGTTGGACTTTTCAAGGCATGGATGCAAATGGCAGATCATGTGGCCTAGCTATTGGCATAAACCCCGGGACTGTCAAGATCATATCAACCTGGGGTGGATGGGGCTTTATTGGTATGGATATCTTCATGGGAGAACTTGGGCTAACATTAAAAGTCATCAACATTTATGCCCCAAATCAGAACAGACTGGCCTTTTGGCACAATCTATTAGAAAATAATCTTGTCACAAATTCTACCATTATGGGCGGAGATTTAAACTTCTCCTTGGGGGTGGGGGAATCCTGGGGACATCATGCTCAATTGGACCCTATCTCGGAGCAGATGAGTATGTTACTGGACTCTCACAAGCTTGTTGATATCCCCATGAAGAAGAAGGTCCCCACTTGGCATAACAAGAGAACGGGGGAAGCTGCTTTGGGTCGGAGATTGGACAGATTCCTTATACATGAAGACCCCATCCATAAACTACCCCTGTACAGACAATGGGTAGGCATGGGCAGTTTATCCGATCATCTACCCATTTTACTACAACTCAATGGAACTACTAAGAAACCCCGCTCTCCCTTCAAATTCTTTGCTGGCCATTTGCAAGAGCCCGACTTCATCAATATGGTTACAGACTTCTGGAGATCGCAACCCCCACTGACTTCTGTGATAGACTCAAAGTTCTTAAGAAGAAGACTGAGGATTGGGCTAAGAGGAAGAGATTGAAGGATGATAAGCTCCTCTCGGATATTGAGGTACAGATAACACAACTCATGGATGAAAGGGGAACTGGCTTCCAAACGGAGGATTCAAAATCTCTTCTAAACAATCTCGAGAGGCAAAAAAATCAAGTTGTTACAGGACAAGGAAGAGCAGTGGAGATTAAAAACCAGAGCCATTTGGCTGAAAGCGGGAGATAGCAATACTAAGTTCTTCCACAACCTAGCAAATGGCAGAAAGGCCTCCAATACTATCTGGCAGCTGCCTAGTGAACCGGATGGATGGGTATCCACGCACCGACAACTACCCAGATTGGGTATATCACACTTTAAAAGGCAATTTACTACCCCGACTGCCATAAATCTCCCTGAAATTATCAACCTGGCAGGACACTTTCCAAGATTTGTTGAGCAGGAGGATATCAAGGATCTGATCCAACCGGTCACCATGGAAGAACTAGAAGGAACATTAAAGTGGTTCAAGAAAGATAAGAGTCCGGGTCCGGATGGTTGGCTTGTGGAGTTCTATCTGGCCTTCCTGGAGTTGCTGGGGGAGGATCTACTGGCAGTCATAGAAGAAAGTAGAATTACCGGACATATACACCCCCCTATGAACTTCACCTACATTGCCTTGATCCCTAAAACTGACTCTCCATCTTCTTTCAATGACTTCCGACCAATTTCCCTTTGCAACTGCCTATACAAAATTATCTCCAAAATCATTGCTAACCGCATCAAGCCCATTCTATCTTCCCACATCTCTTAGGAGTAATTTGCTTTCCTCCATCACCGCCACATTCAGGAAGCCATTGGCACTACCCAGGAAGCCCTACAATCTATCAAACACAAAAATCTCAAGGGAATCTCCCTCAAGATAGATTTAGCAAAGGCATTCGACAAAGTTAATTGGCTTTATCTGAAAATGATCCTCACCCATCTGGGCTTCCCCCCCGTTCCCATATCCTAGATAATGGGTTGTATCTCAACTGTTTCCTTTGCTATACTTATCAATGGATCGGCCTCATCACCTTTCAATATCGACAGAGGAATCAGGCAAGGCTGCCCGTTATCCCCTCTCCTCTTCTTGCTTGTTATGGAAGGTCTGAGCAGACTTATTCCATCCGCTAAAAGGAGCGGGGGAATTAGTGGCCTAAAAGTCATGGAGCATTTTTATCTAACTCATCTACTTTTTGTTGATGACATACTGATTTTCTTAAACGGGAGTGTCCGGGATACTACCTCGCTCAATGAGATACTGCACCTATTCTGTAGTGCTACAGGAATGGAAATAAACCAGGGAAAATCCACTATATCCCTATCGGTTTGTACTCTACAGGGATCACAGCTCGCCATGTAGAAATTTTCTTTCCAAGAAACTAATCTGATGGAAGGAATCAAATACCTAGGCTTCAGGCTTAAACCTGATGGATACAAGATTGAAAACTGGACCTGGCTCATCACAAAGATAGAAAAGATAATCAGTTGCTGGCATCACAGGCTCCTTTCAAAAGCAGGCAGACTCACCCTCATTAAATATGTCCTTGAAGTCACCCCGGTATACTGGATGTCTCTTGCCTGGATACCCAGGGATATACTTCACAGAATTCAACAAATTTGCTGTATATTCCTCTCGAAGGGCAAGAAGGAGGGAAAGACTTTTGCCTGGGTAAAATGGACCAAGATTGCTTCTCCTAAGAAGTGGGGAGGGTGGGGACTAAAAACTCTCCCGGCCTTTGCTCAAGCTTTGGCTGCAAAACAAGGATGGCTTTTATTGAAACAAAACATTCTATGGGCGAATGTCATACATCACAAATATATTTGGCCATTGACCATCACTGACTGGATCCGAAGGCCGAATTGGAACAGACAGGGCATCTCTGGGATATGGAGGGCTATTCTAAATGCTATGCCCATAATAAAAGATAGTCTATTATGGAAAATTGGCAATGGCTCTTCTGTCCGCATTGGTATTGACCCATGGCCGGGATGCGGAAACTCCCACAGATTACTAGAGGGTTTGGTACTCTATTTAAATAACAGAGGCATAAAGTTTCTTTCACAGATTGGCGACCAGCAGAATTCCACAATATTTTCACAAGCCCGGTTAAATGAACAGCACTAGAACATACCTTTTGAGTGGAATGATCATTGGAAGCGATATATACAGGCTCTAACTGAGACCCATATTAGATTAAGGGTAGACGAGGATGAACTCATATGGGATCTAGCAAAATCTGGTCAATATTCGCCGAAGATGGGCTATGATAAAATCATTGCAGACAGAAAACCTGACAACCTCAAAAGCTGGTGGGTCTCTCTATGGAAATTGAATGCTCCTCCAAGAACCAGGATGCTGATGTGGAAAATCTTAGAGAACAAACTCACCACTGGTTCTTTTAAAAAAAAGGGCTTTCTCGGGACCCTCCCGATGTGTAATGTGCCTTCATGATGAAGAAATGACACAACATCTATTCCTCTCATGTCCGACTACTAGGAATATCTGGTCACAGGTCATTCAATATCTAAATTTAAATGCAGACTGGCAAGGGGTGGATATAAACTCAGCGTGGGATCATTGGTGGACCACAGTGGCGGTAGAAAAGCCTAGGAACCTCCCCCTTCTAGTTTCTTGGTATATATGGGTCAAGAGGAACACTATCATTTTTTAGAACAGAACAGTCAATTGCAACCTCCTCCACCCTATTCTCTATGTGGCATACTCAGAACTACCAAACAAGATCAATCTTAATTAGCCCAGAAACATTCAACAGGAGCAGATAAATAAAGATATGTCGTGGGCCTTTTTTGATGGGGCCGCCCAACAGCACGGTTGTGGTGGTGGAATCTTCTTGCACTTATCTGATTCTCATTGCTATCTGATTAGCATGGGGCTTGGTCCCGGAACAAACAATCTTGCAGAATTGATATCTCTACATCACCTTTTATATTTCGCTATCATGAAAAACTGTCGGCAATTGCAAATATTTGGCGATTCAAAGACTATGATTGATTGGTGTAACAACACGTCTGTTTTTCATGCATACTCATTGAAACATATCTTGGAAGAAATTGATTTTTTCAAAACATTTTTTGACCAGATATCTGTTTCTCATATCTACAGGGAAAGAAATGGAACTGTTGACCGGCTTTCGAAAGAAGTGACGAATCGTCCTCTAGGCGAGTGGATGATCGAGGAAATTTCTCCAGCATGGACATACCGATATTTTCACAGGCCATATATAGATGGGGCTCTCCAGTGAGGCAATGGCCTCTATATCAAATTGAGGATGATCACAACTTTTTTATTATACAGTGTATATATTTCCGGATATGCTAGTAAATAGGAACTCTTTATGTACAGACGCACTACTTCTAAATTTTTCTTGAAGGTCTCAGCACCTAAAAACTATACACCCTTTGGGGTTAATACTGCAACTAATTTTGATAGTGGATGGGTGCCACATTACAGCATATGCCTTCGGGCATCAACAGCATGTAATTTCTTATTAATAGAAATTATGAATTTTCTTTCTCCGAAATATATATATATATATATATATATATAGTTTTCTTTCTTAAAAACTAAGTAAACATGAAATTTTTTCTTGGATCAGCCACTTTTTGTGGCTCCTTTGCAGTTTTCTTGGTGTTGTTGCATGCTTTAATTCTTTAGTCAATCTTGCAACTAGCTCCATCCATCCAAACTGCGCAATTATGTGCTTTTCTACATCACAACAGACATATATCTTCATGAGTTTCATCATAAATAAATTGAAAGAATTTAAATCATACCTCATTAATAATTTATCCATGAGGTAACATTTGCAATGTTATTTTGATTCCCATCACAACAAGTTAAATTAGATCATCGATCAAATCATGTTCCTAGTTTTTGAATTTCATGAAATCAAATGAAATATTAATACTTGACCTTTACTCTTCCCATACACACACTAGATTGATTTCCCTACCTAGTAAGGATATAGTATCCTTTTCTCTTCATATACACACATTGGATCGGTTACCCAACCTGGAAAGAATCTTGTGCCTTCTCTTCTCTTCAAACTCATACACACACTAGATCGGTTTCCAAACCTGACAAGCATCTAGTTCCTTCTTTTCTCTTCTCTTTGACTCCCAAACATTGGATCTATTTCCAAACATGGAAATCATCCAGTGGTGGATATATATAAAATAATCAAACCAGGTCCCCCATCTAACTCTCTTCCCTATGAGTGTGGCCACTACGAATCTCAGTAGTTTCTATCAACAGAAATATCATTTACCTTCACAGCTTTTTTATCATTGAAACTTCCACATCACATTTATACGGAACATAAACACAACATAGAGGCTAATATAGTCCCATACCTTCTTGTCCCAACCACTAATTTAAAAATCGGCCAAATCAACTCCGAAATGGCCGAGTCAGACCAAGTCATTGCATGACCGATTCGACTCGGCAGTCAGCTCAGTTTGTATGGTCGGGTTGTTACCGAGTTGGACGAGTCGATTACCGACTCGGACGGCTCGGTGGGAGCAGTCGTAAAGCTCATTTTTGTTTTCCAGCTTGGGTTTTTGGGGACCCCAAATCCCATTCTAATGTGCCTTTGGGTTCTTTAGGGTCCATTTCCCTCTCCCAAACCCTATAAAACCTACCCAACCCCTCTCATTTCCTCACAGCCATCTCATTGCATTTGAGTGAGAATTTGTGAGGAGTTTGTGAAAAGTTGTGGAGTTTGTTTTTGGAGCAGCAGTGAGAATTCTTGGGAAAGTATTGGAGTAGGAGTGAGGAGCTTCTTGGGTAGCCATTGGAGCAGCACTGAAGAGTTGGTTTTCTGGAGAAACTTTGAGGAGGCAGTTTGTGCCTAGAGGCATTTTTTTCACTTCAAAAAATCTAGTTTTTCTTATTTATTTTTTTTGTGCAAATCTAGAAACTGAAAAGAGTGTTTTTTGTGAAAGAAATGAACATTGAAGCAATGCTATTTTATTTTTTCCATTTTCATATTTTTTTCTTTCATTTCTAAGTCAAAAAATTGCACCTAGAGTGAAATATGTTGCTTGGGCATATGTTGAAATGGTTAATAGTCAAATGCATCCATAGAAAAATTAAGGATGGTCCTAGGGGAATTAATAGGCTGAAACAACACTTGGCAGGGATTAGAGGCCAAATTACTCCATGTGAATCACCACAAATTGGGGAGATTAGGAAGGAGTTATTAAATAGATTTGAGAAGTTTAAAGAAGAAAATGCTAGGCAAAAAGAAATAGAGGTTGAAATTGGGAGGAAGAGGAGTATACAAAAAAAGATGGCTACTAATGCATCCAACCCCTTCCGATATGTTCCTCCCTCTTTGGAGTCTATTCAATAAAATGGTAAGGGTAAAATGAAAAAGAAGGGTGATATGAATATCAAAAGTTATTTCACTGTCACACCCTCCTCTCCATCAGATGCACATGGTCTTGAAGCTAGTAGAACTTTGCATCCCACTTTAGATGACCATTGGAAGAAAGAATTGATGGAGACTGCTCGTGATTACATATGTAGATGGTGGTATGATGCTGATATCCCCTTCAATACTTCTCATTCACCATATTATGAACCTATATTTGATGCCATATTTGTTGCTGGAAAAGGCTTCAAAGGCCCTATTATGCATGAGATAAGGGGGTATCGTTTGCAAAAAGAAATTTCCTCCATTAATGAGTATTTGAAAGATTTCAAAGGCTCATGGGAAAGAATAGAATGTAACATCATGTCAGATGGATTCACTAATCAAAGGAACTATACCATCATAAACTTTCTTATCTTCTGCCCACAGGGAAACATGTTTCTAAAGTCAGTTGATGCATCTCATAAGGTGAAATATGGACAATTGTTGTTTCAGATATTGGATGAGGTTGTTGAGGAGGTGGGGGTGGCTAATGTTGTTCAAGTCATCATAGATAATTCCTTTAACTATGTTCTTGTTGGTAGACTATTAGAGGAAAAATACAAAACCATCTTTTGGACCCCATGTGTTGCACATTGCATATACCTCGTGCTTGAGGATATTGGCAAATTAGATTGGGTCAAAAACAATGTAGATCATGCCAAAAGTAGAAAAAAATTTATCTACAATCATTCACGGATTTTGAGCCTTATGAGGAGACACACAGGGGGTAGGGATATTATTAGGCTTGCCATCACTACATTTGCTACTCATTTTTTTACATTGCAATCTATGCTTTCACAACATAGAAACTTGAAAAAGATATTTTTCAGTGATGAATGGAATCAAAGCCAGTGGTCTCTCAAATAGGAAGGCAAAGAATTGAAAAAGAAAGTTAATGAAGAAATATTTTGGAGAAAGATAGTAGAGATTGTGAAGGTTGATGAGCCATTGGTTAAGGTGTTGTGGTTGGTGGATGGGGAAAGATTGGCTATGGGCTTCATTTATGAGGCTATGGATCAAGAAAAGGAGCAAATGATGAGGGCATACAAGGATAAAGTGGCTAATTATGGGCCCATTTGGGCAATCATTGATGAAAGATGGAATAATCAACTCCATCGCCCTATACATGTAGTTGGGTATTTTTTGAAACCACGGTATCATTATAAAGCTTAGGTGGCAGGAGCTTTGAGTGGGGAGGTTAGAGATGGATTAACTGACTGCATTGATCGCATGATCTCATTGGATTTTGATCAGCTGGATATACACCAACATATCACAACCTTCAGCAAAGCCATAGGTACCTTTGGGAAGAACCTAGCAAATATTGCAAGGGAAGCAGATGAGCCAGGTAAACAAAAACTTCAATTTTCAAATTCTTAAAGTTAATACTTATTCTGTTAAATTGTTTATAATTTGAAATTTGGATATAATTTGTCGAGATAACTCATTACACTACTATGTTTTTTGAAGCACAATGGTGGGAGGATTTTGGTAGTCATTGTCCTCAATTGTAAAAGTTTGCAATTCGTATTTTGAGTCAAACTTGCAGTGCTACAGGGTGTGAGCGCAATTGGTCTATATTTGAGAGGATTCGCACTATTAGAGCCTAGATTTTCCTCAAGCTGAAAAGACAAGGTTCCACGTCCACATCAAACCACGCTCAGCCTCGTAGCTAGCACTATGAGGACAGGAGAGGGCTCTCTCCGAGTCAATCTCAGCAAAAGATAATCAATGGGGCTGGAGATGACTGATTTAGCAACTAATTTTAGGCTAGGTATTAAGTGAAAAGTTTTGAGTTGAGTTTTTGGAGGTTTTTTTTGAAAAAAGGGACAGGCAAATTTTGGGTCCGGGGATGAGGCCTAGTTTTTGCAGAGTTCTGATTGGGGCAAGGAAGGCAATCATTTTGATGCTTTGGATTGAATTAATGGATGGATCAGACTGATGAGGGGCTAAGGAGGACAAGAATGTCTCAAGAGTCCTCCTCAAACAGATGATAACATGAAGAATTAAACAAAATATCAAGGCAGAGCATAGCAGTCTAATGAATTCTACCTTAATCACTCATTTGTTTAATTAAGAGAAGCTAAAATGATACACATAAAAATCAGTGAACTTACAAATACGTAGAGAAACACACCATCAAAACATAGAGCCACATGGATCCTAACAACTTCTTCAAAACCCTAGTCTTTCCTTTGCCAAAATTGCAGAAATGAAATGTACAATAGAGTGCCAAGCAATCCCAAGTGTCCAACCCTGAAAATGACTTAGAAATTACATGATATAGACTAGCCCAACCCATTCCCTTGCCTTTAGGGGTCGATCTCATCATTCTAGGAGCTATATGAACTAATTCTAAACAACGAACTGAAATCTAGGTAGTCAAACAACTTACCTCTATATGCTAGGAAACTGATTCATTCATTTAATTTTCACCTTTTAGTGAATGAATCCTCTAGAACAAGTAAATATGTGCCAATATTACGTCATGGTTACCGAATTACATCATGAAAGATCAATAGCAACATCAAAAAGCAAAACTGGTCAAAACTGGGTGAAATTCTAAGCTGCTGAGTGAAAAACAGGCCAAAATTCTCTATGCGCCGCGCCAAAATCTGTATGCATCGCGCCACTTTGGAGCTGGTTTTGAGGCACTTCCTGAAGTCAAAATTGATTCCAAGTGTGCTTGTTGGAAATCCTTGCTTGTCTTCTTTCCACCCCAAGTGGAATTTCTGAATTTGGATGTCATTTTCCCCTCCAAAACCTCAATCTCCCAAGACTGCTTCCTGTGTGTCAAAATAGGGGCAGTGAGGTCATTTTTAGGGTGTTTTTGACCCTTTAGGCAACCAGAACTTGATGAAATCCTTAGGTAATCCATGAGCATACATAAATTTTGATGAAAAATCCAAAAATGTAAAGTTTTCCTCCTAGATATTTCCCAATTATAAGCGTGCACCAAGTGGCGCTACGCGTTGGGCAGAAAAACCTGTTTTAAAGCCAAAAAATTCAAAATTGACAAAATTTTCTCCAAATTTCTTGAAATTTGGGTTGTAGGTCCCCAATCAAGTACCATGCTCAGCCAAAGAAGCTTCGGCCAAAATTTGGAGTTGATCATGCTCCTTTTGCCTCTTTTTCTTCTTTGTCGCCTTCTTCAATTTTGCCTTCAGATTCCTTATTCGTGCCTTGGAACTCATATGTCGCGCCCTGTAATGGAAAACCATGTGTCTCAACAATGCTTTATCTCTATCGGCCTTGTCCAGCAGTCTCTCCAAGTGGATGTTGATTCTTTCGAGCCAAGACTCTCGATCCTCATTAATCTCTTGCTCCAATGAAGTGAGCTCAATCCTCCTCCTTTGTGCAGCTTGGCAATTCTCGCGGATGAATTGTAACTCCATGATTGCTTGCTGATCTTCAAGTTGTTTGTTCTTTTGCTCCAAGTATTTCATAATCCACTTAGCCCTCTCCAAGTCAAGGGATAAGGATTTGATCTCTGTTTTCTACTCCTGGATGATCTCTCTAAGTTTGGCACTTTCCAGGCCCATATCTGTATCATCATCATGAATGAGAATGAAGTGGGTCTCTCGTTCACCTGAAGGCCCCTCATCCTGCATTGGCCTCTTGCCTTTGTCCTGTACCTGTGGTTCTAATGGAGGAAGCGAGGCCCCTTCCACCCCGGGTGGAGATAACACTCGCTTTGCTGCTGCAAACAATCCTCTCGTGCCTCTCTGATAGGTGACATACGCCGGCACACTAGTAGTATCTGCCTCCTGACCTTTATGCTGATATGAAGGTTCACCAGTATGATGGACAACCTCCTGATGAACTATTGAAGCTATGAAAAACTCACAGGAAATGAAATATTCCCATGTGATACCCTACAAACCAAGCTGATGCACAACAATGATCTTGATGAGCGCATAGTGGTAAATGTTGTTGTACTGCTATTCCGGAGTCTTCTTCTACACAAGAGTGGTCATCCTCTTGATGTTTTGGCACATGAAATATGGAATGTTCATGAACCTCACTCTCATGAAATGCATCAATAACCTGATATGGTATGCATAGAGGCATGAGAAGCGACCTTCACAACTGAAGTATCTGATAATGAGTCTCATCAATGGCGCATAAGATTCCTTCAGAAACTGAAATGGGAATACTCTCCTGAGCTGTCTCAAATAGCTAGGCCTGATGTAAGGTTCATAATATGATCTATCCAACTGCTGCCTCTTGTTCCACTCTTCCCCTATATTCGGTATCCCGGTGGCTTGAGAGATGGTTTCTGGTGTCAAGGTAAAGTTTACTCCAGCAAGAGTAACATGACTATCATGCAAATGTAAAACAAACAACCAAACTAACTCCTGATGATGTTGGATCTGAGCAATCATCTCACAATCCTGAAAGCATGACATTTTCTGAAAGCATGTCATTGCAAGCGGGTAGGACTGCAATTGAGTTAAGGAAGTAGGCTCTTCTCTGACATGTCTGCCACCTTTTCGAGGCCTTCTTGGCACATTAAGCTCAGTGGTTGAGTCACTCTCTTGATCATATGATGAATCTGTCTCTATCATGGTGTTGCAATGTGTATGTTTGATTGGTTTGACAAAGGAAAATAGGTGATGTGTTTTTCAATGCCGAATGTGCCAAAGGGAAATAGGATTGTGGTAAGTATGATAAGCGGGAATAATGGGGGTTTCTGATGGGGAATTCGTAGTTTAGAGGTGGGATAAATGAGAACAAGATATATTAAAGTCAGGTGGAATTAAGGATGTGGAGACAGTCACTTGACTGTTTTAGGAATTGGGAGTTTATAAGTGATATGAAAAGAGGAGGGCTAGTAGGGTTTAGTGATAGGGAAAATGGGTACCAAGGATATAATTGGTTTTGGGACAAAGGGAAAAGGGAAAGGACTGTGATAACAATGTGACAGTGATGGGGAATGAAGTGTTAACAAGCAAACTTTAAACTTCAAACATAAACTCTATGGAGCAATTTTGATATAAATATTGGGTTTAAAGTTTGGCCTTCAAACTCTAAAAACCACCTTTCCAAATCGTAGCAAACACGAACTGAAATCAATGGAAAAAATCCTCTAACACTTACTTGGAGAAAATGAGTTGAATTTATTTGATCTTTATTGAATCCGTGATGATTTTTTCCTTGGAGGCTCTGTGCGTTGCGCACAAACCCAGTGCGCTACCCCTCCTAGATGCACCGCGCCAGTGGAGAAAAGCATTGTGGATTTGCGCCCAATGCATCGGGCGGCCTATGTGCGTCGCGCTCTAACCCAATGCACCGCGCAGGCAATAAACACAGTCTTTGCTTTGAAAATAGCCTTCTCATGACTAACTTCGACTTTCCTTGATCTCCTTGAATGCAAATGACATTATACACACAGAAAAATCTTTATAAAGACGTGATTTTGATTTTTGGTTCTAAAAAACCCATCTTTGTAATGTTTTGGCTTTTGGCACTTTTTCTCTTTAATAGAAACCCTGTTCTTCTATTCTTTTGTTCTTCTGACTTGAATAATGAATCTTTTGGTGATTTTTGTAGGGATAATGGCATGTCTTGACAAAGGAAGACCAGGGCTGCGCCTGGAGATTTCAACAACTGAAAAATTTTGAAAATTACATGGCAATTTATTACAAAACGAAATGACAAATTTTCTTCAAAACATAGTTTTGAAGAAAAGTCATAATCCATTCATATGACGATAAAATTTTGAAATAAAACCTCCCTTTGGCCTGTTGGCATTATTGGATAATTTGAAGACACAATTTGTGAAACCCTAGACCTAGTGACTGAATTGACTCTGCTGATCAAAGGACTAAAACAGGACTGTAAGTGACTTTAAAAGCTTGATTAAAAGACCTGAGCCAGCAGGTATAAGGCATGAGGGGTAATGAATAACAAGACCCTCCCGTCATATTATGGCATGCCCCTAGCGGAATGCAAATAAAAGAACTGAATGAGACACCTAAAAATGAAATGCAATAAGAGAACTGATCTCTGACGGAGGGATGTAAAGACCGACTCTAACATTGGCTCCAATGGGGATGGTAGCTCCTTGGAGGTGCCAAGAACGGCAGATCTCTGGGAGAGCTAGACAGTGCCTTCGTCCATTGGGCTATGGAGTCATTATTTTGACAAACAACACAAGACTTTGACTCATTTATTGACTGAAACCTGACTCAAACCGACACAAACTAACTTAACAACAAGACTGAAAACTGACTCACAAATGACTCATGACTGACTTAACTAAAACAAGAACTTACAAAGCTTATTGAAGGGCAGCAGTCCATCAAGATTTCAAATCATGATGACAACCACCTGCATACTAATGAAATATGTACAATCATGTGTAATGAGCTTTCCAATGTAACCAATCCAGCAGATGGCTACATACCAAATTTCTGCTCTCACTTTTCTCGAGCAGGCAGAACAATGAACCTGTAGGCAACTAAAAATAACCACTGAAACCAAAGCTTATGATAATGAACCAGGCAATATTTATCTTTTCTAATGCTTGCAGAAGAATGCTGAAGGGATCTTGAAAATCCTGAAGCACTGGCTTATCTTGAGATCCAGCTGCAAAAATACAAGTACTCCCTCCATTTTGATCTGAAGGAACAACTGATTTTTGAGGGATCGGAATGCACAGAGAGGTATGTGCTTCTTCCATCTGAGTGTTCACTGTAAATTCCTTGACCATGAAAAATTCTGGCATATTGTCTCTCTCAGGCTCATATTCCTCAACTTCATGGTCAAGGTCATTCTTGAACAGAAAACAATCTTCAAGATCATCAAACATGACAGCCTTATTATCTTCATGACAGGAAATATTATATGTTTGCTGATCTATAAAACTGATTACAACACCATCATAATTTTCAAAAGAGGAAGAAGTTTCACCAACACTTTCTTGACCATGTGTGCACTGCAAATCTGCTTTAGCTTGGGCTGTAACATGACCTTTCAAGAGTTGATCTATCTCATCTTCAGACAAAGGAGATAATACTTTCTGTTTTGTTTTGCTCAAGTGATTTTTGTCTTCTTGAAATAACATTTTAAAACATGAAAAATCTGAATGACAGTCCTGATCTTCTGAAATTTGAAAACATTGTTGATCATCCTCATATGACATGGCAATCAAATTATCCAAATTATCCTTTACCACTGAATTATCAAAAGAAGATTTTTCACTTACTTGAACAAAGGTTTCATCTTGTTTTTCATCAAATGACTGGATTACCTCCTCATGAAGGCTTTGTTCAATAACTTTGTCTTCTTCATTCCAGATGATCTCAACAGCAGAGCTCTCCTTCATGGGATTCAAAACAAGGTACTCTTGATCATCACGATCTGAATCTAGATCTGAACTAGCCGACTTGACTTTATCACATTCTAAGATTGAAACTTGACTTTCCTGCATGCTGTCTTCTTCTATGGACAGATCTGAAATAAAACCTTCTCTTTCATCATTTTCCACTGTGCTAAGATCTTGATCCGGCTGCAAAGCTTCCTGAGCATCTTGATGGGAATCCTCTAGGTTCTCTTCATGTTGCTGAAATGGATTCTCGTACAAGGCTTCCATGATCTCATCATCCATGAAGTCATCATCTTCATAATATTTCTCAAGGCTTTCAATAAAACTATAAGCATGTTTGCAACAGTTCTGAACTAAATTTAATGATGGATAAGATTCTCTATACCTTTCAAAGAACATGGAATGAAAATCCTTCAAACCGTAAATACAAGCAGGCGGCAAATTTTTATACCAAGATCGGGCTTCACCTTCCAGAGTGGCCATGAATATCTTCATCAAGAAATCTTCAGGAAAATCAACCTTCAACTTGCGAATATGTATGTGAAATCTAACCAGATGTAAGGCAGCATCCTTCCTATCATCATCTTTAAACATAGGCAAATTCTTTTGCCAATCTACCTTGGGAATTTTATTTGGAAAACCTGGAATGTGATCTCGGCTCATGGGAGCGTATCTTCTTGCAACCCGTTCCATCTTGAAAATCTTAAAGCTACTGATCTTCCTGCAGTGGAGTCACCATGAAGCATTGATTTCTGGATTTTTCAGTGAATGGAGTCGCCAGGTGAATGATTTCAGCCTTCTTATGTTTTATCGTTGTCCACCATCAACAATCAAATCTGAACTTGATACATTTACTGGGGCAATTAACAAGTTAGATGTCATGTTTACAAGCTAGACCGGAGATTGATTGAAGCAGCATTTCTCTACTTGCGCTAATGCAAAGCAAAAGCGTTTTGAAGGCTACCTGGCATAACTTCAGGCTCCATCTATAGCTTATAAAACAAATGACATCAACAAGCAAACCATTTTCTTCCCCAATATGGTCGTCACTATGTTAGAGCCTAGATTTTCCTCAGGCTGAAAAGACAAGGTTCCAAGTCCACATCAAACCACGCTCAGCCTCGTAGCTAGCCCTACGAGGATAGGAGAGGGCTCTCTCCGAGTCAATCTCAACAAAAGATAATCAATGGGGCTGGAGATGACTGATTTAGCAACTAATTTTAGGCTAGGTATTAAGTGCAAAGTTTTGAGTTGAGTTTTTGGGGGTTTTGTTGGAAAAAAGGGACAGGCAAATTTTGGGTCCGGGGATGAGGCCTAGTTTTTGCAGAGTTCTAATTGGGGAAAGGAAGGAAGTCGTTTTGATGCTTTTGATTGAATGAATGGATGGATCAGACCGATGAGGGGCTAAGGAGAGAAAGAATGTCTCAAGATTCCTCCTCAAACAGATGATAACATGAAGAATTAAACAAAATATCAAGGCAGAGCATAGCAGTCTAATGAATTCTACCTTAATCACTCATTTGTTTAATTGCAGAAGACAAGAGAAGGGAAAATGATACACATAAACATTAGTGAACTTAAAAATACATAGAGAAACACAACATCAAAACATAGAGCCACATGGATCCCAACAAGTGTTGCAAAACCCTGGTCTTTCCTTTGCCAAAATTGCATAAATGAAATGTACAATAGAGTGCCAACCAATCCCAAGTGTCCAACCCTGAAAATGACTTAGAAATTACATGATATAGACTAGAACAACCCATTCCCTTGCCTCTAGGAGTCGAGCTCATCATTCTATGAGCTGTTTGAACTAATTCTAAACAAGGAACTGAAATCTACGTAGTCAAACAACTTACCCCTATATGGTAGGAAACTGATTCATTCATTTAATTTTCACCTTTTAGTGAATGAATCCTCTAGAACAAGTAAATATGTGCCAATATTACATCATGGTTATCAAATTAAATCATGAAATATCAATAGTAACATCAAAAAGCAAAACTGGTCAAA
The DNA here is from genome assembly GCA_031772625.1 of Pinus tabuliformis. Classification (NCBI taxonomy): domain Eukaryota; kingdom Viridiplantae; phylum Streptophyta; class Pinopsida; order Pinales; family Pinaceae; genus Pinus; species Pinus tabuliformis. Next base: position 1,287,045,672 of record CM062817.1, on the reverse strand, counting down.
ACTGGGCGAAATTCTGAGTTGCTGAGTGAAAAACAGGCCAAAATTTTCTATGCGCCGCGCCAAAATCTGTATGCATCGCGCCACTTTGGAGCTGAGTTTGAGGCAATTCCTGAATTCCAAATTGAGCCCAAGTGTGCTTGTTGGAAATCCCTACCTGTCTACTTTCCAACCCAAGTGAAATTTCTGAATTTGGATGTCATTTGCCCCTCCAAAACCTCAATCTCACAAGACTGCTTCCTAAGTGTCAAAATAGGGGCAATGAGGTCATTTTTAGGGTGTTTTGACCCTTTAGGCAACCTAGAACTTGATGAAATCCTTAGGTAATCCATGAGCACACATAAATTTTGATGAAAAATCCAAAAATTTAAAGTTTTCCTCCTTGATATTCCCAATTATAAGTTTGCGCCAAGTGGCGCTACACGTTGGGCAGAAAAACCTATTTTAAAGCCAAAAAATTCAAAATTAACAAAATTTTCTCCAAATTTCTTGAAATTTGGGTTGTAGGTCCCCAATCAAGTACCATGCTCAGCCAAAGAAGCTTCGGCCAAAATTTGGAGTCGATCATGCTCCTTTTGCCTCTTTTGCTTCTTTGTCGCCTTCTTCAATTTTGCCTTTAGATTCCTTATTCGTGCCTTGGAACTCATATGTCGCGCCCTGTAATGGAAAACCATGTGTCTCAACAATGCTTTATCTCTATCGGCCTTTTCCAACAGTCTCTCCAAGTGGATGTTGATTCTTTCGAGCCAAGACTCCCAATCCTCATTAATCTCTTGCTCCAATGAAGTAAGCTCAATCCTCCTCCTTTGTGTAGCTTGGCGATTCTCGCGGATGTTTTGTAACTGCATGATTGCTTACTGATATTCAAGCTATTTGTTCCTCTACTCAAAGTATTTCATAGTCTACTTAGCCCTCTCCAAGTCAAGGGATAAGGCTTTGATCTCTATTTGCTGCTCCTAGATGATCTCTCTAAGTTTGGCACTTTCCGAGCCCATATCTGTATCATCATCATGAATGAGAATGAAGTCGATCTCTCATTCACCTAAAGGCCCCTCATCCTGCATTGGCCTCTTGCCTTTGTCCTGTACCTTTGGTGCGGATGGAGGAAGCGAGACCCCTTCCACCCCGGGTGGAGAGAACACTCACTTTGCTGCTGCAAACAATCCTCTCATGCCTCTCTGATAGGTGACATATGTCGGCACACTAGTAGTCTCTACCTCCTAACCTCCATGCTGATATGAAGGTTCACCGGTATGATGGAAAACCTCCTGATGAAATACTGAAGCTGTGAAAACCTCACAGAAAATGAAATCTTCCCATGTGATACCCTACAAACCAAGCTGATGCACAACAATGATCTTAATGAGCGCATAGTGGTAAATGTTGTTGTATTGCTATTCCAGAGTCTTCTTCTGCACAAGAGTGGTCATCCTCTTGATGTTTTGGCACATGAAAAATGGAATTTTCATGAACCTCACTCTCGTGAAATGCATCAATAACCTGATATGGTATGCATAGAGGCGTGAGAAGCGACCTTCACAACTAAAGTATCTAATAATGAGTCTCATCAATGGCGCATAAGATTCCTTCATAAACTGAAATGGGAATACTCTACTAAGTTGTCTCAAATAGCTAGGCCTGATGTAAGGTTCATAATATGATCTATCCAGCTGCTGCCTCTTGTTCCACTCTTCCCCTATATTCGGTATCCTGGTGGCCTGAGAGATGGTTTCTGGTGTCAAGGTAAATTTTACTCCAGTAAGAGTAACATGACTATCATGCAAATGTATAACAAACAACCGAACTAACTCCTGATGATGTTGGATCTAAGCAATCATCTCACAATACTGAAAGCATGACATTTGCTGAAAGCATGTCATTGCAAACGGGCAGGCCTGCAATTGAGTTAAGGAAGTAGGCTCTTCTCTGACATGTCTGCCACCTTTTTGAGGCCTTCTCAGCACATTAAGCTCAGTGGTTGAGTCACTGTCTTGCTCATATTCTTGCTCATATGATGAATCTATCTCTGTCATGGTGCTGCAATGTGTATGTTTGATTGGTTTGACAAAGGAAAATAGGTGATGTGTTTTTCAATGCCGAATGTGCCAAAGGGAAATGGGACTGTGGTAAGTATGATAAGCGGGAATAATGGGGGTTTGTGATGGGGAATTTGTAGTTTATAGGTGGGATAAATGAGAACAAGATATATTAAAGTCAAGTGGAATTAAGGATGTGGGGACAGTCACTTTACCTTTTTAGGAATGGCGAGTCTATAAGTGATATGAAAAGAGGAGGGCTAGTAGGGTTTAATGATAGGTCAAATGGGTACCAAGGATATAATTGGTTTTGGGACAAAGGGAAAAGGGAAAGGACTATGATAACAGTGTGACAGTGATGGGGAATGAAGTGTTAACAAGCAAACTTTAAACTTCAAACATAAACTCTATGGAGCAATTTTGATATAAATATTGGGTTTAAAGTTTGGCCTTCAAACTCTTACAACCACCTTTCCAAATCGCAGCAAACACAGATTGAAATCAATGGAAAAAATCCTCTAACACTTACTTGGAGCAAATGAGTTGAATTGATTTGGTTTTTATTGAAGCCGTGATGATTTTTGCCTTGGAGGCTCTGTGCGCCGTGCACAAACCTAGTGTGTCGCGCCTCCTGGATGCGCCGCGCCAGTGGATAAAAGCACTGTGGATTTGCGACCAATGCGCCGCGCGGCCTATGTGCGCCGCGCTCTAACCCAATGCACCACGCAGGCAATAAACACAGTCTTTGCTTTGAAAATCTCCTTCTCACCACTAACTTCGATTTTCCTTGATCTCCTTGAATGCAAATGACAATATATACACAGAAAAATCTTTATAAAGACATGGTTTTGATTTTTGGTTCTCAAAAACCCATCTTTGTAATGTTTTAGCTTTTGGCACTTTTTCACTTTAATACAAACCCTGTTCTTCTATTCTTCTGTTCTTCTGACTTGAATAATGAATCTTTTGGCAATTTTTGTAGGGATAATGGCATGTCTTGACAAAGGAAGACCAGGGTTGTGCCTGGAGATTTCAACAACTGAAAAAATTTTGAAAATTACATGGCAATTTATTACAAAACGAAATGACGAATTTTCTTCAAAACAGAGTTTTGAAGAAAATTCATAATCCATCCATATGACAATAAAATTTTGTGAAATAAAACCTCCCTCTGGCCTGCTGGCATTATTGGACAATTTGAAGACACAATTTGTGAAACCCTAGACCTAGTGACTGAATTGACACTGTTGATCAAAGGACTAAAACAGGATTGTAAGTGACTTTAAAAGCTTGATTAAAATACCTGAGCTAGCAAGTATAAGGCATGAGGGGTAATGAATAAAAAGACCCTCCCGTCAGATTATGGCATGCCCCTAGCAGAATGCAAATAAAAGAACTGAATGAGACAACTAAAAATGAAATGCAATAAGAGAACTAATCTCTGACGGAGGGATGTAAAGACCGACTCTAACACGCACAAAGAAGAGAAACCATTTGGATCAAAAATGGTTAAATGATCTAGTCTATGTCCAATACAACCTTCGACTCAGATGTAACTAATTTATGAACAAAAGACCTGATTCAGATCCCATTGTGTTGGAAGATATTGATCCAACATCAGATTGGGTAGTGGAGATTCATCCAACAGAGTTTGATTCTAATGAGGATATTGATTTGGATTTATAGACAGTGGCATCACTTGAACAAAATGTTCAGTTGAATGCAGATCCACTTATACCAGCCTTGGGCCCAGCCCCAAGTCCTCCAGTTGCAGGCGCCTCCTCTGCTCAGCCACGACAAATCACATATCTCGTTTATCTTAGCGTGCAACTGTTGCACAACCTGCTAGTGCTACCACTTCTAAAGTTGCAATTGGAGATGATGAAGAGGAGGATCCATGGGTTTCCATGTCTAACTCTGATTCAGAGGTTGAGCCAGATGATTTTGGCTCCTCTAGCAGTAGCTAGTAGTATTGGTCAGTGGTGACTAATGATGTTTCACAATTTACTTTTGTTGTAAAGGCCATTTCTAGCCTCCTTGGTTATGTGTTTTTGTTTTGATCTCTATATCATCATCATGTATGTATTGGACAGTGCACTGGGTGTCATTTTGATATAATTGATATATTCATGAGCCTACTTTGATCATATGTTGTCTTCTATCTATATTCTAAAGCCTTATGTTTGGAAACATGAATGAAAATCTTTAAAATTATGTTTTTTTAAATAAATATTTAATATATTTATTACAACGACCGAGTCATTGAAATCAAACTGTCTGAGTCAATATTGGGTGAGAGTCAGAGTCAGAGTTGACCCTCGGCCATTTTTGAGTCTGAGTCAGATTCTTAGTTTTAAAACATTATTCCCAACACATTGTACAATATACAGGCCCAGATAGTCTCATACCTACCTCTCCTGATACATTACACAACACACACACATACACATGACATAATACAATGTATACACATATACACATGTACCATATATACACATATACACATGATACAAAACATGCACATATACATGGCAACATAACTTCCTTGTCATCACAACTCCTAGGCTCAGGCAACCCCAATCCCGGGTGGTCTACCTATCCCAATATCATCCCAAGAAACCTCCAATCCAAGCGGTCTACCTGTATGTATCATAAAAGATAGCATATATATTCTTCCCATGCTTTGTTGCATGCATACACAACCCAAATTTGGGTCTAGGGTTGCTTCAACTTGTTTATGCTTGTCCCAGCATGCCGCAAATCACACTTCTTTCATTCTATTGATATATCCTTTAGAATTCCTTGTTCATAATACAAGCATGGGAATAATATAAGAATCATATTCACATGACATTAAAACCATAAATTAGCTAAGGCTCCTTTTTCCCAATTGATTCCTCACACAACCGGAAATATTACATTCCATCCACATTTACATTAAATAAATATAAACCATCATTCTTCCACAAGAATGACTCCTGACAAAACTTGTCAGTCACAATGGCATTCATATATGTATATAAACATTGGCATGATCATGAACATATCACATATTTACATATGTACATTGAGTTAAGGTCAAGAGAACCTCCTTTGCATTATTTCCATGACTACCATATCATTGTTCATTATCCCATGGAATAAACCATTCCACTTAGTTGTCATATTTAGGAGTGATGCTCCAACATATATCAACGATGGTTTTTCTCGACCAATCGTTGAAGCTCAGCCTTTCCCATTTTGTTCATTCTCATTAATTATTCGCAGGGCCTCCTCGGATGTCTTACTAGATCTTTGTGGTTTTCCTATCATGCCCAACAAGTTTTACCTAGACCCCAGTCATGATAGTCGAAAGGAAAATTTTGAAAAGGAAAACGAGAACAACAAACACAAAAAGGAAATCACAACAACAATTATAAAAAATGTCAATAGAACAGCATGGAAATACGCAAATCTATAATCGAAATGATATCACTCCATGACGTTAATAAATTAAAGCCACGGCACGTAAGCATTAAAATCAAGCAGTCCCCAAAATCAACTCAATCCCCATGAGTCCAATGTTTATGTCACTCTCAGCCTTCCTAGAAGTGTGCGCATATATATATATATATATATATATATATATATATATATATATATATATATATATATATATATATATATATATATATATATATATACCACAGTCGGTTCAAGGCTTCTTTCCAAGGCTCATAGCAACCTTGAAGTCTTACTTTCCCCAAGATATTGTAGATGGAATTATTTTCCAATGCGTATTCACATTTTTCAAGGAGCTTGAGGGAATGCTCCCTCCTCTTCCTCAGGATTTTTCATTACTAATCCATGACCCTAGGGTTTGTAGGGTTTAGTTTCTTTCTTTTACTCTTACGCAGTCTTCCTATATGTTGTCACATACATTCAGTTATTAGTGTATTAATGAAATAAAAATACATATTCCAGTGGTCCTCTTACCAAGTTAAATTAAACATGTTTCCCTGCAACTATTCACAAATCCTTAAAATTCTTATCAGCCACAGTTACCATCATGCTCCTACAAATGTTAGAATTCAATTCTTGATCCACACTAATAATGTAATTAAAATAAGTCTCTTTGTTGAGACCACCATTACCATATTTTAATCGCATTCTAAACACTTCAGAAGAATTTGGCCTTCTTGTTAAGGCCAACAGTTGTGGCATATGCAACCTAAATGGGGTCAGTTTGGAACTAGATGTATCTATCATACTCATATTTTTTCAAATTTAAAAAATGAATCATAGGACCTACATGTGGTCTTAAGTTAACACATAACCATTCCATTACAATGTTACACCCAACATTCTCTTGTACATGCAAGCAATCAAAATGCAGTCCATTATCATAGTGTTATAACTAATACCTAAAACAAGCATTCAAATCCCTTAACTCTCTAATAGACTCACAAAAATTACACCTCTAATTCATTGAGGATCTTTGTCATATAACATACAAACCATGGGATTCTTCCATCCAATCAGCATATATATATATATATCTATATATATATATATATATATATATATATATATATATATATATATATATATATATATATATATATCCAAGCAACACATGGGTTTCCCCGCCCTTCATATCATATGAGCATTCGCATGCGCATTCATCCCAAGTGTGTAAGAACACACCACTCAAACATTCATGCACAAAACTATGCAGGTATTTTTGAAAAACTAAAGAAATAACAAGCATCCATGGTCATAGCAATATACTTTCCAGACCTCCAATATGCATAACAACAAACACATGCAATACCATTACATTTTTCAATAAAATCAATCATACCAAAACATCCTTGAAACCAACATAAAAATCATAATCAAATGTTATAAATAGCATGCAATCATATCCACATTCAGCTACAGCACTCAGAGATAGAGCTCCACCCTAGCTCCAAAGGTCCAAGGATTGGACTTGCTACTCTGTTAATTTTGTAACAAGGCACCAACTTATTACCAAAGGTCTAGAGTTGAATCTATGTCCACATTTCTTTTGTGATATATCTCATCCAATCCAAGTGTTGAACCAAGAATCTTTGATACCACTCTATAACATACCCCCTACTATCCCTAGCCCCTACTACGGGTAGGAGGAAGTTACTTTCATGACCCGACCTCCAAAGTTCAATTATAGAAATGGGGTCTAAACTTTTCAAACTTTTTCAACGCTCTCAAAAATTAAAATGAATGACATCATTGTGTTTATCTCATTGAGACCTTTCTAATTATATAAAATTTGTTTCAATCTAATTCCCAGATCAAAAGATATGGCCATGCAAAGTTTGGCCTCTCAGGTCTCGCCACATCATTTAACCTACCACATGGCATCTACATGATCCCCACATGGTAATCCTTGCCATTTCCCACATGGTAGTCATTGACCCATTCATGACCGGTGTTGTGTTATATCAGTTGTCGACCTGTTCATGTCATGTTATGACTTTACACAACTCTGGCTCATGACCGGTTTTGTGTTATATCAGTTGTCGACCTGTTCATGTCGTGTTATGATTTTACACAACCCTAGCTCATAACATACTCATATATATATATATATAGACACACACACATATATATACACATATAACATGTAAGTCATGCAAGCTATTCTTTTCAGATCACCCCAAAGATAAAATCCTAGCAAGATCTAAACCAAGCTTCGCTTGGAACTTCAGGGTTAATTCCTCTAAGGCACATGGGAAAATATAACACTCCCTCAGGATCCAATGGATTAGTTCTCTCCAACATTTGTGCCCTCGGTCATGGTTCCTAGCCATATAGTTGAAAACAAGCCTACCTCCTTCCTCCTTCGACTAATGAAATATAGCCCCTGATGCATATGTAAATGTGTTTTGGGATTTTTCCACCCTCGGCTCTTGGTTATAATTCCTGCACACATGGGTCTATTTCAATTCAAAGACTGGACCCTTAATACCTCAATTCATAGCACCTTCTCATTCCATTCACATATATGTATATGGCCATAAATCTCTTACAGCTATCCCTCCTAAGATTTTGACAGGACTTGGCCCAACCCATTCAATACATATATACAATGCATATAATATGCATTATTCCATCTCTCTCGAGCTTATAAGGGCTTTGACCCGACCTGTTTATATATCTATATATATTTAAAATGTTATTCTTCCTAATCTTGATAGTGCTAAAACAAGGTCTGGTAGCCAATATTTAACTATATAATCAACTTGACAGAAATTTTCCATCCATTATACGTAGGCCCATTGGACCAAATTCAGGATCATTTCAATTCAGATATATACAACCTCTTATGCTAATGATAAGCAAAAAAAGAAAGCTCATGAATACATGCAGTAATCCATTCATTTGCTTAGGAATTACACAAGAAATCAACATTCCTTAGGCATGCAGAAATTCATTTTCCACAACGTATCACAAGCATTAGACCAATACATTGAATCAATATCAAACGAGATTCTAGACAACACATCATATCTGCATAACAATCAATGTACAAAGATTGAGTGTATACTTGTCTTTATCAATTGTTCTCAACAACCTAGATTTTGATATCAACTCTCCACCCAACATTAGACACACTACAACCAGTCCTTTCTTACAATAGTCACCCTTGAGCTATATTATAGATCTTGAGGATGAGTGCTTAAGGGATTAAACCAATTCTTCTAGCAAAAGCAAGGACTCTAGAGGACCATCCACCTCCACCCATTAACTACTTCAATAACAATTGTGGCTCTACCATTACAGACTGAAGCAGGGAATCCATAAGCTCATCTCTAACCAAAACCGAATGAGGGAACCTAGAGACTTATCACCTTCACCTCAAAAATTGTTCTTACAGTTGTTCCACCCAATCCTAGGAATCCATAACCCACTGGGAAAACTAGAAAAACAAAAAAAGGGAGCTAAAGAACTCTCCTTGCTAGAAATTCAAGGAACAAACCTCCACCCAAGTTATTAAGGGAATCTAGAGAAAACCATCTCAATCCTCCAGTCTTATAAGGAATCCAGAGACTATTGTCCTCACCTAAGAGATATTCTTACCACCTCCTAATGCTCAAAATGAATGTTTTCTCGATTTCTTGCCTTCCAGTAGTAGCACAGAGTTACATGCTCCTTTTTTTTCTTCTTAGTCATATTCCTTAAAGTTTCTCCTCTTTTTCTTCTCCCTCAATGTGTGAGAATTCCCTAGAGAATGATGTTTCATGATCTCTCCTCCATTATGCAGTTGAAACCATTTAGGTTGATTGGGAAGACATTCTTTGTCACCTCCCTCCAGCTTAGTCATTGTGGTTTTGTCTTCACATGGTCGTGGGGATGTTGTTTTGTTAGCTCCTCTACCCCCTACTTTCTTGTTCGTTCACTCCAACTATTCAAACTACCAATGCAGCCCATCATCCATAAATTGTGTTCTTTATGCCTTGTGAGTTTATCCAAGGAAGGCATGGTTCCTATGTCCTCTTTCCCAACTCCATTAATTGATATGATCAACCCAATTTAAAGAATACTTGCTAGTCATCCATGGCTATCATAAAACAAGTCAAGCTTCCCTCAATCCCAAGAAACTTCCTTCCTCAAACTCTAAAATTTGTGTCCCAATTCTTGGCCCTTTTTAATTATAATCAAAGTATATGAAATATTTACAATGAAGGTTATTTATCCTAGGGCTATCACAACTTTCTTATCAAATATTTTTCATCCAAAATTTGAATGAGGGAATGAAAGAAGTTGTGAATTACCTCTACTAGGCTAGTTTCTTGCTTGGCTCCTCATTGTAGTCCATGTATTATTGCCACAAGCAATCAAGGGAATCCCATGCCATTGAGGTGCTACTTTCTATAATGCATACTAGAATGGTTACTTCTTAAAGTGCTTCCAAGTCTTCCTTGATGTAATTATTCTACTTTTCCACATCCAAATTTGGGTTTATAGGATTAGCTTTCCTTATTTTGGGATGTTCTTGAAAGCTATCATAAGCTTCGATGCAATATCCTCCCCTAGTTACCAAATTAATCTTGGGGTGTCATTCCCCTTCAATGTTCCAACGTTTGGAGTTCAAGATGTTTGCAAATATATATCTCTCCCTCATCTCCAATCATGTTATTAGTTTAGACAATAGTGTCTACATCACACTATACTTGGTTGTGGATAATCCCAGGAGATATGTCATATTTCATCATAGTTGTAACATCTTATTGGTCTAATGTGGTTTCCATTCATTCCTTATCCATATCCTCCTCCATATCCTCTACAATATCATCCACCATTTACTCCTTGTCCCACTCCTTTGATAGCTTCAAAAATGATCTCCTCCACTAGGAACGAACTCCTCTTGAATCTCTCCACAAGCACTTGCAATGCATGATTATACTCAGTAGAGTGAGTATTGACCCTACAAACACCGTAGAAAATGGTAGTTTGGGTGGAGTGTATTTCTTCACAATTGGGTGGAGTTTTCGAGGACGACCATAGGTTCTTTAGACTACAATACTCATTTTCCACATTGACCAGGAACCTAGTAGGCTATGGGGGTCAATTTAGGAGTTCCAACCTTCACTCTTAGTGAGGGGAATTTTTTTCCATGTGGCCCTTTATGTTGCATAATATATAGTAAACTTGTTACCTTCCTATCTTTGCTTAGTTCATCCATTATATTTCTCTACTCAAGATTGAAAATTGTGACTAGAACTATGCAACCCTAACATTGCGCTAGTTGAAGGCATGGATGAAACATCCACTCCAATTGTTCCTAGATAACCATTTTTCTCAATCTTCATGGCTTGGGTCAAGTAATCCCACTAGGTGGTCCACTTTTGTTGCATCAATGGAACTTTGGTTTGAGGTAGGATACCTTGAATAAACCACTCATTGTGCTAGGTTTAATGGATTAGGTGATATATTTTTCCAATTAGGTCGCAAAATTATTGAGCATATTCCCAAGAACTCTTTCCAATGATTTAATTAGCCTATTTTAGTTCGATGTAACTGTGTTCCATTGAGTTTGGCCTCCGAAACTCAACTACATTTTTCACTTTCATCTCATATTTTGTCTTATCTAGACCCCAAGGGTTAGTATGTATAAACTCCATGTACTAATTGAGATCCCTACCCCCATAATGTAATTTGGAACTTTACTAGTTTAGTTTATGGAGTAGTGGCCATCTTTACTTTCCAAATTGATTCACAAAATAAACAGTGTTGCTTAGCATCACCATCACCCTTCCCTGAAAACTTAAGAAGGCCCATTGTTGCATTGGCTACCACTCCAACCATTATATCAGTAGGATTGTTCACCAAAGTGAAATATTGTCGACCTAGTTAACTAACTAAACTAGTTCCTCAACTTGGATTAGAAACAAAACTTACTATTGTACTTCCACTACTACTTGTATTCCCACTTGTACTTAGTTATCCACCATTAATATTCATCAAACTACTATTAAGAGGTGCTTTAAATCATAACTAGAAGTAATATTGATAATTAACTCAATTTTCTTAACATGCACAGGGAGTGGTGACTTTTCTGGATCAACTCCCCTTCGTTCATGTTGTACCATTTTCATTTATCCTTATCTCCCTCTTCAAATATTCGAAGAACCTCATTGAGTGGCTTTCCACTTTGTGGCTCAATGACCATGCCCTATTTCGTTCATTGATTAGCAATTTCTTTGGACATAGGTCCTCATTGAAATGTCTCTAATCCATCACTGTAAACATGTTCACCTTGCCACTACATTTCTTCTACCATGTCCTTTTATTTTTTAAACACTCCTCTTTTTTCCATTCTCCTTTTGGATATCCCTCCTTCTATCAATCCACATTCTCTCCACCACTAGATGAATTTCTCTCATCTTTTCCACAACTTCTTCAATCACACTTCTCTATTTCCCTCTCTTCAATCTCTTTAATTACCATTTTAGCTTCTCAATGAATCTCACTTATTCTATTTAGCCACCACTTTCAAGATATTTCACCTAACTTTAAATCCCATGTTACCTTATACCTTCAACTACTCATTCGATTACATCCTAGGTCATCCCTTAACACAAGTGATTACATTTCCATGATTGATGGGTTGACTTAAAAATGAATATAGACTTATTTTTCCAAAAACATTTTCACCCAAGTTCTTATTAACTTCACCAATATTATATGAGTTCATTTCTTGAACTATTTCTCTACTCTTGGAAAATATTAGTTTAGTTTCACCAAAAACTCAATGATATAAGCTTCTATCTTAGTCTTAACCCAAAAATCAAAAACCCTTGAAACTTCTCGATCAACCCTCTGCAATGCAACAAGATTTTTGACATTTCATTAGATCACTCTTGTCTTGTTCCAAGTAGTTTGTGAATGTTCTCCTAATCTACTTAACAATTCAAACAATACCACCAAAAAAAATTCCCAACATACCTCATAGGTTTCATGGTTGTCATGCAACAAGTAGGATTGATGGCCCATAATGTATTACTTCTCAAAGTGCTTGATCTAATTGAACCACAAATCTTCCACTAATCCATATTGGATCACTATATCATTTTCCATCCATCTCAATGCTAAAGTGGAAAAACTACAAGAATCAACTTGCATGGTCATTTTTGTTGGTGGTTCCAGTTTGAAAATGTTGAAATTTTGATGTTCTATGCTATAACAATCACTTCTTAAAAAACTTTTTTATGTTTCAATATTAGATAATCGATTGTAGATAGAACATATATCAAATTCGCAATAGAAGATAGCCAAGAACAAAATGAGACATGGATAATTTAGGTCCAATGATCAAGGAAAAACCTACAAGGGGAAAACCCAACCGGATTCTTCTTCTATTAGAAATCAATTGTTCAGCAGAGATACAGTATAATGAGAGATGAAGAGAATAAGTAAGTTCGCACAAATATGAACAAGTTGTAGCATGAAGATCGTCACAAGTAGTAGCAGCATATGCACACACTAAATCAACCTTCCCTTCAACTAAATCAAGACTAAAACATTGAACCACTTAATCAACCTTGGCTCACCAATTTTTTCTCTTACTCTTCAAGTCTTTCACTCACAATATTGTTTAACTCTCTCTCAAGTTTGAATTCATGTTTCACAATGCACAAGTAGTGAGGGGAGAAAGAATGAGGCACATATATATAGGAGGAGCAGCTAATCCATGCCATAAAGGAGGAGTAATTCACATGCCGAGAGAGAGAGAGAGAGAGAGTAACATATGCCCATTTAGGAAATATAATTTATGCCATTAAAAAGGTACGCATGCCTTTGTAACTTATGCTTTTAAGAGAGAGCGTAACATATGCATTAAAGAGTGCCTAGTAGGAATCTTTCATGACATGCTTTAATTGAGTGTAAGAGAGTGTAAGAGAATATTTTATGGCGTGCTTTAACGAGTGTAAGAGAGTGTAAAAGCATTGATGAAAGCATAAGAGGAATATGCCATGCCAATAATGAGAGTGTAAGAGAACATTATTAAGAGCCATGATTAAGTGTCTTGAAATTCCTTTTAATAATAATAATATTATTATAAAGAGGATAAAAATAATATTAATGACAAAATAATATAAAGTCGAGATTGAACTATTAGGATTAATAATGATAAGAAGTTATTTTTCATCAACAATACTTGATTACCATTTGATGCAAGGTGATTTACTATCTTAATACTTTCTATTTTTAGACTTTCTATTTTTAGAAATTATATTTTTTAGACTTTCTATTTTTAGAAATTCTATTTTTAAACTTTCTATTTTTATAAATTCATCCTTGAGCTGCCAATTTTCAACACTCCCTCCCAACTAGGGAGGAATTTCTTTCTGCAACAAATATCTTTGCTTTCTCTTCTCATCTGTGTTCATCTCCGCTCTGTATCATCTGGAATAATGATGTCTCACTCTAATGAGCAAGAATCATCATAGGGGAAATTCATCCATAAACCTATATTCACTTGGGGGGGATTTTCCACTTGCCAACATATGACAAGTATCTTGCACAACCAAGTCTCATCTCTAATTGGAGGGATAACCCACTTGTCAAGGATCTCACACAACCAAGTGACATCTCTACTTGGGGGGATAACCCACTTGTCAAGAATATCGCACAACCAAGTCATGTCTCTGCTTGGGGGGATAACCCACTTGACAAGGATCTCGCACAACCAAGTCACATATCTGCATGGGGGGATAACCCACTTGAAGGATCTCGCACAACCAAGTCGCATCTCTGCTTGGGGGGACCACTTTTCAACACATGACAAGGATCTCACACAACTAAGTCTCATCTATGCTTGGGGGGATCCACATCTCAACACATGACAAGGATCTCACACAACTAAGGCTCGTCATCCATGACCACCCTCATCCAAGCTGCTCTCTTAAAACCAAGAACTTCCCTTTTAGTAGAGGCTTGGTAAGAATGTAGATGATCTAGTCATAAGTTGCTATTTGATGGAGTATTACTACTCCTCTTTGTACCATATCCCAGATATAGTGATATGTTATCTCAATATGCTTGGACTTGTCATGGAACACAGGATTTTCTACAAGTCGAATCCCACTCATATTGTCACAATAAATTATTTTTGTGTCCATAACATGCTCAAACATCTCTCCAAAGAGCTTCCTCGGCCATACTGCCTCATAGCTAGCCATGCTAGAAACAATGTACTCAGATCCATTTGTGCTAAGGTCTATAGAATTTTTCTTCATGCTCATCCAAAATATCACGGCAGATCCTAAGTTGAAGTAGCATCCATTTGTGTTTTTTCTATCAGTAGAGTTACCAACCCAATCAACATCAGAGTACCCAAGTAATCTTACATCTCTGATAGTATATTTCAATCCAAGATTGATGGTCCCATGCAGGTATCTCAACACATGCTTTGCAGCAATCCAATGTGCATAAGATGGTTTAATCATATATTGGCTCAAAGTATTGACTACAAAACATATGTCCAATCTAGTATTCACTAAGAACATCAGTGCCCCAACTAGTTGTCAATACTCAGAAGGATTTTCCAAATCAGAACTTGTATTTTCACCACACAACTTCATGAAGTTCATCTCCGTTGGAGTATTCATGGATTTTATTCTATAATACCAAATCTTTCTAATAGCTTAACAACATATTTTTCCTTGAGAAAGGAAAATCTCACCAAGTTTCTGCCATACTTCAAGACCTAGAAATTAGTGCATCAAATGAATATCTTTCATTTCAAATTCAGAAGCTAACTCCCTCTTACACTAGAGGATAAGAGGTTCACCACCTAGCAGAAATAAATCATCAACATATAATACCAAAATCAAAGGCATACCTTGGATTGTCTTGAAGTAAATATTTGGATTAGCATTACTTCTAGTAAAACCAAGCTTCATCAAAAAGTTATCAATGCGGGCATACCAAGCTCTTGGAACTTGCTTCAAACCATAGAGGGCTTTCTTCAGTCTACACACATGAGTTTTTTGGTCATGTACTTCAAAGCCTTTTGTTGCTCCACAAATAATTCTTCCTTGAGGAAGCCATGGATAAATGAAACCTTCACATCCATTTGGTGAAGGGACCATCCTTGGATGGCAACTAGAGCCACAATAGATCATATGGTTGTATAACGTGAAATAGGTGCAAAGATTTCATCGTAGTTTATTCCCTCCTTTTGAGAGAACTCTTTGGCCACAAATCTAGCTTTATATTTTCCAATACTTCCATCAGCGCCATGTTTAATTTTATCAGCCATTTAAAAGACACAACAGATTTACCTTGGGGCCTTGGAACCACTTCCCATACATCATTATGAATGATGGACTCATATTCTTTAGCCATTGCATATTTCCACACTTGATCCTTCAAGTTCATGGTTCATCTTGAATAATGTTGATCATGGATGCAACATATCCTTGGAACTGGTATGGTTTCTTGCTTTCTATCAAGGTTCCTTTGGGAGCATCATGTTTATCAACATCTTGAAGGGTGTCACGAAGTCATAAAGGTATCTTTTTAGCAGGAGGATCACATGGAGGAGGATCCTAAGGATCCATGGACTCCATGGGTTCATCAACTAGATCAATTTTAGGCTTAGGATTTTCTTGTATCTCAAAAGCATCATCTTGACTATCAACATTAGCAGGATGAAGAGGAGTGTATCTTGCCTTTCCAAGAGCTACATCTTCATAAAATGTTACATCCTTTCTAAACCCTATATTTCTTTTTCCAAGTACATATATTTTCTAAGCTTTAGAATTTTCACAATAACCAACAAGCATACCTTTCTTTCCTGAAGTTTCTAGTTTTTTCCTCTTTTCTTTTGGCACATGGAAGTAGATAGGGCAGCCAAAGATCCTCAAGTGTCCAACCTCGGTTTTTTCACCATAAAATACTTCTTCCGAAGTATTGTTTTTTAAGGCACATTGAGAAGATCTATTTTGAACATAGACAATAGTGTTAGTAGCTTTCCCCATAGAAACTATGGTAGTATTTTATCATGCAACATAACTTTGATTGCTTCCATGATAGTTCTATTCTTTCACTCAGCCACACCATTTGATTATGGGTTATATGGTACCATGGTCTCTTTCTTTATTCCAACTTATTTTCAAAAATCTTGACCTCTTGTCCACTTGATGTCCACTCATCGTGGGATGACTCGACATCTTCCTCAATCTTGATACAAAAGACTTGGTTCTCACATTCATCAAATGTACTTGTTGATCCCATAACAAGAGCAAGAGAAATAGTAGCAAAGTAAATAAACATAATGAAAGTATACCTGGTGATGAGGCTAGTTTTTTTTTTCTTTTCTTTTCTAGAAGTGAGAGTTGCTCCTTCATTATCTTGCACTAGCTTCCTCTTGGAGTTTATTGTTCCTACGCTATTTTGCATCTCGATGATCTTCAGGGACTATTTTTCTTGATCGCATTCTCATAAAAAAATTAGTGAAAGAATTAAATAATCATGCAGGAGGAATAACCAATTATCTAAAAAGATAAATCTAAACAAGAGCAGTGACACAAAGAAACAACATATGACTTGAAAATACTTATTTTTTAATGGGGATTGGAGGAAGTTGTTAGCTACCTCTTGATCTGACCTCTATAAGTTAGCAGTATAGACTGGTCATATTTCATTGGTAGAAGAAATGCATCTTCTTCAACAACACTTGGCAAAATCCATCATGATCCACTCTAATCTCAGGCATTTTGGAAACCATCTTTCTCACATGACGTAATGTTTTATAGTGAAAATGAGTGAACTTTTGGTGTCACAGTTTATATTTATGATTACTTATATGAATATTTATGATTACTTATATGAATCAATGCATGGATAGGTATTACATTGATTTTATAAAGACCTTCAAATCTTGACCTCAGAGTGAATGCGTGTAATAATAATTATACATATTGACTTCATTGCTTGCAATGATATTAATTATAATCTATTTTTTATCGTTGCAAAAGAGGTTAGTTTAGAAAAATATCATTCCATCTTTTGCAAAAGTCATGATTCTTACCTAGAACCACTGTTGTTAGTAAACTCTAATATCAAAATTACCCAAACACATAAGATTACGAAATTTTTCATATAATGTGATAGAGTCAAAATCCCCCTATCTTCAGCATTCAACTTTTATCAGTTATTCTTTCATAACCTTCTATGCACTATACATATTTTCAAGACAACACTTTCTTGCACATGCATAAACAGAAGTAAAACTACTCTTTACTTTTGCATGCATAAACAAGTACCAAAACCATAATTATTACACACATGCAACACCATAATTACTTACTATCATATTTTGGGTTCTTTGAAATCTTGGAAGAACGGTAGTAGTAAGATTTCAGCACTAAAATTTTAGCAGTAAAATTTCAGAAATATTATTTCAATGGTAAACTTTAAGCTGTAAGATTTTAGCAATAAAAATGAAGGGGAAGCAAGTAATATTTAAGTAATAAATGAGAAGCGGCAACAAGTAAGGGGGAGATCTTATCTTCACCAAAGCTTTGGTACCATGTTGAAATTATGATGTTCTATGTTGTAACAATCACTTATTACAAAACTTCTTTATGTTTCAATAATAGATAAGCAAATGTAGATAGAACATAAATCAAATGCACAATAGAAGAAAACCAAGAACAAAATGGAACACAAAGAATTTAAGTCCAATGACCAGGGCAAAACCCACAAAGGGAAAACCCAACCAAATTCTTCTTCTATTAGAAATCAGTTGTTTAGCAGACATACAATGTACAATGAGAGATCTAGAGAATAAGTAAGTTCACCCAAATCTAAACAAGTTGTAGCATGAAGATCACTGGTAGCAGCAGCAGATGCACACACTGAAACAACCTTCCCTTCAACTGAATCAACACTGAAATGCTAGAGCACTCAAACAACCTTAACTCACCAAGTTTTTCTCTTACTCTCCAAGTCTCTCTTTCACAATCTTCTTCAACTCTCTCCAACTCACCTCTCAAGTTCAAAATATTCGTTCACAATGCACAAATAGTGAGGGGAGAAAGAATAATGCACATATATATAGGAGGAGCAACGAATCCATGTCATAAAGGAGGAGTAACTCACATGCCAAGAGAGAGAGTAACATATGTCCATTTAGGAAATGTAACTTGTGTCATTAAGATGGTATGCATGCCTTTGTAAATTATGCTTTTAAGAGAGAGTGTAGCATATGCATTAAAGAGTGCATAAGAGGAATCTTCCATGACATGCTTTAACTATGTAAGAGAGTGTAAGACAATATTTTATGATGTGCTTTAATGAGTGTAAAAGAGTGTAAGAGCATTAATGAGAGTGTAAGAGGAATATGTCATGCCAATAATGAGAATCAAGAGAACGTTATTGAGAGCCATGATTGAGTGTTATGAAATTCCTTTTAATAATAATAACAATATCATAAATAGGATAATAATAATAATTATGATACAATATTAAGTCGAGATTGAACTATTATGATTGATTGATGATAAGAAGTGATTTTTCATCAACAATACTTGATTACCAATTGATGCAAGGTGATTTAATATCTTAATACTTTCTAATTTTAAACTTTCTATTTTTAGAAATTCTATTTTTAGACTTTCTATTGTGAGAAAAAAAAATTAGAATTTTTTTTTTTTTGAAATTTTATTTTGACTTTTTATTTTAGAAATGCATCCCTGGGCTGCCAATTTTCAACAGAAAATTACGAGAAAACAACTTCACGAGCCATTTTGAGGAACTAAATGACCACTCTTTGTGGTCGCGAACTTACTATGGACTTAGATTCCATAATATACACATTGATACTTTTTTAACAATGTAAGAATCACCTCAATCAAAGCTCATATGAAAATTTTATGCCTCCTATAAGTTGATGTATTATGATTGACCACTATAATTTGAGAGAATATTTTGTCCACCCCAATATTCATGGAAAAGGGGTTAGTTGTAACATCCCTTTTGAATCCACATTTTATATAATGTAATTAAGACTAATAATGTTGGATGGCCAGCATGGATCATTTTTCCATGCTTTATTTCATGTAAATATTCTTTTGTTTAACATATATATATATACTAAAGGAGAGGGCATCCAACATGGATCTTGATGCCTAGGAGAGAAGCTTGACTGAGGGGAAAGTTCTAAGGGGGATGAGGAAGTTTCCTACATTCTTGGATTAAATTAACCCTTGAAAACCTGGTAGCTAGACACGGACATGCTAGACTTTCTGATTTAGAGATTATGGAGGAATTTGGGCAGCTGATTTCATACCCTAGTCATACCAAGGGTCGTAAGAAACAATATCTTCAAGCCCTATTTCTTATTTGGAAGATGAAAACTTTGATTGGCAAGATTATAATGGAGAAAAATGCTAACAAGTACAACATCTTTGCCAATCTTGCAGATACGAAAAGAGAGTAGAGTGTAGATTTTTCATCAATTGTTCTATCTTGCAACTATTACTTCAACAATATCCAATAGCATCCAATTTAACAATTTCCACTTTTTCAATTCAACCAATGATAGTAGAGTAATAGTATATAGAAAAATTATTCCAATGCACAATGAAAGACAGCCAAGAAACAAGAGACACAATATTTGGTCAATGACCAGGGAACAACCCCACTAGGGGGAAACCCCTCCAAATTTTCTTCTATTAGATTGTCTTCAAATGTTTGGTAGAGAGAGTACATAATCCAAGGGTCAAAGTCAAATTTTGACGAGCCAATATCCAAAACAATATCCAATATTCAATCTTATGTCAAATTAATATACGAATGTCAAAATGATGAGGAAGAGTCAAATCTAGTCAACTGTTGAATCTACAAAAAGTCAACAGCAATTGACTACCCTAACCAGTCAAGTCAACAACAATCAAATTTTCTTCAATTTAATTCAATCAAAGCCCAATCAATGCGGCCGCTTTTGTTGGTTAAGGCTCAGTCAAAACAGCTCCAAAAACTTTGGTCAAACTTGGTCAATGGAGAGAGAGAAAGTATAGCTCTGGTCTGCAGTCAAACATTCTCCAAGAAAATCGAAGTCAAAAGTCTTCTCTTGACCCTTGGTAAACACTGGTAAAATTTCAATTGAAAAAATTCAATGTTGGTCAAAGGTGGTCTAACTGCTTTAGAATTTTGTCCTTCCTTCCTCACTGAATTCGGCCTCCTTAATCAGATCCAAAACCCAAGAAAATCAAGCCAAACCAAATGCCCAATCATCAAAAGTCAATGATTCCAAAGAGAGAAATCAAAGATGCCTCCAAACCCTCGCACATGTGAAGAAGAATAGAGTTGTCTTTAACATGTATGAACCAAACAAATGAAAAGAGAAGGAGAATGTGTATTGTGTTTGATGTCCAAATGAGACATGAGGGCACTTATATTTATATGTAACTTGAGGGGCACCACTTTGTCCATGAGATGTGTCATTTGACCCAAGGTCGACCTTGACAATTTTGAATTTGTGGGCTTGACCTCAAAAATCATTTCTCCTTGTTCGATTTGAGTGAAATTTATGTCAATTTTGGTCCTCTCAAAAAGAGGAATTCAATGCAATGATTATCTCCATCAAATAAGTTGTCCAAAGTGGAATCTGACCCTAGTTGCATAATTTAACATAGGGGAATATGAGATTCTACATGGAAAGGATGGATGTTCATATGTCTCAAATTGAGTGCTACATTCCAAGCATAGCCACTTCTTCTGCACCCGCTAGATCTAGTGCGAGAGTTTCGGTTCCAATCACTTCTTCTTGTTGGGTGTGGAGCCTGATTATCTTCTTTATTCAGAGGTATCGCTGCATTGGACCCCAGTTCGTAATGTGGCGGCAATGTTGCCCGTAAATGTGTGCCGCCAGGGGGGTCCAGGGGGGTCCCAGGGGGGCAACAACGATTCTTTGGAGCCCACCCTGGCGGGGGATCAGGGAAAGCGCCCCCAGAAGCTAAAATTAGATGTAAAATTGCCTTGTAAAATGTTGTAATTTCGTATTCAATCTGGGTCGTTCACTAAGCAGAGATTGACAGTGGAAGTTATGTTTAATTTAGGGTTTTTTTCCCTAGAAGGCAAACCCGTCACTATATATGAGGGAATTGTATTGCGTCTATGTAGATCTGTATTCTAAGTGAAAAAGAGAGAGGAGATTGTGTGAGAGCGAAGAGGCAATTACAGCGGATCTGCTGTAAGTTGTATCTCTTCAGTTTGTTCGATAATATAAAAGGAAGGATTGGTTGTTTCTCCATGGACGTACCCAAATTGGGTGAACCACGTATATCTGTGTCTCTCTTGTTTTATGTGTGTTTTGTGTTTATATTTATGCAATATTTTATGTGTTTCATTGCTCTGTAGTATATAATTTTGTAACAACTGGTATGGAGCCGAAGGTCTATTTGGCTAATAAACTCGCAGGAGAGAAGGGTTCCTAGTTCGAGTCGGAGCAATGGTGGAAGATGGTAGGTTTAGGGTCGAAAAATTTAACGCCTAAAACTACCAGCTGTGGAAGATGCAGATGGAAGATTTTCTGTATCAGAAAGATCTGTACCTACCATTGAGCGGAAAGACAAAGAAGTCGGCAAGTATGACAGACACAGTATGGTATATTCTCAACAGAAAGGCACTTGGAACAATATGGTTATGCCTAGAGGCGTCGGTAGCCTTTAATATTTCAAAAGAAACGACAACAAAGGGTTTAATTTTGGCATTGGAAAAATTATATGAAAAACCCTCGGCCTCAAATAAGGTATTTGTTATGAAGCGTTTATTTAATATGAAGATGTTAGAAGGTGGATCTGTTACTGATCATTTAAATGAATTTAATACAGTTACCAGTCAATTGATTTTTGTAGGGGTAGCTTTTGATGATGAAGTTAGGGCTCTGTTATTTCTATGCTCATTGCCAAAAAGTTGGAATGGTTTAATTATGGCCATTAGTAACTCTGTCTCTAGATCTAGTACTTTAAAGTTTGATGATGTTGTCGGTGCAATCCTTAGCGAGGAAATGCGATGGAAAATCTCCAGTGAGACATCAGGTAATGCTTTGACTACAGAGACTAGGAGAAGAAAAATGGAAAGAGGAAAGAACCTAGGATATTGCAATGATTCAAGGAAAGGCAGATCCAAGTCCAGATCGGGGATAATGCGCTGGAAATGCGGGAAGAAAGGACACCTGAAGAAAGACTGCAAGTCTCGGAAGGGAAAAGAAGGAGACGCACAGCGAGAAAACAATCATGAAACGAATGTGACGGGTGATGTGTTGCAAGATGCTTTGATTCTTTCATTAGAAAATATTATTAATGCCTGGGTGGTAGATTCAGGGGCCTCATTCCATGACACACCTAACAGGAAACATTTTCATGATTATGTTCAAGGACATTTTGGACAAGTTCGATTGGGTGATGATAAACCTTGTAAAATCATTGGAATGGGTACAATTTTCATAAAACAGCAAAATGGAAATCAATGGCTATTGAAGTGTAGGTTTTAACCCTGTACAGAAATTACCTACATACGAATTCTAAAACACAGAAAATAAACAATGCGATATC
Source organism: Pinus tabuliformis (assembly GCA_031772625.1). Classification (NCBI taxonomy): domain Eukaryota; kingdom Viridiplantae; phylum Streptophyta; class Pinopsida; order Pinales; family Pinaceae; genus Pinus; species Pinus tabuliformis. Next base: position 1,287,022,544 of record CM062817.1, on the reverse strand, counting down.
ATAACACATAAAACACATATACACAGAGATTTTCCCCTGGATCCCAAAACCGGGACTACCAGCTTGGTTTTTCATTATGTTCCTTCCAACGTTACAATACATATTGATACATGCCGAAGCATCCAATACCATGGACCGAAAACCATCACATCCAATACCATGGACCGAAATCCATCGCGGCCAAAAAACATGTGCGAAAATCATGCACAAAACCATAGGTGGGTCCGCCCAACCTAACATAGGGTCCAAAACCAAAAATTTTCAGGGCGCTGCCCCGGATCCCATAAAGTGGGGTTACGGGTGCCCTTCAAACCCCTTGTTAACTACGTGGAAAGAATATAACACAACCCAACATTCTCCCACTTGTTGTTTTCTTTCCACAAGGGGCCACAAGAGAGCTTAGTCTTTTTTCCAGCCCTGAAATGCCCATTGTCTCTCTACACCAAGAGAACTTCTCAGAGCTCATAGATTTTGTCAATGCATCTGAAATATTCTTCAAAGTGTCCACCTTTACCAGCAACACCTTTTTGTCTTCTATCATATCCCTCACAAAGTGATACTAAACATCAATGTGATTTGTCTTTGAATGATATGCGGGGTTCTTTGCCAAGAAAATTGCACTTTGGCTATCACATTCTATCCTTATAGCTCCATGTACTAACCCCATACTTGAACAAAATCTCTGCAACCAAACTGCTTCCTTGCTTGCATGAGTGGCTGCCATGTATTCTGCCTCTGTAGTTGATAGTGCCACTACAGATTGTTTCTTACTCATCCAACTGACTGCACCTCCAAATAGGTTAAACACATACCCACTTGTAGATCTTCTCTGATCCAGATCTCTAGCCCAGTCTGCATCAACAAAGCCACGAATATCCAACACTCTGTCTAATACTGGTCTTCCTTGGTAGCACAAACCATAATTAGTAGTGCCACGCAAATACCTAAAAACCCGCTTCATTGTTGTCCAATGCTCCTTTCTTGGTTTTGACATAAACCTGCTCAATACTCCCACTGCATGTGCAATGTCTGGTCTAGTACAGACCATTGTATACATCAGGCTACCAACTGCACTTGCATATGGAACACGGGACATGTCCTCTTCCTCTTCTTGTGTCTTGGGACACTGTTTAGCAGATAACCTCACACCTAAAGGAATAGGAACCTTCACCGGTTTACTATCATGCATATTAAACCTCTGCAGTATTGTCTCGGCATACTTCCTCTGGTTTAACCAGAGCTTCCTCTTTGCCCGATATTTTTTAATTTCCATGCCCAAACTATAGTTTGTAGCACCAAGATCTTTCATGTCAAATTTGGAGGATAATTGGGTCTTCAAATCCTGGATAATTTCTTTGTCATTTCCAACCAGCAACATGTCATCCACATACAAGACTAGATAAATAACACGGTCACCAATTAATTTAAAATACACATAGTGATCTGCTTTGCTTCTAGTGAAGCCAAGTCCCCGTATAAACGTATCAAATTTCTGATACCACATCCTTGGTGACTATTTTAACCCATACAGAGACTTCTTTAACTTGCATACCAGTTCTTTTTTACCCTTCGCTGCAAAGCCTTCATGTTGCTTCATGTAGATTTCCTCTTCCAGATCCCAGTGAAGAAATGTTGTATTCACATCCATCTGTCCTACCTCAAAATCGAAAGCAGCGGCAATAGATAAAAGTAATCTAATAGAAGTTACCTTGGCAACAGGAGAAAAAATATCACCAAAATAAATTCCCGGCACCTGGGAATAACCTTTTGCTACCAACCGAGCTTTCTATTTCTCCACTTTTCCTTCTGCATTTGTCTTCTTTTTGAACACCCATTTGTTGCTGCCAATGGGTTTCCTTCCAGCCGACAACTCCACCAGATCCCAAGCCTCATTTTTGTGCAAAGATTCCATTTCATCAACCATGGCCTCTTTCCAGAGTTTTCCAACCTCTAAATCTACTGCTTCCTTCACAGTTCTGGGATCATCGTCAGTAATAGATAAAGCAAAATTTGAACAGAAAGCAGATGGACTATACCTTTCAAGCTGCCTTCTTTCTCAAATTGATCTTCTCACAGCCAGAGTTTGTGGCTCTTCATCTTCTGATTCCTCCTCTGCTGTAGAGTCCAATTATTCTTCCTTTAGCTCAAACTCTATCTTCTCAGGTTCCTTTCATTGGACTTCATGTTTAATAACACCTTTCACCTCTCTGAACACCACATCTCGATTATACACAACCTTCCGTGTGACTGGGTTCCAAAGCTTATAACCCTTTAAACCATCCTTATACCCAATAAAGATGCACTTTTCAGATTTACTATCCAACTTGGTTCGTTTCTCCTTTGGATCATGTACATATGCATCACATCCAAATACCCTCAGATGTGAAAGAGAGGGTTTCTTACCAGTCCATACCTCTTGTGGAGTCTTATCCTCCAACGCTGATGAAGGTGACCTGTTGACCAGGTAACATGCAATATCCATCGTCTCTGCCCAGAATTCCTGTCCTAACCCGGCACCACTGAGCATGCTTCTTGCCCTTTCCATCAACGTCTTATTCATTCTTTCTGCAACTCCATTTTGCTGAGGTGTATATGGAGTAGTTTTTTGCCATAATATACCACACTTTTTACAGAATTCTTCAAATTCCTTGCTGCAAAACTCTCCACCATTATCTGTCCTCAGCATCTTTATCTTCTTCTCTGTTTGATTTTCCACGAGAGCCTTAAATTCTTTAAACCTGTCAAAGACTTCAGATTTATTCTTAATGAAATATATCCATGTATTCCTTGAGAAGCCATCTATAAATGATACATAGTACACAGAATTACCCAGTGATGGAACCTTCACAGGTCCAAACACACCATTGTGCACAAGATCTAATATCTGTTTCACCCTCTTACTACCAGAGGGGAAACTCACCCGATTCTGCTTCCCATATACACAATTTTCACAAAAATCAAAATCCAGAGAACTATTACTCATACCTTCTACTACACCTTTACCATGAAGTATTCGAAGGCCCTTCTCTCCAATATGTCCAAGCCTTTGATGCCACATCGTGATCTTCTCTCCAAAGACCACTAGATTTTCCACTCCACTTTCAGGAACCAGAGAACTATTGCACCCATCAATAACAATGCTACCTTGCAGCTTGTACAGAGTTCCAATCCGAACTCCCCGCATCAATACCAGTGCTCCCCGAACCATCTTGCAAGTATCCTTCTCGAACACTGTTTTTACACCTGCATCATCCAGCTTGCTAACAGAAATCAGATTTCTGGCTAATGCAGGAATATGTAGAACACATGGAAGCGTTCTAACCATTCCACCTTGCAATTTCAACTTTACTTTTCCGCGACCAATGATTCTAGCCTTCCTGTCATCCCCAAGAAGACATCACCACCAACATATTTCTCATACTCACATAACCACTCTCTATGGGGAGTGAAGTGAAAGGATGCACCTGAGTCAATCAACCATGCCTCGTGATCTACATGTGTACTTGAAGAAGCCAAGTACACATCCCCACCTTCATTTGAGGTGGTTTTCGCCTCTGCAGAATGAGCCTCATTAGATCCCTTTCATTTGTCAAGAGCTTTAGATTTACATTCCCTTTTGTAGTGCCCTTCCTTTCCACATTTCCGACACACCACCTTTACAAGTTTTCCTGGAGATTTAGATCTCCCTTTAGATTTAGATCTCCCACTCGATCACTTATTTTTGTTTCTGTTCTGGGTCCGCCCTCGTACAAACAAGGAATCACCATTTTGGCTTTGCATATTTTTCCGTCTCATCTCCTCCATCAGCAAGGATGAGACTATTTCGTCAAAATTCCAGGTAGTTGCGTTGCTACCTATTGCAATAACCAGACTATCCCACGAATCTGGTAGAGAACACAACAAACTGATGCACTTATCTTCATCTTAAATTTTAATATCAACAGATGCTAACTGACTTACCACAGTATTAAATGCATTCAGATGCTCTGTCACCGAGTCTCCATCTTTCATCCTCGGGTTATATAGTTTTTTCCACAGGAACAGTTTATTCACCAGAGACTTAGATTGGTACAAAGTCCCTAAATTGTTCCACAAAGCCTTCAATGTAGCTTCCCCTGATACATTCAGCAATACTGAATCTGAGACACACAATCGTATTGTGCTCTTTTCCTTCCAATCCAACTTCTTCTATTCTTCATCGGACACTCCTGTTGGTTTAGTACTCGTATCTACCCGATCCACTGATCTTTATCCACCAACAGATCCTCCATCTTGAGTTTCCACAACTCAAAACTCTAACCATTAAATTTTTCGATCTCTATCTTTCTACTTCTCGCCATCTTCTTTCACCACCAGAATCAATCTCGCAAATCTCCCACTGAACAGGGTCTACCACAGCCCGAGCGAAACCCCTCAGCAACAAAGGCGTCCCCTTGAAGCCAAAATAGCTCTAAAACCAAATGTAGGTTTTAACCCTGTACAGAAATTACCTGCATACGAATTCTAAAACACAGAAAATAAACAATGCGAGATCATAACACATACACAAAGATTTCCCCTGGATCCCAAAACCGGGACTACTAGCTTGATTTTTCATTATGTTCCTTCCAATGTTACAATACATATTTATACATGCCGAAGCATCCAATACCATGGACCGAAAACCATCACGTCCAATACCATGGACCGAAAACCATCGCATCCAAAAAAACATGTGCGAAAATTATGCACAAAACCATAGGTGGGTCCGCCCAACCTAACATAGGGTCCAAAACCAAAATTTTCTAGGGCACTGCCCTGGACCCCATAAAGTGGGGTTATGGGTGCCCTCCAAACCCCCTGTTAACTATGTGGAAAGAATATAACACAACACAACATGAAGGAGGTAAGACATGTTTCATATCTGAAGAAAAATCTAATTTCAACAGGGCAGTTAGGAGATGAAGGTTGTGTGACTGCTTTTACAGATAAAACTTAGAAGGTCACTAAAGGAGCCCTGGTAATAGCAAAAGGAGAAAAGGTTGGTACATTGTATTTATGCAATTGTATTTCTAATTTTTTTAATGCTTTAATCTCTACAGGAGAAGATAAGGCATTGTGGCATCATAGGCTTGGGCACATGAGTGAGAAGGGGATACAGATTATTCACTCAAGAAATTTGTTGTCAGGTTTGAAGCATGTTGATTTAAAATTCTGTGAGAATTGTGTTTATGGAAAATAGAAGAGAGTCAGATTTCTCAGAGTTGGGAAAGAAAAAAGAGCAAAAAATTAGAGCTTGTGCATATAGATGTATGAGGACCTGCTCAGGTATCATCTCTCGGTGGTTCTCGTTATTATGTTACTTTTATTGATGATGCAACTAGAAAAACCTAGATTTATTGTATTCGAAATAAATCTGATGTATTTGATACTTTCAAGAAATGGAAAGCTTTGGTTGAAAATGAAACAGGAAAAAGGTTGAAGTGTCTCAGATCAAACAATAGAGATGAATATTGCAGCAAAGAGTTTGATAGGTATTGTTCAGAAAATGGAATTCGTAGAGAGAAGACAATTCCAAGAACACCACAAGAAATGGTGTGTCAGAAAGGATGAACAGGATAATCATGGAGCGTGCAAGGTGCATGAGATTGCATGCAAGATTGCCTTTACAATTTTGGAAAGATGTTGTAGATATTGTTGTTTATCTAATAAACAAAGGGCCTTCAAGTTCCTTGGATGGTGGTATTCCAGAGGAGACATGGACAGGTAAAAATGTAAACTACTCATTTTTAAAGACTTTTGGTTGTGAAGCCTTTGTCCACCTTAATAATGAAAATATAACAAAGCTTGAGGCAAAATCAAATAAATGTATCTTTATTAGATATGGTGTTAATGATTTTGGTTATCGCTTTTATGATTATGAAAAACACAAAATCATTAAGAGCGGAGATGTTATATTCAATGAAAAGGTTTTGTATAAGTATCAGATCCAGGAAAAGAAACAAAAAAAAAAAAAAAACAGAGAATACAGAGTGCTTGATGATATCACAGAAAAAGTGAAAGTGCCTGAAAATCATAATGATCAACAGTTGAAACAACAACAGCAACCACAACAGCAACAAGCACCTCAAACACTTGAAAGTGGTGTTAGAAGATCTACCAATATAAGTAGACCCCCTGAACGATACTCTCCTTCATTATATTATGTATTGTTGATTGATTCTGGTGAACCAGAGTGTTATGAAGAAGCAGTGCAGGTAGAAACCGGGAAGAAGTGGGAGCAAGCCATGAAAGAAGAGATGGACTCCTTAGCACATAACCAGACTTGGGACTTATTCAGGTTGCCTGTAGGTAAAATAGCATTGCAGAATAAATGGGTTTACAGGTTGAAGGAAGAAGATGGAGGTAGAAAAGGGTATAAATCTAGACTTGTGGGGAAGGGTTAGTACATAAAAAGGATATAGACTTTGATGAGATATTTTCTCCTGTTGTTAGAATGACTTCAATCAGAACTATGTTAAGTCTAGTAGTGGCTGAAGATTTGCATCTTGAGCAGTTAGATGTAAAGACAGCCTTTCTCCATGGGGAATTGGAGGAAGAGATATATATGCAGCAGCCACAAGGATATGAGGTAAAAGGGAAGGAAAAACTAGTGTGCAAGTTGAAGAAAACCTTGTATTGCTTTAAATAGGCTCCAAGGTAGTGGTATCTAAAATTTGACAGGTTTATGTCTGAACAAGGTTATACTAAATGTCACTTTGATCATTGTGTTTATCTCAAAAGGAAAAATGATGGCAACTATATTATATTGTTATTGTATATATATGACATGCTTGTTGCAGGTTCTAACATGAAGGAAATAAATGTGCTCAAAATAAAATTGGCAAACTCATTTGCAATGAAGGATTTGGGTGTTGCAAAACAAATCTTTGGTATGAGAATAACTAGAGACATGAAGAATCAAAAATTAACATTGTCTCAGAGTGATTACATAGAAAAGGTGTTAAAAAGAATTAATATGCAGAATGCAAAACCAGTTAGTATACTTTTGGCTAGCCATTTCAAACTAAGTAAGGAGGTGTGTCCCAAGACTCGGGAAGAAATTACTTATATGTCTAAAATTCCATATGCATCAGCAATCGGAAGCTTAATGTATGCAATGGTTTGCGCAAGGCCTGATATTGCACATGCAGTGGGAGTTATAAGCAGGTACATGAACAATCCAGGAAAAGAACATTGGATGGCAGTGAAGTGGATTCTCAGGTATTTGAGAGGTACCAAAAATCAAGCATAATGCTTTGGTGGTTCAAACATTGCTCTACATGGATATGTTGATGCAGATATGGCGGGTGATAGAGATAACAGAAGGAGCACCACATGGTATGTGTTTACTGTAGGTGGAACAGTTGTCAGTTGGGTTTCAAAACCACAAAGTGTTGTTGCACTCTCAACAACAGAAGCAGAGTATGTTGTTGCTACAGAGGCTAGTAAAGAAATGATTTGGTTACAAAGGTTTCTTGATGAATTGGGTAAGAAGCAGGAGTTGGGCAGGTTATACAGTGATAGCCAGAGTGCCATACATCTTGCAAAGAACTCTACATTTCATTCCAATACAAAACATATACAGCTCAAGTACCATTCCATACGGTTAGTGTTGGAAGTTGGACAATTGAAGCTAGAAAAGATACACACTAGCCAGAATCCTGCAGATATGTTAAAACAAAAGTTGTAACCAGGGAGAAACTGAGATTCTACTCAGTTTCAATTGGTCTTCAAGTATGATGAAGAAGATGAGAAACATCCAAGTCCAAAGTGGAGTCATTGTCCAACAAATGAAGCAACAGTGGAGTTGCTATAATCAGTCTCCAAATTGGAGATTGTTGGGTGTGGAGTCTGATTATCTCCTTTATTCAAAGGTATCGTCGCATTTGACCCCAGTTCATAATGTGGCAGCAACGCTGCCTGTAAATGTGCGCTGTCAGGGGGGTCAGGGGGGCGATGGCGATTCTTTGGAGCCCCTCCCTGGTGGGGGATCGGGGGCAGCGCTCCTGAAACTAAAAATAGATGTAAAATTGCCTTGTAAAATGTTGTAATTTCGTAGTCAATCTGGGCCGTTCATTAGGCGGAGATCTGATGGTAGAAGTTATGTTTAATTTAGGGTTTTTTTGCCCTAGAAGGAAACCCCTCACTATATGTGAGGGAATTGTATTGCGTCTATGTAAATCTGTATTCTGAGTGAGAAAGAGAGAAGAGATTGTGTAAGAGCGAAGAGGGAATTACAGCAATCTGTTGTAGGTTGTATCTCTTCAATTCGCTAGATAATATAAAAAGGACTGACTGTTTCTCCGTGGACGTAGCCCAAATTGGGTGAACCACGTATATTTGTGTCTCTCTTGTTTCATGTGTTTATATTTCTGCAATATTTTATGTGTTTGTAATATGTAATTTTTTAACATTTCTAACTACTAATTGTTTCATATTTATTCTTAATCTTTTGTGGTCTAATGACTTCATAAACTTTTTGATTATGTTACAAATGTTACAACTTCTTTAGTTTTGGACTAGATATTCTACAAACAAATAATCAAAAATATATAACAAAATAAAACCATCTAAAAAACTAAATTATACACTAAAATCTTTATCTTTATGAAGTAATTAGATTTTAACTTAAAAAAAAATGCAACCCAAACATTAAGTGCATCTCACAAAAATTAATAAGAAAAGCTTTAAAAATCCTCTTGCTTTTTGGTTACAATGAATGATTATGTGAAAGCTATATCCAACACAAAATACAACATTCATGTGAATGGAAATAATCAATACACTACCATTAACTATCTTAGATCCTCCACTTTACAAACAAATTAATAATAATTACTTGTTTATAAGTCAATATGATAAACGTGAATTCCTAGAGAGAAGAGGAGTTATGAATGGTACATTTAATTAGGATCAAGAAAAGTTGCCTACCTTAAAGCAAGTTTTAGACAAGACAAAGACAAAAATACTAAAACACTCTGGTAGTAATTTTTTTCGTGAAGTTAAAGCAATTCGTTTTTGTTTGAGCAAAACTTTTTTCGATGTCAATATTTTTAGTATATTAAGTAGAGAAGTTTATTCTACAATTAGTGTGACGTATAAGGTTATTTATAAAAAATAAATAAAAATTATATAAAATATTTAAATAATATAACCTTGTAAAAAAAAATCTTAAATCTATCTATGCTTAAGATAGATCTATAGTGTTTACTAACAGTAGATTATCGAATTGACGTTCAAGCTCAGGCAACGGCACCCCTATTTAAGCTGGCTTGTCAGAACAGTGCCCAATAAAACATGCATACCAGGTAGCCGCAGTTTAAAAAAGAGGGAAAAAGCAAAAATCCTGGATCATTTACCTGTACCAAAAAGAAAATTCTGGACTAGGGTTCCTTGTGCGTGGCCTTTCATCTTACGTAAGGAAGCCATGGAAGTCGCCCTTCGTTTCTAACCCGGCTGGAATTTTCTCTTCGTAAAATGGCGTAGTCGGCAGGACCTAGAACCTGTGTGTGAAAACCTTAGCTGTGGAATAAAGAGAGGTCTGGATTCAACTTAAACCTGTAAATTTTGGCGTCAATTGTGCCTTTATCATCTAAAATTAGTAGAGAACCCTGCAATGTTCTGAATCTGGACCTCTCCATGGAAAACCTTTTGAATAGTGATGTTAACTGGGCCTTTATCATCTAAATTAACCATAGAACCATAAAAGGTTTTGAATCTTGACATCTTCATGAAAAACTTAGACCTCTGAGGCTAGGTTGTTGAAGGATTCATGAACCGAAATTAAGTCGGCCAATGGAAAATTTCAACGTCACAAAATGGTCTTTGATTCTTACTGGCAACTCAGCATCGTAATCAAGTAAAACCTAAGCGCTTTCCCATTGGGGTTTCTTAAAGAATTATATAATTTGGTTGAACTTGGACAAGTTTACTGCTCAATCGATGGTTTCTTAAAGAACTATATAATTTGGTTGAACTTGGACAAGTTTACTGCTCAAAATACAGAGCAATTGAACAATGCGTTTAATGATTAAAGGAACACTGACACATCAGTACCTGCAAAGGTCGCCTTTTTCTGGCACATTCCAGGATCTGTGAAATACGTCTTTCTTCCAGACATGTCAGGATCTGTGAAGGCAGCAGCAAGCATATGCCGATCATGCATCAAAGATATATGCAATATGCCTTTAGGATTCCCAGAAACAACTTGAAAGATTCCCATGAAGAACTTTGAAAGTTTTCATTCCCGGTGCTTCAAAACCAGTGGTGGACAATGAGACACACAAATCGATACCTTGAAAATCTGGTAAAAAAATATTAGTTGATTATCAAGTAAATAATAAATTTAAATTTATAATTGGATTTTAATTTCATATAGGAAGTATCATCTAATAAAAAAAACATTGGTATTAAGAAACAGGTTAATGGTCACATCGAGTAAAAAAATATTATTTAATTATCAAATAAATAATAAATATATAATTTATAATTGGATTTTAATTTCATTTAGGTGTTTGAGTCATCTGATAATAATTTTTTTTGGGGTAAGAAATAGATTAATGTTTTTTTGGGAGTAAGAAATAGATTAATGGTCCAATAGGTCTAATAAGAATAAATACATACACTCTTAGGATAAAATTTTCCACTATTTAAAAATTAGAATATATGGAGTGTATTTTTAATTTATTTTAAATAATATGTAGATATCTTAGTTGGTAATTGGTTCATAATAAATAAAGAAGCAAAAAAAATTACTTTAAACATTTTATGTTTTGGTTTTTTTGGATATTTTTTAGATCATTTATTTTAAATTTTGCTATTATTTGTTGGAGATGTAAATTTGAGTGTCTTATAGGTTTTTTAAGAAAAATTTGCTCAAAATTCAAGAAGAATTTTATTGGAATTGCAAGTTTAAGCTATTTAGTCCACATAATCCAAGTGTTCCAAAAAAATTAAATAATAAAAATTGCAATTTCACCATAACTTATATAATAAAACTAAAACATAAAATCTTAACTATTTTATAAAAATAAAAATAACTACATTTATCACCAACCTTAAAGTGTATACAAAGGGGCAACCTCCACAGCTTCAAATGTGTGTAGCCTATTTGGGATCGGGGGGAGGGCGCAGAGCGAACACCAAATGGCACTCTGCATGACTCAAGGTACACTTGTGATTGCATCATAATCTGGTTTGTTCTTGGGAGAGGGTTGAGGTGATGGCCTAAATTGTGTGAGAGTCTGGAGAAGGACAACTCATCCTTAACTCAACTTGCAATAGCATCCAAGTGACAATTATGGCAACTACAGAAGCTTGATGGCATACCACGACACGGAATGGAGTAAGGTTGTTTAGAGAGGGACGTTCGATGCTTATGCAGCTGCTCATTGCACCCTATACACCAGGTTTTCTTGGGCGCCATTTTTTGCTTTTACAAACCTATCGAAGGAATCCCAATGCCAATTTGGTGATGGAGCTATCACTACATGCAAGATTGGCAATAGTGTTCAGCTCGAAATTGGCCAACTCGGGGTGCATTATTTCTTGTGCATTGCAAATTCGACATAGAAGTATCAAGTTAGCTGTAATTTTCATTTTTGTTTTGAACGGTTCTTCAATCATGGATACTTTGCTCTCAATGTTCTGCTAGAATTGTGGGTTTATTATCTTTTCATTTTATTTACCCTCCCTGGGGCTCTTAATTTTGGGAGGTGCATTTTATGTGGTCTTCTAATATTTTCATTTGCTCACCACTCCACCCTTCTCGTCTGGTTCTCTATGTTGAGTAAACTCCTTTCTACATCTCATCTTGTCATTCCTCCCATGCCTACCTCTTGTCTGCACGGCTTCCCCTCATGGTTTTCCTTCTATTTCTCTCTCAACTCTTTCTATCTTCACTTTGGACTTCGTTTCTCCCTTCCTTCATATGCTTCCCTTCTCTGGTTAATCACTCCCTAGCCTCCCTACTACATGGCAAGACGTCATATCTCTTCTTGGCTACATGGAGGGAGAAGAGGATGGACATGTCCCTCACATGCCTCCATCACTCCTTCTCCCTCTATTGGCCAGACCTGAGCCCAATCAGTCGCTCGTGTTGCCATGGCTAGGTACAAAGACATCATCCCTGAAGTAGTTCAAAGAGAAATCTCTAAAGTGGAAGATTAGGTTCATCGGGGTAGAAGGTCCATCCCTGAAAAACAAATAGACATAGAAACCAGTGAATGGATTCCTAATGTGGGCAGCTATACTAGGGCATGCTCTTACTCCTACACGTAGACTATCAACCTATAATGGCAAATCAAAACTCTCATGAGTAGACTGCTAACTAATAGAGCTGACACTCAGCAAGAACTGTTAATTTGCATGGTTAAAATCATAGATAAAGTTGAGAGGCTCAGCAAGAAAGTTCCAATACTAGCCAAGAAATTAGCAAACTATGAATTCTCCTCTTTGCACAATGATCGTAAGCAATAGCCACTAAACCCATTGGACTCTCCAAGTGAATGATGATCAAGAAAGCCAACTCTTTTAACGAAAATATTTAAATTATAATGTAGTCATGATCATATATTTTATTTCATTTTATGCTTACAATTTCATTTTGAAGGACAATATGGTAATCCATAGAAATATGCAACGTGAAAATTTTCAGCTTATTGGTATGGTTTCCAAGTAGCAAACCAGTAGCTAACAATGATTTTTTATGCATGTCTTTTTAGCAGAGTAATATAGAAAGAGACTTGATCTTTACCCACCCAAAAAAAAAATACAAAATACAAAATTCCATAACTTTATTATGTTGTCACTTTGAAATAAGGTGAAGCATATTCTTTCCATAAGACCCATTAGAATTAAAAACAAATTATTTTTAATAATATTCAAAATAATCACCCCGATGGGGGTGATAAACCAAGGTAATTAATGAAGGTACAGATGCATAAAAGCTCACGCATGGTGAGCGGGTGGAGGGTGGTGCATCTGTCGAGGTGAAATCACCCGGAAGAGGGATCTTTGGGGTATAATTGTTTGTGGGTAGTTCTAGTGTGGTGCATTGGTATGCTCTGGGAGATGAACTGATACTCAGTGTATTGGAGGTTTGATCGAGGGCTATGGAAGGGTTGCATGAGTAACCTTTTGGAGGACAACAACCCAAGGAAAATTTGCAGCAGTGAGACTGAGGTCTTGAGTAATTTTCACGAGCAAATTCCAAGCTTTCAATCCCTGTTCTGGGACCTTGGTGAAAAGGTGGTGGGTTTTTCATCAAAGTAGAGTCCGTTAGCAGAGACTTCTAGTGCAAAATTCCTATGGGCAGTCTACGTTCAAGTGGCAGTGTCTTCGTCTTCGACTAGAAGTGGGTTTCTTGTCAAAGGTAAGTGGATTCACTTCAATCCTCTGTTGGTTGTGTATGCTAAATCTGGAAGCAAGGAAAGTGTATGGCGGGGGTTATTGTCTTGGTACTGGTTGGCATTTATGAGTAGTGACAGCTCTGGGAGTAAGTCTAGTCCAAGCTTCTGTGGGAATTTACCTTGTTTTCGAGGGAGGTATTTTTTTCTGAAAGTGATAGTGATATTGGTGTCATGTGTAGTCATCTTGGTTGTTAAGTGGGACTCGACGTTGGGGGGCTTCCTCTCTGGGTATGTAGCCTTTGTAGCCTGTGTCAGTCGTATCATTACTTATGGAGCCGAGGTTGGGGATTCTATTGTCTGGGGACCCCTCATCTAAGTCATGTTCTTCGTTCTTTGCAGCGGTGCTCTTTGTGAGATGTCAAATTTTGTATGCGAAAATAATCGGGAAATGGATTTTGTTGTCTATGTTCTTTGCATTCTGAAGGTTTGTGTGGGTGGGGCTTTTCTGATTGGAAAGCATCTATGCAGCAGTATTTTTAATCTTGGGGTTAAGGAGGTCTATGTTATTTCGTCCAAGAGTGTTGTCGTGTCGACTAGGGGCAATAGGTTGTCTTTGGATGAGAGGAATGTTGGGATATTTCTAGCTGCCTAGGCACCTCTCCTGCCGAAGTCGTTGGTCTTGGGTGGTATGTGGTTGAGTGTAAGTATGGAACAGCAACATGGTAGGGCTCGCAAAGGGGATAGTGAAGAGAGTCGCAGCCTTTGCCCCAGCCTCCCATCATGGATGATGACAGGGATATGGATGATGGTCTGGAGGACGAGAGGGGCCCAGTTGGAGATCTGGGGCAAGTTGATCAAGCCCCATCGTTGGAGATGGTAGTGGTGTTGGCATTATGATACAAGTGTTGTCCTTGATGGAAACTCACTCAGAGGTATGATACAAGTGGCAACTCAATCAGATGACAAATCATAGTACATCAGGTCAAGAAAGAGGTATATGCATGTTAACCTTGATGAAAGTGCGTATACACGCGGATGAGCAGAACAGAAGACGCGTATACCTACACACGCAAGTTCACAGAAGGACAGGCGCGTACATGTCGAAAAACTAAGTTTTGGTCTGTGGTATTTGGTCCATGGTATTTTGGTATTTGGTACGAAGTGTTGACCCCAAGTATTGGGTCCAAGGTATTGGTTCTACGTGGTTTTGGACAATGGTATTGAGAGAAGCCTAAACCTATATAAGGAGAAGATCATTAGGCCAAAGGGCAGGTGTGCAAGTGATGAATATCTGATGAAGTATGAGATCTAGTATGTTGGTTATGGGTTTGTGATGCTTTGCTTGATCTAAACTAAGGATGCACTCATGTGGATGATGATGAACGATGGATCGGGATCTTAAGGCTTGGAATGCTTATCATTATATGGTTTGATTATGGATAGACTAGATCTGAATTATTGACGCATGTTTTATTAATGTTATGACTGATGTCTGGAACAGCTGCAAAGTTATGAGTGAATATTTTCAGATCTGTACGCAGGTTGGCTTTGGTGAAAGCGCATACGTATGTCGGTTTGGTTCTTCATAGTAGCGTATGCATTATGAGATATGATATTTGAAGTTGCAGTTGGATCTGGTTATTGTTGCAGAGTTATGTTGTCTGTTATGTGTTCTAGTGAGTGTGTTGTTGACAAGGTTTCAGTGTTTCAGTATTGGGTGATTCAGAGATTGATGATGTGGGTACAGTTGATGGGTGTATTGTTGTGATGATTAAGTTTGTGCTTCAATGTTGTTGATGGGTCCAGTATGAAAATTGGAATCAGAGCAGGTCCTTTGGTAGAAGCTTGATCGCTTGAAGGAGATCCGTAGAACAATGGGAAAGAAAGCGCGTCAAAAGAAGAAGACAGCTCAAAGGAACAATGACAGCCTGTCGTTGAGTGGAAGAAAGTATTCAGATCCTAAATCACCTCAGATTGAAGATGGACAAGCAAATGAAGCATCAGATAAATTCATAGATCAGCAATATCTACCTAGCAAAAGGGAGAGTGCCCATAAAGAAGAAATTATCAGCTTAAAAGCTCAGCTGGAATGTTCCTTCAGAGTTCGTCAAATGCTGTAGGAGCTGAATGAAGAACAAGAAAAGGAGATTCTCAAACTAAGGCAACAAATGGAAGAAGGAAGAAAGTCTAAGGAAATTTTGAAGAAGCAATGTCTGGAAAAGGAATAACAACATCAGGTTGAGGTAAATATCTTGAAAGGTAAATTAGAAGAAAAGGATAAGCTATTACGATTTCAAGACAGTACTAAGATTTTGGATGGTATTCTTAGTAGTCAAAGATCCCCTGCTATCAAAACTGGTCTTGGATTTTATGAATCTGTTGAAGGTGAGGCAAGGGACTTTAATGAGAATTTTGAAATGCTCAACAAGGAGATGAGAGGACAACCCCATCAACAGCCAAGGAAAGAAATTCCTCAAAGAAAATCTTTTGCTCCTAACTATGGAAGTGATAGACGATTATTTCCTCCAATGAATAATGTTGAATGTTATGTATGTCATAATCTTGGACATGTTGCAGCTAGATGCAGAAGTAGAATGGTTCAAGACCGTCACACAAGATCATCACATTCCAGGTACTTTAAGGGATATTGTTTTGCTTGCAATATGTTTGGTCACAAAGCCATTGATTGTTTTAGGAGGAATATGAAACATGTAAGATGTTATGCATGTAACAAGCTTGGACATATAGCAAAGGAATGCAGGAGAAGACTTTGGACACCATACCAAAAGGAGAAAACATCATCACAATTGAAGATATGGAAGAAAAAGGAAGTACAGCCAGAAAGATGTGGCATTGCAGAGTACATAGACATGACAGACTCAGAGGAAGCTAAAGGTGTGGAACATCAGTGTTCTAAATCTCATACGCAGGTTTCATGAAGACAAGTTGTGTATATACGCGAGTTAGACGCTGCACAGTCGCGTATATAATGTTATGAAGAAAAGCGCAGTACAGAAGTCTGATATGGCTCAGTCATTGTTTGATGATGGCATGGCACAGGTTCGGGGGGAGCATATATTTCAAATAATGCATTGTTGGCATTTTGATGAGAAGTCTTTGGTGATGTAGCTAAATGATACAACTTGCTACTTATTGTTGGTTGGTCAAAAGAATGATATTGCAGGTTACAGGTCTGGATGATGATAGATGCTTATGGTGTGGATCATATGGTGTATGATAGTTGTTGATAACTATCATGGTCATGTTTAGGTCCTTGGTCTTTGTGAGTCATATGATATATTTTGTTACCCCACTATGCATGGGATGATGTAATGGTTCCTTTTGTTGAGTCATTGGTATATCCCCACTTGGTTGCGTGGATGAGTCTAAAATGGTGTATTCCCACTTGGTTGGGAGATTGATGTATGCATAGAGTCATGTTATGCTTTTGTAGACCTTGCATGTTCTCAGGGGGAGCATGGACGGATTGGTACATCTTGGCATGTACAAAGGGGGAGCTCAATCAGAAACTTCTGCATGTACTCAGGGGGAGCATGGACAGAAGAATGTATATCTTGGTCCACCCTTTGCCCTTGATGTCAAAGGGGGAGAGTGACTTGGTGTGGTGGTTGCCATCAAGTCCAAAGGGGGAGATTGTTGGCATTATGATACAGGTGTTGTCCTTGATGGCAACTCACTCAGAGGTATGATATAGGTGGAAACTCAATCAGATGACAAATCATAGTACAGCAGGTCAAGAAAGAGGTATACGCATGTTAACCTTGATGAAAGTGCGTATACACGCGGATGAGCAGAACAAAAGACGCGTATACGTACACACGCAAGTTCACAGAAGGAAAGGCGTGTACATGTCGGAAAACTAAGTTTTGGTCCGTGGTATTTGGTCCGAAGTGTTGACCCCAGGTATTGGGTCCAAGGTATTGGTTCTACGTGGTTTTGGACAATGGTATTGAGGGAAGCCTAAACCTATATAAGGAGAAGATAATTAGGCTAAAGGGCAGGTGTGCAAGTGATGAATATCTGATGAAGTATGAGATCTAGTATGTTGGTTATGGGTTTGTGATGCTTTGCTTGATCTGAACTAAGGATGCACTCATGTGGATGATGATGAACGATGGATCGGGATCTTAAGGCTTGGAATGTTTATCATTATATGGTTTGATTATGGATAGACTAGATCTGAATTATTGACGCATGTTTTATTAATGTTATGATTGATGTCTAGAACAGCTGCAAAGTTATGAGTGAATATTTGCAGATCTGTACACGGGTTGGCTTTGGTGAAAGCGCGTATGTACGCCGGTTTAGTTCTTCATAGTAGCGTATACATTATGAGATATGATATTTGAAGTTGCAGTTGGATCTAGTTATTGTTGCAGAGTTCTGTTGTTTGTTCTATGTTCTGGTGACTGTGTTGTTGGCAGGGTTTCAGTGTTTCAGTATTGGGTGATTCAGAGATTGATGATTTGGGTGCAGTTGATGGGCGTGTTGCTGTGATGATTAATTTTGTGCTTCAATGTTGTTGATGGGTCCAGTATGAAAATTGAATGAAACGTGGCCTTCAGATTATGGTGTTGTGCTTCAGGAGTATCCAGTATGAAAATTTATGAAATGTGGTCCCTGGAGGAAGAAAGAAGATCGTAGAGTTCTATAGGCCGGCGCCTACGTACTGATAAACATATCGGCCAGTACAAAAGCCAGGGGGTTGTAGCTCCCTTCCAGGAGCAGCTAGAAAACGAGTGAAGGTTGGAGCCTTCAGTAGGTCGGTGCCTATGTACTAGTAAATGGATCGGCTAGTACAAGAGCTAAGAAAGTTGTAGCCTTCTGTAGGTAGATGCCTGCGTACTGGTATAAGACTACACCAGTACATAAATATTGTAAAAAGAATTTTCTTATTAAAGGAAGATAGAGACGAATTGCAGCAGGTGGTTTTCACCCACATTGGGTTTCCACCTTATATCATGGTGTTCATGTGTGCTCCTTATGTGTGATGATCTGTTCTGTTTTACTGCACCTATTTACTATTAATATGGTTAATAATGTTTTGATGCACTCATTGAAGATCAACTAACTGAATCATAAGTTTACTGGATATATGTTAGTTGCAATTAACACAGTTGTGTATATACGTGGGTATCATTAATTGAAGTAGCGTATATGAATCTGAGTATGGAAATGAAAAAGTGTTTGATTTGATAATACTGATTCACCCCCCCCCTCTCAGTGTTATTTTCAACAAGTGGAGTAGTTAGGCCTCTTGCGGGTTTCTGTAAATGGGCTTCACAGGAACTGTCATGAGGACAGATTTGAGTTGATTTCTTATATCAACAACCTATAGAAATCTCAAGGAGAAACCCTTGATCGTCTTCTCTCCTTGAAGTGTAATCTTCGTCGTCTATGGGAAAAAATGACTGATTTGGAAGCAATAATTGATCATTTGGAGTTTCGTGTGCACAGGGGTCATGGTCCACCAAGAGGACTGAATGATGGAGAAAATCGAGTACCATAATGCCAAGACGGCTTAGTGGTTTTTGCACGGCTTATATTCATGTCATTTTGTATCAGGATATGCACTTAGTCTCTTTGTGTTATGTTGTCAAGCTCTATTTTTTTGTAAATGTGTCTTGGAGTAGTCGAAGTGACGTGAGGAGAGGCTACAACAGAAATTGCGATATAATCATTAGATTTTTGAAGTAATGAAACAAAAATTCATCGACAAAATAAAAAATTAAAATAATCGATTAAATTTTAAATTTATTTATACAATTAATGTTAAACTTTTATTATTTTTCAATTTGTCAAAAATTATTATATATCTAAAATCTATATATATATATATATATATATATATATATATGTATGTATGTTATTATTATTATTATTGAAGGTGAGGAAGGAGCGAAAGAGGTTATATTTCACCATGGCAAAGAAAGGGAGATTCAATTCACTTAGGGTTTATAGATTTCAACAAATAACCAGGTCGAATATCTAACTTTGTGGCAAGGCATGGAATTGGCCTACTAAAAGGAAATTCCCAAATTGATGGTCTTCAGTGACTCAATGATTGTGATTCAGGAGGTGAATAAAGTTAAAGAGAATGAAGAGCAAATCTCAGCTCCTATTCTACATCGAGTTAAGTTATTATTGGATAAATTTGAATTGATCAAACTCTTCCATGTTAAGAGAAACCTTAACATGGTGGTAGACTCTTTGGCCAATCAAGTATTGGAACAAGGTATGTTAAAGATCAACGAAGGGGATATGCATACAAAAGAAATTCCATGAGGAATAGATTTGGAATTTGTATGCTCAGACACTCCTTAGAATGAAATTTGGAATAAGGAGTCGGGTCTCATCAAATCTCTCAATCAAGCATCATTTTTAAACAATATCAATTCCCTCAACTCTGTGGTGGCCATTATCTGACCTGGAGGGATGAGTTAGTGCGACCACCTAGGAAATGTTCGTCACACTATGTTGGATAAAGGACAGATGGAGACGAAGTAGTGGTTAATAACTTAATAAATTAATTCGAATGTGGGAGGCCTTTGTTCCTGCATTCAAGATGTAATTTGCATGTTTGATAACCTTTCTATTATTGGAATTTGCTTCATACTGCAATCTTTTCATTATGGCCTCCGATTTTCTTGATTGTTTGTTACTTGTGGATTGAGGCGGCATTAATGGCGAAAACAGAAGCTTCAAATCAATGAAAGTTAGATCAATGGTATATATATTTTTGGAGCGACTTTTAAAGCATAGAGTCAAGGATTAGAACCATATTTCGCAAAGTTTATCAGCAGGTATGGCACAAGTTGAATTTTATGGAGTGCGATTCTAGAATTGGAGAGGAAGAGATCAACATTTCTTTAGTTAAAACGGCAAGTGCTCTAGAATTTCTCATTGCTTTGGTCTCAAAGCATGCTGAGACAATTATGTTTGAATCACGAGTCCATTTCAAGCTTTTCAACCAGAAAATGGGAATATTGGAGGTCAAGTTGGACTAACTGCAATTGGCAAATGAAATGTTGAATTTTCGTGTGGATAATTTGTCTTAGGTAAAGGACGTCAATACTAATGAGGTTCCTAAGGGAGAAAATGAGGATATCATGGCACAGCATGGGATTTCAGTGCAAAATGAGGAGATTATCTTTGACTTCGTCGTTGGCCAAGACTCCCCTCCTTCTCAGCTTGAGTCAAAAGTTAATGAAGCCCAGGTCGCTTCTGTTATGGAGGATATCTAGTGATTTAGTCAGTTGTTAGTATTTTTTTTGTTATTTTATGTAAATATATTGTGTTTGTGGGTGTGTTTTGGAGACTATATGGAGAAAACCAGTTTATTGTAGTCCAAGTGAAAATTGTGTCAATCCTTCTTGGAATTTTTTGAACATTAGAAGAATAAATTTAGGATTATGATGTACAAGGTTATGGCTTTCGAACTAGACTGTTTTAATGCAATACATAATTGTTTCCTTTAAAAAATAATAAATATATCAATATTATAAAAACTATAAAAATTATATATATATATATATATATATATATATATATATATATATATATATATATATATGTATATATATATATATCTATATATATATGTATATATATATGTATATATATACATATATATATGTATATATATAGATATATATATAGATATATATATAGATATATATATATATATATATATATATATATATATATATATATATGTATATATATATATATCTATATATATATGTATATATATACATATATATATGTATATATATACATATATATATAGATATATATATATATACATATATATATATATATATATATATACATATATATATATAGATACATATATATATATACATATATATATATATACATATATATATGTATATATATACATATATATATAGATATATATATATATAGATATATATATATATACATATATATATATAGATACATATATATATATATATACATATATATATATACATATATATATATATACATATACATATATATACATATACATATATATATATATATATATATATATATATGTATATATATAGGAGGAGTTAAATGCTTGGCTCAAGCAATAGGGTTTTCGCCTTCTGCGTCAATGGCGTCACTAAGGATTGCAGAGTCGAGAGAGGATGCAAGGCCCTGCGGGATGATGGATCTGTCACTATCGTTCAATACGCTAATAGGATATTTTTTTATCAAACTTTCAGTGGCGAGGGAGTAAGCATGAATAGGGAGATTATAGCATGGATTCATAGCAGTATGCAAGGATCTATCCCAAGAATACAAGTGGGGCCTTTACCTAGAAAAAACATGGAAATGACAATATGGGCGAACCTCCTATGCCATACAACATCCTCGAAGGCCGATCTGGGGTTGCATCCATATACATGGCGGCAAAAGGCGTTTATGCAGCAGATGTATTCAGTACATTGATGGATCTTGAAGGATTTCATAGCATAAACCCGGATCTAGGTCCTTTAAAGTGATTGTTGGCATAATTTGACGAAGATAGAGAGAAACAATGGTTAGATGCATTTGTCTTCCCTGTCGAGCAGTCAACAGAGAGCCACGAGTTCATCAATCATGCATTGGGTTTAGGAAAGGGAGTTTTTTTCCAAATTTTTGCGCAACCCCTAGATGGAAGATCAATCCTCATTGGGGTTTGGAAGGAAATTTTGGTGCAGGGTCTAAAAAGAGAGATCTATAACATAACAAGTATTCTAATGGAAATGAAAATCTTGATCTCTGTAAGATGATTTGATACTACACGATTATGGCATTAAACAAAACTCGGCTATCATCATCAATTTGAGGTTGCAGGGGGGTTTGTCTGGATCTAGTAACCCTAAGGGATCAATTTTTTACAAGGCACAAGCCAATGGAGTCACTTCATTCAAAGATGCCCTCAAAGGGGAGTCTATGTTGGAATCACGATTTTCGTTACACCAAAATCCGCAGGTGTTAGTAAACGGACGCATCGCTAGATTTAACGGATCCTCGAGAGGCTGTTAAACACATGTCACAAAACACATGGGGTGTTGGGAGCGGGATCCCCTAAGGACAGCTTTGGGGCTAAAAGCCCATGTTTTAGTCAAGTTTTTGTAATATTATTGTAAAGACTCCACATTTTGTGGTCGCGGAGCGCGAAGGTATTATGTGTCACAAAGGGTAGTCTGCCCTTAGTTTTGTAAAGTAAAGTCGGCTATAAGAGATCTAACCATGGTCCACGGACCATGGGATTGTATAAAAAGAGCTAAGCTCTAAGTAGTTATAAGCATAATGAGGAAGAGAGACATAGCTTAGAGCAAGAAGTCTAAGTCTTGGGTTGTAGCGTAGGTAGAGGCTCTGTAGCTAAGTGTGCAGAGGCCTAGGGTAGATGTCTGTAGTTGAGTGCACGGACCCCTGCAGCTGTGTGCGCAAGGTGAATAAAATCTGTAATACTTGGAAGATATTAATAAAAGGAGTTATTCTGCAATTTCTGTGTATTTTTTCTGTTGACAGGTTTGGATATTTTGTGTATGAATTTCCTTTATTATGTTTATATGATGCACAAATGAACACAATCATGAATATCTGCTTACGCGGTGATAACTTTAAGTATTTGACAAGATAAGAAAATCACTTAGGATAATTGAGGAATTTGCACGGCACATTGCTATAGCAGCGCGAAAGTCCCTGAGCTATAGGTTAGAGCCGGGCGAAGGTCAATCGTGTACTTTCGTGAAGGTATTGAAAGTCGGAACAGAGGGTTTGTCTTACAAGCCCTAAAGAGAGATCACCTGCGTGAAGGTGGGGATAGAAGAGATCAAACAACATCAAAACCATCTCAAGGGTGTGGAAACTTGGTTCCATCATCCCCCCATACTGCTTCGGATGAGACTTCGGTCTGCGCTCCGCGGCTAATGCCGAAAGGGTCAATAGTGTAGGGATTTGTTTGGCTAAATAACGTTGAACCTGAGTCAGGCCCCCTCAAGCCAACAAATGGTTCCGTCATCGGGACCAGAATTTGCATAAGAGATGTGTGATGTCGTATGATTGGAATCCAACTAAGAAGGAGATTAGACATTGGTTGGATAGAAATATCCATGAATTCGTGGCACATGAGAACAAAAACCCGCGACTGACAAAGGAACAGTGGTTGGACTGATACCTGTATACAGAGATCCACAAGATCTTTTTATGTTCTTTCCCTATTGAGCTATATGAGTGGATCGCGAAGCTAGCAGATAACCAAGGAAGGTGGAAACTTGATGGTCCTATTGTGTGGACCCCAGAGCTATTGCGAAGGTTGGAAGCATCGACGGATAAGATCGCCCGCGTTGTCGATCATTGGCTCGATCGCATCATAGGAGGATTTGTGACTGAATTTGTGGTCGACACCTCAGTCAGTTATAGCGAGGCGGAGCGACACTTTTTCAAAGGATCGCGAGGTAAGTACGTAAAATTTTTGAATACTTGGACTACTTTGTTGTTGTGCGAAAAACAGGTTATGAAACTACCTTGATGTTCGGGACTACCTGAAGTAGAAAAACTTAGAGGAACGAAGGAAATAAGGTCCGAAGTATAGTCCCTTGATTTCACCTCCACAAAGAGACGAAGAAGGGATAGCGAAGGTTTCTCCACGAAGTGCTATTCAATTAATAAGACAAGGATTCCCGCAAATACCACCTCCACAAACACCACCTCCAACTTCACCACCATCGCCTCCAACTTCGCTTGTACCACCTTCACCTCCACCACGGTTCAGTATGGCAAACACAGTGAAGTTTCCTTTGTTCAAAGACTTGGGAAATGAGGACCTGGATCAATTCTGGTTCATTGTGAGGGATGTATGGGAAGCTCAAGGTGTTATAGATAATCATATAAAGAAGGCGACACTGGTTAGTGCTCTGCAAGATCTCACGCTAACATGGTATATTAAGTACTCTAATGATAACCTGAATGTTGGATTAGCGGACATCGAGGCAGCACTAAATAGGGAATTTAGCAGGCCTAAATCTAAGCCACAGTCAATTGTGGGATTCAAAGAGATCGCGATGAAACCAGGCGAGATGCCTTGGGAACTAGATCAGAGGCTGAAGTGTACAATCCGCGAAGCCAACATGAGTTTGATAGATGGACAACATCGTGAATGGTTTGGGGATTCGCTACTACCACACTTAAGGAGTGCGCTTTCGCAACAAAAGATAACAACTCAGGCAGAGGCCTTGGAGATTTCCGTGAGACTACATGAGACTCTGATGCAAGATCCTAATCTAGGAGTTCAGCAGATCCATGCGCAGCTGAAAAATCTATGCCTTGAGATGCAAAGTTTGAAGCAGGACAGGACGGTTCGACCGGAGTTACGTGAGGAGGTATGGTGCTTGAAATGCAAGAGTCAGGGTCATGACAAAGACCATTTCCGGGTCTTTACAAATTACCTTGCAAGAGGAGGACCGATGCCTTTAAGGCCAGAAGCTCAAGCAGGACATAGCACGGGGCCTGCATTATGGTGCGAACTCCCGCCTACAGGGTTTAGGCCGAAACGCGACCTGTTAACACCCAGGTTGTTCCCTATGACTCCCAAGGGAATACGGCCGGGGTAACCACTAACCAATCTTTGGATCACAGTTTCTAGCCAAACTGTAATCAGAGAGGGCTCTCTCTTTATGATTTGTCTCTGTTATGATGTTGTTTTAGGCTAGCTATTATGCTCAGGTTTTGGTTTATGTTTTGGTTGAAGGATTTCTTTCGGGTCTTATGATATACTGTTTAGAGAGTAAAATATCATTGGGCAATGGAGTCTGGAGTTGTGAAGTGCTTAGATATGCAGGATTGATGGTGCTCAAACTGCAGGGCCAATTTTGTATTTCAGACAAACAAATTTAGTTTAAATGGTGATGTATGTCAACCAATAGAAAGCAATTAAGAATTTTCTATTAAGCTGGTGAGGTGAAAGTGAGACACGCTGCACAGGAGCAAACTTGAATTCCTGTGACAAAGGCCACTGTGAAAGATGTATTCTGAAAGTGCAGCAGTTAAGAATTACACTTATCAAGATTGCATCTGAAGAAAACATTCATTAACAACACAGATTGAACTCAGGGTATTCATTGAATAAATCCTGAAAGTTATTCTTTTTCCTTGTTGCTAGATATTTAAAGTGAGATAACATATGGATTTTAACAAACAAAATACATAACAGAGAGAGTTACAGAGACTTATTGTATGGCGAAATACACAGGAATCCAGCAGTTTCCAACAGACACCAGTACGCATTCAACACTTCAGAAATCCGAGAAATTCCATCACTTTCTTTATTAACTTCTGAAAGGATTACAGCATAAGAACTTCTTCAGGAGAAATCAACAACAACCCTTGCAAGCTCATGCGAAGGGGACTTTATAGGAATGTTTATACAAAATATCTCAGGCATTGAGTCATCTGAGAGAGAAAATATCTTCATAGATTCGTACAGAAAGTAGAAAAGAAGTTATTGCAACTTTGAATGCAGCATAAATGCTCTTTATGTCTGTCAGAGGATAATTTGACCTTTGGAGGTCATTGAGTCGGTTGAGCCGCTTTGCTTTAATGCTGAATAATGTGTCTTTATTTCTTGCTGCGCTGTATTTTCTCGGCCCTGCCACCTGTAGTTTTCTATTTCTGCTTTGTTGGCCGATACACCCGCTGAGTTGGCTCAGCTTTAATCCACAATGCATGCTGATTTTATTAAACTGTGCTCTGCATGACAACTGATATTTTTTAAGAAACAAAAATTGGTGAGTGGCTCCCTGTTTACAAAATCTTCTGTATTGCATTTATCCACCAGTCTTGCGTAGGGAGTTGATGCCTGAGAATGGCATCCATTGTCTCCTCTGCCTCTGTATACTTGAAGAAATTGGGAGCCACCCCAAACAGGTGATTGATCTCATTCATTATAAAAAATAGATTCTCTACTCTGTTATAGAGAGTCTGTCCTGTGGCTGGCCCTGTTTCCTCTGAGGTGCTGGGCTTCTCATTGATCTGACTAGTGGCATATGTGTTGACCCTTTTGGCATACTGGTCATGTGTGAACAATCTCCCTGCGCTGTTCAGTAAGCTAGGGAGCCCTCTGTTTTCTAACACCTGAAACTTTTCCAAAAACCTGTTCACCTCAGTCTGCATATCCTGGGTTCTTCTTTCCAATGTCTGCACTAAGTTTCTCAGTGTGAGAACCCTTTTGACCATCTGGATAGTCTCAGTTTTATTTGTAATTCCCATGGTAGCTAACTGAGAACTTGTTTTATGGTTAAGTACATTGATCATTCTGGTGGCCACTTCAGGCATATTGCTCAATAAAGCTCTTGATCTGTGAACCTCCTTCTGTGCCTTTGGAATGAGCTCTAATTGCTCATGGATTGTCTCAATATATGGCCATTGCTCATTGATAGATTGACCAATGTTAGCCCACAGCATTATTTTAAGCTCAGCCACCACCTTATCCAACTTGAGCTCATTCTCTAGCTCTTTGATCTTGTCTTTAAGGGCTTTGATTTCCCTGCCCTTTTCTGCCACTTCTCTCTTTGATTTATCATGCCTGTCATTGACTTTGGCTAACTTTTCCCTGGTCTCATTTAACTCTGTCATTTGAGCTTCCAGGATTTGGATTTCATTCTTCAGCTTTTGCATATCCAGGCTTTGGGCCTACTCTGTAGTTGTTGGCGCTGCTGAAGTAGATGTTGTTGTCTGTTCAGTCTGTTGAGGAGGAGGAGCAGTGATAGGAGCAGTTTCCTCGAGATTGATGATCTGAGGAGGAGGCTGAGAGGTCTGACCCTCTTCTCTTTCTTTCAATGCTGCTTGCAGGGCCGCTTGTGTAGCCTCAGATTCTCCCAATTTCTCTTGTGCCTGAACAAGCTGTTTATAAATGGAGATCAACAAATCTGTGGTGTCCTGCTCATGCCTTTGTTGGGCTACCTCATCTGTCTGAGGGTGAATGGTAGCTGGGAGTTTGATTTTCTTTCTCAAGGCAGCCATGTCAGCATCCCTCAACTTCAAGATTTCTTGTATTCCTGTAATATCTTTGGGATCATGCCCAATTTCAATGATTATGTCCTCCAAGGACCTTATTCTGTTGTCCTTCGCCTGGGATGATGCCCTCTCCAATTCCAGTTGAGAGGCTATGGCATTAAGGCTGCTCTTTAGCTTGTAATTTTCTAATGTTTCGTCTGCCAAGGAGGCATACACCATCTCGCCAGTCTGTTTGTGCAGTTCAATTTTGTCCATTGGGTGTATGTCTTTGGCCAGGACCTCCAGGTTGGTCCTGAGGTAATCTGAGGCAGATTGGGGATGCAGTGTTGTGGGCATAAAATGACTCATGATCATTTTGCCTTCACTTACATCAAAGGCAGACATAAGTCTTTGCTGATTGGTAGGAGCCATGTTTAGCAGATGATTGTACAGCTGTATTTTGATAGGATCACTCCTCCTTTTGATGTCTATAAATTGCTGTTTGATGCTTACCTGTCCTTCTTTTTGCTGGCTGGAGGAGCTGACCTCCCCTCCCATAGTCCTGTCCTGTTCCTGCTGGAAGGAACTTGCTGAAGCTTCTCTGCTGGGTGGGCCCATGCCTAATGCTTGTCTTATTGCTATGTCCTCCTCTGAAAAGTCATTCAATCTTTGTCTTTTCTCTCCCTGGTTGATAGATGAAGTCAGAGGAGTTTCTCTATCCCTTTTTCTGCTTAAGTCCTCCTTCTGTGGAGTTTGGAGGACCGAGGCATCAGTGGTGACTTCTGGCCTAGGAGGCACTATGTTCTGAGCCTGTTGCTCAGTGGAAGTTGGAGTATCAATTACTCTTTCCTGCTGTAAGGGCTGTTGTCTGTCATGTTGCCCTTCTTTTTGCTGCAATCCTTGTTGCTGTTGTTGCTCTGCCTGCTGCTGCCTTTCTTTATCTGCCTGCTCTTGAGTCACTGGAGGTGACTGCTCCTTCTCTTGATGTGATTGCTCTGTCTCCATTTCCTTTTCTTTGCCTCTGCTGGATATATTTTCAGTGGCCTTGGTAGTTTGCTGTTTGGCAGTTGAGGAGGATGCAGTTGCTCCCGCTTGTGTGCTTGGAAGTGTGAATACCTGTGAACAAAGTTCAAGGTCAGCCATCTTCCTTAGATTCCTTAGTGCCCTCTGGTTTAGCTCTTCTTGTGACATGGGCTCTTCTAAGGTCCCTCTCCTCCATTTGTCTTGGTTTGCATATTTTTCAATGTGAGGGATACTATGGTGATCATAGGCAGATAACTTATATTTGAGCCTCCTCATAGTTATAAAATGATTAGGGTCATAGGGCGCCCATAGGAAACTGGTTTGCAGGCCAAGGGCCTCAAGCATTCTCTCTGCTTCCCTCCATCCTTGCTCCCTCTCGTTATAGATAAAATGGCCAAGTTGGCTTTTCACCTTTAACTGTGCTTTTTTGCCTTTTCCTGAAAAGTGAAGCACATCAACTCTGCCAAATTGCCTAAAGTACTCTAGGGCAAATAGTCTCATAGGCACATACTTAGGTAATTTGAATGGAGGTAGATCACACCCATATATCCTGATGACAGTGTGGTTTTGGTAGAAGTACCAATCCCCAATGCTGTAAGCTTTGGACAGCTGAAGAATTCTCTGCATATCATCAGTGAGTCTCGGAGGAGGTGAGCTCATCAGCATTGCCATAGCTGGATGGATGAACAGATCCATGAATTCACAGTAAGTGTATGGAGACTGAGGTCTAGTGTGGAAGATAGAAGACCAATAGACCACTGATCTGGGATTGCCTTGGGCATCCATTCTTTTGATTGAAAAATGAAATTTCTCATGTTGATGGTACAAGATCAAATGGTAAATGTAGGAGGTGTATCTGAACATCCTATCTCTCCTCAAATTCATCAATTGCTCATGAATCTTGTCTGATATGTAGGTGGCATAGTCATAGCCGACTGGTGACTTGCCAGGAGCAAACATAAGCATCATTACCAGCACAGTTGCATCAATATGCTCAATTGAACTATATCCCAAGATGGGAGAAATCATATCTGCAAGGTCTCTGCCCAGCTCATTGAGATATACATAAACAATTGGAGGGTATATCACAATGTCAGAGTTAATGTATAATTGATTAAATTTGATAATTTGAGCATCTGTCAGTTTATCCCCTTGTTTTATCAGGTTCACTAGTGACAAAGGGACCAACTTCTTCTGAGGGTTGAAGCAAAGCATGTCTCTGATAGCTTGAGGGGTAACATAGAAAAGTACTGAACCAGATGGGTCAACAACAGCCCTCTGAGAAACATCATATTGTTCAGCACACAGGTGGATTAGTTCAGGGAACTGGTCGACCTGAGGGAGTTTGAAAATAGGGAGGAAAGAGTCCCATAAGCCCAATATATCTGTCCCATTTTCGTGCTTGGCTTTCAACTCTTTCAACAGATGAATGTGGAATTTGCTGCTCATAAGCATTTCTTCTGTAATTTGGTAATCCATATCTGCCAAGGATTGCCATTTCAAGTTCTTTTGAGGGGCATTCAGAGGCTGAACATTTAGTACTACAGGTGTCTCCATTACCAAAGAGGATTCTGAATTGAGTGCAAAGTGGTTTTAATTGAGCAGGTCAGCACAGAAGAATGTCTCTTATCCAGGGAGGTGAGTTTATCAGGAGCAGAGAGTGGTTCTAGTAAATAGCAATTGAAATACTACTTGTAGTGCAATTAGGACAAATGTTTGGCCTCACTCTGTCTCTCTCAGTGGTTAAATTCAGTTTGAATGAGTCTGCCGCGATTGCGCAGACAGAGCTTGGTTTTTTCAATGAAAATGCAGGTAAACAAGGCTCGGCTAGTAGTGCTCGAGTTCACAACTGTCAAAGGGGCAGGTGCAGGGATTTCTGCCGGTGATTTCAAGAGTTTTCTCTGTTCTAAGCTCTTTCGAGGGACATAACAGATAAAGCAGGTACGTGAAGGATTTATAGCGGAAAATACCTGGTGAGGAGTAGGCAATGGTCACGGATGACTGTGGAAATGGCGCGCCTCCGGTCTCCTGGTCAGGTTCTGCAGGTTGGTAGACTTTTGGTCGTAAAAATCGCATGCAGGAGCAACGGGCGTTTTTGTAGAAAAGTGAGAAAAACGCGAATTTTGGCTATTATATTGGTTTTTTGGACTTTTGGCGCGTTTTTCTGCTGACGTCAGCATGACGTCATAGGTGGGGTCAGGGCCGGCTGACGTCATGGGT
This sequence comes from Pinus tabuliformis, assembly GCA_031772625.1. NCBI lineage: Eukaryota > Viridiplantae > Streptophyta > Pinopsida > Pinales > Pinaceae > Pinus > Pinus tabuliformis. Next base: position 1,286,991,915 of record CM062817.1, on the reverse strand, counting down.
GAGGTGGCGGGCTCTGATTGGTCCACGGGGACGGTGAAGTGGCAGGACAGATCGGCAGACAGTCGGGCGCAACGGCAGACGTGACGGCATGGTGGCAGTGACGTGGGATGATGTGGGGGTGACGTAGTATAGGCGGAATAGCCGAAACCGGAAACAGCCAGCGGTTTCATATCGCACCACTTATGGTACGGGGGGAATCTGTCAGACGTACCTCCGACGAGCTGTGGCGAGGACGCGTGGCTGCCGAGTGACGTAACCTTTTTACGGAAATCGGACGATATCCGTCGGGCGCGAGACCCGCTCCGATATCAACGATGACCGTCAGATCTGGAGGGCTCGATCCAACGGCTGTCGGGGAAGTGATGTGATGGGTTGATACGGCGGGTAAACGGCAAACGTCGGAGCCGCTCCGATGTGATAAGAGCCGTTGGATGCTCAAGATCCGATCGGACGGCTGCCGGGTCGATGACATGCACTGTGGATATGGCCAAAGGCGCGGCATTATTTAATAGTTATTTTCGGGATGCACGCTTAGGCGGAGGGTCATCGGGGTATAGTGCTTTCGTAAGGTTTCCAATGTATTTTGGAAAAACAAATATATGCGCCGAGACTTTGGTTTAAGCGGCAGAAGTGGGTTTTTTGGATCTTTTATGATTTCAAAAGGGGTTATGGGTAAAAAGGGGCTTGTATAGGGTTTTTCTTTGCAAATAATGGTTTAATGAGTGGAATGACTTGCAGCAAGGGGGGGGAGATGAGGTATAGGTTCATCCAAGTGGCCAGATGTCACTTTGATCCCTGACATAGGACTTATTGGCTATAATGCCAAGGGGAGGGGTATTTATACAAAATTTGGGGTTTATACACCATGGTGTTTAATATTAGTAGGGGAAAGGTGATATAGGGGATTTATATAGTAAAGTTAGAGTTAATATGGATGGGGGGGTGGATGAAGGGGGAAAACACTAAGTTTGTTTGAGACTAACTTAGTTTAGGGAGTAGATCAAAATGAAAAGAATTTTTAGACAAGAAATGTGGCTTCTAAAAAGATTAAGAGCCACCATGAAACCACAATTCTTCCATGAATCTCAAGTGATGAGGGAATGTTAATAAATGACATGAAAGGGAATAGGGAGGTTAGACATGCTCCTTTGCTTGCTGCAACTTGATGAAGAAGAACCCCTTCTTAATTCATTAACTCTGCTTTGGTGAACAAAGTCAACACACCTGCAATGGTAAGGATAACCTTTCTGCAACCCCAACTACTTACCCAGCTACTTTCCTAGCATTTTTTGTTCTTCTTGGAGGGTGCACTTGGACTTGCAGACCCTTACCTGCCTTTTCTTTTCTTTGGCTTTTTCTTTTGCTTTTTCTTTTGCTTTTTCTAACTACTTCTACCCTTATTTCTTCCAAGGTCCCAGATTAAGCTGTAGGGAGCCTTTTCTTCTCTACCTGAACTACTTGTCTGCCAAGATTAAACAGTTTGGACAGACTCCTTTCTCTATTTCTACAACTGCAAATTTAAACCATGGAATGATCCAGATTAGACTGTTGGACCATCCATCAAAATTTTAAGTCCATACCAAACTATAAGCCTAGATTGGATTCTCTTGGAAATATGTGATCTTTGAGTCATCAAAGCAGAGCATATTTGGTCCTTTCATAGCCAATCATGAAATATGAAACCTATTGGTATAGGTAGCTAACACGACCCCTTAACCAGAATGCAGGGATGGCATGGACAGAATTTCAGGGGCATGAATGAGGCCGAGGTGGAGGAGGACCTATTAGAGGTCGAGGACAGTTGATTTGCTACAATTGTGAAGGACTAAGACACTATGCCCGCAATTACACTAATCCAACGCGTCCTTCGTGCAAGTATTGTACATTTTTTGATCATGAAACAGAAGACTATCCTACACTGATAGCTAGGATACATGACAAAGGGGCGCTACCACCTCCACCGACTCAAAACCTATATATGATGAGATCTAAGCTACGTGAGGAAGATCCAAATGTAAATATAGTGCTCAGAAGTGGAATCGCGACAAGAGATGACAAGGGGAAATAGCGATAAGACAGTACATGGGTTTGCAAAGCCCCGGCGAAAGAGGCTAAGTTCGATTTGGAGCGCGCTTGTGAAACCTTCATGGAAGCTAAGAAGAGCTTCGCTAAGGCCTCCACCTCAGGAAGCAAGGATAAGCTTGAGCGGGAGATGGATCCCTCTATGCTTACAACTTTCCTGGAAGCCTGTATGAAGTTATTGCGCGATAGTAAGGTTGTGAATGGGTTACAAGAACTCATCAATAAATGCACTAGAACCATGCCAGGTGAGCCACGCGTAGTATGAAAGATTGGCAAGCATAAAACAAGGACGGGATGGGAGATGACATTGACCACACAAGTAGGAGAGTATGAAATGGATCAGGTAATTTTGGACTTGCGCTGCAATGGTCTCTGATTCAGCTAAGGATAGAAAATCATCCCCATGGGGCGACTACAAGGGGTGACAGTGGATATTGAGGGACCAAGGGTACTGGCCAATTTTGAAGTAATAGAGATAGTGGATGACAGCAATCCCTACCCTGCGCTCCTGGGAATTGACTGGGCTACTGATATGAACAGGGTAATCAATCTAAAGAAGTGAAAAGATGATCTTTGAGAAGAAATCTTTGTGCGTAATAATACGCCACTATCCTGCTGAAGGATCATGCTAAACTAAACTTGTCTGCAACTATGAGAGTGATGACCTAGACGGTATCTATAATATAATAGCGTGAAACCAATATTGGGTGAATCTCATCGTGGATGGATGAGTTACGTGGGATCACGAGAGTTCCTACACTTCGAACTTTGACGAAGAAATAGAACGTTGACATAATCGCTTACATGAAGTAACTACGTTGAACTGCAACACGATGACCCAGTCGTTGCGTTGTGTGTCATCAAAGATAAGAAACCTACCTACTTATGATGGTATAAATGATGTATATATCATTTTGGATTCATTTAAAAGGGAGGTACCAGAAAAGCAGCGCTTCTAGGCCTTGGACTGGGCACTGCTCGCTACGCCCGCAAGATGGTGGGGTACGCACATGGGAAGCTTTGATGATTGGTGAAAATGTAGGAGGATGATGAGAATATGATTTGGGAAGCCTAAGATGTGACTAATAGACAAGTATGATGGGCAGAATGATTTGCGCGCGCATCTAGCCAAATGGACGCAGGCTTATGGAGAAAAGCCCCAACCTGAGTGGGTGCACCTATTTTGTCATACCCTGGAAGTTATCCCAATGAATTTGTATATAGAAATAGAGCTCCACCATGGGACAAGTGAATGGGATATCCTGTGCAAAGGATTCATGATGACATTCAGTTTTGAGGATGGATTTGACAATATTGATGAAGCGCTACAAGAGGTGAAAGCAGCCATCTTTAGGATACCGCAAGATCCTTTAGACCTGATTCAGCCTGAATGGGCTACTTAGCTGAGTCATGTGCTCGAATGTTATAATATAATTGTTGAAGCAGAGGACGAAGATCCTCGGAAGATTAACATTCTAGAAATAGAAGGACACTGCGAGTTTCAAGAACCGCAGATTGAGAACCCTGATATAACCGCGCGGATGAAAACAAAACAAGTGAACATTGGTACAAAGGCAGAACCTAAATTTGAGAAGATTGGAGACTACTGGGACGACGTGATGGTGGATAACGTCGCTAAATTGCTCCGCGAATACTAGGACTTATTCCCCACGAAGTTTACGGATCTGAAGGGAATAATTCGAGACCTAGGAGTGATGAAGATCATGTTAAAGCCCGATGCAAAGCCACTTAAGCAGAGGCCTTACCGCCTCAATCCGAAATACAAGGAGAAGGTCTGCTTAGAGCTAGACAAAATGCTAGTGGTAGGCATCATTGAGCATGTGGAAGAATCTGATTGGGTAAGCCCAATGGTGGTGCAAGAGAAGAAGGAGAAGGATGAGTTAAGGATATGTGTGGATCTCAGAAAATTGAATGACACTTGTGTGCATGATCCTTTCCTGACTCCATTCATGGATGAAGTTTTGGACAATGTAGCCGGCCAGGAAGCATATTCCTTCACTGATGCGTTCTATGGGTACCACCAAATCAAAATCACGCCGGAGAATAGGAGCAAGACAACCTTCGCGACTGAGTGGGGTTGTTTTCAATACACTGTGATGCCGTTTGGATTGAAGAATGCGCCTACAATATTTTCGCGCGTGGTTGTATTTGGGCTAGTAAAGCATCACGTAGCAAGCTTGCGCTTGATGTTGGATACCTATTGAAGATACCGATTGCGCTCAATCTCAAGAAGTGTCTGTTTTTCGTTCCTTTTGGGAACCTACTAGGGCATGTGGTTTGCAGACAAGAACTGATGGTAGACCCCGCGAAGATCGCAGTGATACTGAACTTGGAAGCGCTGATGAGTGTGAAACAATTGCGCACTACTCTGGGACATACGGGATATTACAGAAAGTTTATCAAAAGCTATGCCTAAATCACCGCGCTGATGGAAAAATTGTTGAAGAAGGATGTCACGTTCTGTTGGAATGATGACTGTAAGAAAAGCTTGGATATATTGAAAGAAAAGATGGTTACCGCGTCGATTCTAGTCTTCTCAGACTGGAAGAAAGAGTTTCATGTACATGTCGATGCATCATGTATAGCGCTAGGGGCAGTACTAACACAGGATGGCGAAGAAGGCTTATACCATCTGATCGCGTTCGTAAGTCGTAGATTATCCAAAACAGAGAAGAATTATTCTACCACTGAACGTGAGGGGCTAACTATGGTGTATGCGCTCCAGAAGTACCAACACTATTTGCTGGGAGGCCATTTTAAGATGCATACGGATCGCTTCGCGCTGAAGTACCAGGTCAATAAGCCTGTGTTGGGGGGGCGAATCTATAGATGGCTCTTATTGTTCCAAGAGTATGATTTTGAAGTTGTTGTGAAGCCTGGACGATTGAGCGTGGGACGAGACCATCTGTCCCAAATCGAAACATGGGAGAAACCTACTAACTTGGAAGAAGTATTGCCTGACATGTAGCAATTTGCAGTGCGTGTTGTGGATGGTCATTTCAAGGATATAATACACTTCCTAACAACAGGAATTGCACCGGAAGGATACTCTATCCAGCAAAAGAAGGAATTAGTGGTGTGCGTGGCAGATTTCTCTGTCATTGTTGGGAATCTATACAAGATGGGGACTGATGAGATATTGCGACGGTATGTACCTGAGTTCGAACGAAGCAGCATCCTCGTGGACGCTCATGGGGGTGCTACGAGAGGACATTATGCAGGGAGAGCAGCCGCGTTGAAGATTCTACGTGTCGGGTTGTGGTCGCCAACCCTTCATCAGGATTCAAAAGCATATTGCAAGGAGTGTGATGTATGTCAAAGAACAGCCAGGCCATCGCAGAGGGATGAAATACCTTTGAATCCACAAATGACATTGCAACCCTTCAAGAAGTGGGCAATATATTTTGTAGGACCCATTCAGCCACAAGGGAAGAGAGAAGCGAGATACATTATCACTGCGACAGAGTATTTGACTTGTTGGGCAAAAGCGTAGCGGTGAAGGATTGCACAAGCACGATGGTCGCGAAATTCCTCTTTGAGCACGTACTGACACGATTTGGATGTCCAAGGATCTTTATGAGTGATCTTGGTACGCACTTCTTGAATGAGAAGATCAGCGCACTAATGGAGGAATTTCAGGTATATCACCAGAAGAGCACACCTTATCACCCGCAGGCTAACGGGATAGTGGAGGCATTCAAAAAAGTGCTTGAAAACATGTTGACCAAGGTTTGCAATGCTCAGTGAAGTGATTGGGACCTATGCATGCCTGAAGTATTATGGGCTATCGAATGACATGCAAGAAGTTGACGGGACAAACCCCTTTTAGGCTTGTCTATGGTGTGGAAGCTGTAATGCCTATGGAATACATCGTGCCTAGTTTGTGCATAACGGCGCTGACATGTATGATGGATCGCGGATCCCTGGAAGAGAGGCTTGTGTAGCTGGATGAGCTTGAAGAAGAAATAATTTTGGATGGATTTCACCAGCAGGTCCAAAAGCAGCGAGAAAAGGCATGGCATGATCGACACATCAAGTTGCGCACATTTAAAGTAAATGATATGGTTTTGTTATATGATAGTAAGTTTGATTAATTTCCAGGAAAATTCAAGATGCACTGGTTAGGGCCTTATGTTATTAAGGAGATTACCGATGGAGGAGCAGTACATTTGGTCAAGTTAAATGGAGAGCCCTTCCCAGGAAAGGTGAATGGCAGTCAATTTTGAAATTGTTCATTAAGGAATTCTAATGAGCTTCGAGGTCTAGGGTTTGGAGCTGCAATTTTGCAGGCTCAGCTATAGCTCTGGAAGTACATAGAGACAGATTAGGGGATTTACTTTACAGAGGTCGAGGACTGACCCGACAAATGGTAAATGGGGGGTCCACTGGGACCCCATCCTTCAAGCAAGTAGTAATGCAGAAACAGAAAGCGCAGGAAGGATTTAAAATCACTGGTTATGGAGAGCGTAAGGAAAACATCGGAACCAGCAGAGAAAGGACACAACAGTTGCAAAAAGAAACAAGAAACAACCCAAAGATGAAAGAAAAAGTAAACAATGGACAAGAGAATAATGACAAAAGAGTAGATGCAAGCCAAAGAGACACAGTACCAATAATAATGCAAACAGAAGGCGAAGAGGAACATGGGGTAGAGAAGCACCCTCAAGCGGAAGAGGAGAAAGCAAAGGCTTCAAACCCCAGCTCCAACAAGGCAACGCAAGGAGCATGCAAACCGAAAAAAAAAAAAAAACGAAACCCTCTGAGTGGTCTTCTCAGATCCAGACATTCAAGCTTATAGAGACCACATGATGGAACATGCAATAATATGCAAGTTCATGGGGCTGTGGCCAACAGAACGAGTGCTCTGCCAATGGATCAAGCAACATTGGAAACCTAAAGGTGATGTTAAACTACACCTTGGGGCAAAAGGTTTTTTTACTGTTGTCTTTACGAACTTAGAGGATAAGGATTGAGTCTTCGATGGAGGACCATACTTCTTTGCCTCAGCAGGACTCTACATGAGACCCTAGAAAGCAAACTTTGTACCTGAAAAAGAAACATTCACACAGGTTCCTGCGTGGATCCGCCTATTCTCCCTTCCAATAGACTATTGGGGACTCGCGACGCTTAAGCAAATAGGAGACCGTCTCAGAACCTTCATCAAAGCTTCAGAAGCAACAATGCAACGAAGATACACTTCCTGTGCAAGAATCTGTGTGGAGATGGATATCTCAGGAGCCCTACATGAAGGCCTATGGCTGGAATTCGGAGATGAAGACTAATATCAAGCCATCGATTATGAGAAAATCCCCTTCCGATGTAGAAGGTGTCATGAATACGGACACCTTGTAAGAGAATGCCCTTTAAACAGAACAGGGGAAGAGCACAAACCAGAGTAAGCAGCAAAGAGCAAAGAAGCCTTCACAAAGCCAAAAACAAGACAAAGAGCTAACAGAAAAGGAATATACAGAGCAGAGGTAGGCCCAGGCATCATCAACAACACCTTCAACATTCTGGAAACCGATACAGATTCAGAAGGAACAAACAGGGAAACAAAACTTAATGAAGAACCAAAAGACAAGCTAGGACACAAAACAAAGGACGGGGAGGAAAATATAATCAAAACAGAAGTCCAAATGCAAGAGTTAGAAGACGAGCGCGATGAAGATACTGATATTCTAACCAGCGATGGGGGTAGTGAGGAGATGGAGCTCAATGAAGTTCTAGAAAAGGAAGGGGTGAACCTCCCAGATATGGAAAAAAATTGGAGAACTCAAGGGCTGGAAAATATTCCGGAAGAAGAAATAAGGAAGATCAGTGATCTCTTCATCGCAAGACAAAAGGCGGAACTAGACAAGAAAAATAGGAGATTAGGAATTGCAAAAGGCACAGGAAATCATTCAAAGAGCATCTCTCTTAATCCAACAGGTCAGAAGCAAAGAAAGAGAAGAGGCAGAAGAACAAATGGGGAGGTATTGCATGACTTGGGGATTCTAATGATAAACTCAGGTAAAATGAAGGCTCTAAATGCCTTCCTGTCTTACCAATAAGTTATCTAGTTATAAATGAAAATCATTTCATGGAATGCAAGAGGGCTCAATAGCCAAGCCAAACAAAGACTTCTTAAGAGAAAGTTCCAAAAAGAAAATCTAGATATTATGTTCATACAGGAAACCAAATGTGTCATTAACCAAATGAAGAACATCAGCAAAAGGCTAGGTAAACCTATAGAATGTATAGACGTAGCCAGTCAAGGATGGGAAGGAGGCATAGCTACTCTTTGGGACACCAGAGTAGTAGGCATCATCTCAATGGAAGCTACAAAATCGTTCATCGCCACAGAAGTTCAAATGACAAGTAATTCTGAAACTTACCTATGCATAAATGTTTATGGACCGCAAAGATTAGAAGACAAACTTTCTTTTCTCAATTATTTCATGAATTTAAAGCTTAGACACCCAACCTCAAAGATCATCATGGGAGGGGATTTTAACATGATAACCTCTCTTCTGGAGAAGAAAGGAGGAATCAGAAGGCTCAACAAAGATACAGAACTCTTTGCTGAATTCATAGAATCTGCCAAACTAGTAGACATCCTTCCCAAAAATGGTTCCTACACTTGGAACAACAGGAGAGGAGGAGACAAGCTGATTGCCTCTCGTCTGGATAGATTTCTAATCTCGGAAAGTATTTTACTCGAAGGAATAACAGTGGACTCTGACATTCTTCCCAGTGGAGGATCAGATCACTGGCCAATCGTTTTGGAGGCAGCCTTCCTAGGGACCCCTAGAAACAAGCCCTTCAGATTCGAAAAGTTCTGGTTAACTCACCCCAACTTTGCAAATTTGCTGAATGAATGGTGGTGTGAACCATTGGATATCAGAGGAACCAAAATGTTCAAGCTCCAAAGCAAATTAAAACACATCAAAAACAGAATTAAAGATTGGAATGCAGCCGAATTTGGGAACATCTTCCAGGAAAAGAACATCATAGAAGGCAAGTTAAATCAAATTCATAAAGAATGGGCTTCAGGGAACTGCAGTGAAGACTCAAGGGAACAGGAGAAGGTATTGATGCAACAATGGCAACTCCGTTGCCAGCAGGAAGAGACACTTTGGAAACAAAAATCAAGGATCCAATGGCTAAAGGAGGGAGAACAAAATACCAAGTTTTTCCATAGATCCACACTGGACTACAGGGGGGCAAACAAAATTCTTCGGCTCAACAATGAAGCAGGGGAAACTCTTCAAAATCACAAGGAAATATCAACCTTGCTCACCAAGCACTTCAAGCATATAGCTCAGGAAACGCAGGAAGAAAGATCAGAGGCCATAGAGGAACTAACCCAAGCTATACCCCACATCATAACTTCTGAGAAAAACTCAGCTCTGCTAAGAGAGGTTTCGATGGAGGAGGTGGAAGACGCTGTCAAGAGTATGCCAAATGATAAGGCACCTGGGCCTGACGGTTTTACAATAAACTTCTACAAAGCATGCTGGCCAACTATTAAAACAGAGGTATGGGAAGTTGTCGAAGATTCCAGACGCTCCGGTTCCATTCTCAAATCCCTGAACTCCACTTTCCTAGCTCTAATTCCTAAGGAAGAAGAAGCCAACTCCCCGGAAAAATTTAGACCCATAGCTTTATGCAATGTGATATATAAAATCATATCTAAAGTTATAGCCAACAGACTTAAGCCTATTCTTCCTGACTTAATCTCGGAAGAGCAGTCAGGCTACGTGGAGTGCAGACAAATTTTAGACAACATCCTTTTAGCTCAGGAGATGGTTCATACCCTGCAGACAAGGAAATTACCAGGCATGCTGATGCAGCTAGATCTCTCCAAAGCCTTCGACAAAGTCAACTGGAATTATCTGGAGGCCATTCTGAATGCTTTTGGCTTTGACAAGCAATGGACCAAATGGATCCTTGCTCTGATTAAATCCACCAATTTTTCCATATTGGTCAATGGCTCCCCCTCTGAACCTTTCTCCCCCTTCCGAGGCATCATGCAAGGAGACCCTCTCTCCCCATTCCTTTTTGTGATCCTTATGGAAGGGCTTAGCAGGCTCATTCACAAAGCAAGAGAGGAAGGGAAAACCAAAGGCTTACATCCTCTCCCCTCCATACCTGCAACAACGCACCAGCAGTTTGTGGATGACACAATGTTGCATGGCACTCCAACTGTGAAAGAAGCCAGGGCCTTCAAGAACATTCTAAACCTCTTCAGCAAAGCTTCAGGTATGGAGATTAACCATGCTAAATCTACTATCTTCTTCTTTAATACTCATCTAGCCATCCAGAACCATCTATCCAACATTCTTGGCTTTCGAAAAGGAAATCTACCCTCTAAGTATCTGGGAGCCCCGCTCACAACTAAACCTTGGCAAAAAATTCACCGGGAAAAAATCTTAGCGAAAATGGAGAAAAGATGTAAGCATTGGACTCATAGGGCTCTTAATTTTGATGGAATATTGGTCCTCACTAAAGCAATACTGCAAGCCAATCCGCAGTGCTTTCCATCATGCCGGCTCCTAGCGGAATCCTTCAGAAAATTAGAGCTATTCAAAGATCCTTTCTGTGGAGTGGCAATGCTGAGAAAAAGAAATGGGCACTGGTGGCCTGGAACAAATTATGCACTTCGAAAGCAGCAGGTGGCTTAAATTTAATTGATCCCTAGACCATCAATATGACATGCGGAGCTAAGTTGTGGTGGCGTTGGCTGAAGGAAACCAATCTACCCTGGGCCAGACACTGGAAGGAGAAATACACTCCCAACTACAACGAACAGGACTTAATAAGGATACAGGAAGTGCCGGAGGGTTCTCCAATATGGAATTTAGCTAGAAGGAACCGCAACTTAGTTCAGGACCATAGTTTCTGGGAAATCCGCAATGGGGAAACCGCCCTCTTCTGGGAAGATGCTTGGCAGCAACTCCCAAAGCTGGAAAAACCAGAGCTCGAAGATTTTAAAAGAGAATGCCAAAACAGGGGAAAATTCACCGTCCACCACTACTGGAGTCCTAGCAGCTGCGACCAGGAATGGAGAGAATGGACACTCCATGACACTGAAAACCCAATTGAGGAAAACAATAATACAAGGGATCTACTAAACCACTTAAACAAACGAAAAATCAGAAAGACCACAGAAAGTGACATGCTGAGATGGGGTATGAAAGGGAGTGGTAATTTCACTCTCAAAGAGGCCAGAGAGCAGCTAGAACATTCAGAGCAGGTGGAGGTTATGCAATGGAGTAACAAGGTCTGGGATCCCATGTTTTGGCCTAAAATAAAAACCTTTCTCTGGCTCCTAATGCGGCGAAAAACTCTCACCTGGGAGAACCTGCGCAAAAAAGGTTTCGAGGGCCCTTCCAAATGCCCTTTGTGCAATCAAGCTGAAGAAACTATGAACCATCTATTCAACACCTGTGAATGGGTTGATCACCTTTGGCGAGGGATGGAAACTATAATGCAACAAACTAACAGAGATAGGGAATCCATTCAAAATACTATTATGAATTGGCCAAGCGAGTACTCTAACAACTTAAGAATCAACAGTATATGGAAAGTCCTGCCCGGCTTCATAACTTGGACCATATGGAAAGAAAGAAATAGAAGAATTTTTCAAAGTGAGCACAGAAATATAGAGCACTCGCAAATTACCTTAACCCAAAACATTCGTCAATTAATCTTGGTAAAATGCAGAGCAGATCCTGACAACCAAGCTTCGGCCGAGGACCAGAGAATTATGAACGCCTTCAACCTGATCAACGAACAAAACCTGGGATCCACTGAGCGCCAGCAAAACCTAAACACTGTGCCAAAGGGCTGGAGACGTCCGCCGGAAGGGTTTCTAAAGCTAAATTTTGACGGTGCCTCGAGAGGCAATCCTGGCCCGGCAGGCATTGGAGGAATCATCCGGAATCATGAAGGGGAAATTCTTCACATTTACAGTAAAGCTCTAGGGGAAGGCACCAATAATGAAATGGAATTTACATCCATGGAAAAAGGACTAAGGATTCTCAGAATGAACCAAACAAGCAACGCAGTGATTGAAGGAGATTCAGAGGCAGCCATAACTGTGGCCAGGAAAATCTACGGGGGAACGCCGGCCAGCAGGGTCACAAAACACTGGCGACTGTCCAAGGTCATAGACAATATTGCAAAAATGTTAGGAGAAATGAAAGGCCTCATCTTTCAGGCGGTAAGGTGAAATTCCAATTCGGTTGCTGACCACCTGGCAAATGATGAGATTGAACACCCCAACACAATGTGGGACAGCTGTTGGCAGCATATTGACAACCCGCAATTAAGAGAAAAATGCATGCAACTCTCCCGGTTAGATATGGTGACGGCAGAGGAGTCCGACCGGAGGGTCGAATAACTCAGCGCCATAATTGCTTAGACAGGCTGACTAGACACGCTCCATTAATTTCCAGCAGACCTCGAAGGACAAGCGGGATGAGGGCAACTATGACAGAAGCAGGTGACAAAGATTTGTGCAGTTTCATGATCTGTGGTGATATGAGCCGCCGAAACATAATAAGGAAGAGGGACACTTGGCAAAACATGGAGCAAGCAGGGAGCGGTGACCATAAAAGGATACAATTATTCCACAACCCAACCAAAATTCCATCACGCAGCAATTATGGTGATCTGACGTGCAAGTTGCACAGAGATAATCGATCACACACCGGTAATCTCCCCGGAATTTGTTATTTAACCACTATCAAAGGCCAAAAGGAAAACATTGTTTCAGCATGTAGCAAGACAGAACCTCCTCACTCTGCAGACAGAGCTCAGGATAAAGCTAGGAGAGTTAGAAACACAATGGCAGGGGAGGGCAGCCGCAATAAGTCTGCCAACAACGACCTTCGACAAGCGAGAGAGATGTATGAGAGGCGAACCTCGCAAAGGAACAAGCGTAAGATTATCGACTTAGAAGCCATAGTCCAGGAAGAGGAAATCAAGCTTTCTGACCAGCAAATTGGGAAAGAAGTAGATTGGATCCAGGACCCTGGAACTCTCAGCACTCGAGCCACTCAATTTGTCAGAACTCAAGCTGAGAGCTGGCGTATGAAGACCCTTCTCGCGAAAGCAATGGATATTCAGGGTGAACATGCGGAGCAGCTGCGCAAGCTTCAGCAGTTCGCAGAAACCATGACGCATGATCATATGGCGGTAGTGGAGAGCAGTGAATTCAAGCTAAGTGCGCTGCACCAACAGGTCGACACCATGGACAAGAAACTCACGGTCCTGATTAAACTTTTACGACAAGTCATCGGGCAAGACAACAAGCCTTCAGACATGCAGAAGGGAGATCCAACTGGAGACCAGCAGGGCAATCCTCCCAAGCCAGGGCAGGTCAACATGTCAAGGTCTGCTCCGGTCATGGAGATGTTTAAACGCATCTGACTTTGAAGTATCTCAGACTCCTCGTCCTCGGTGGACTTCTTTTGTCTTGTGGCTTGCCACCCCCGCTTCCCTCTTCTCAGCGGGTTGATATGTTCACTGTCTAGGTTTCCTTTGTTTTTGTCTTTTGTTAGTTCTAGTCCTCTGCCGCCCTGCGTGGTGTGCTGGCTTTCAGTTTCCTGTTACTATGTCTTCTCTAGTTTTCTGTCACTCTGTTCTCTTCTGGTCTCCTGTGGTAAGGCCTGCTGCTTAGCGGCCCATAATCTGCTGAAGAAGAAGTTTTGTACTATATTTTCATCTTGTTAATATCAAAGCTGACTTACACAAACAAAAAAAGGTGAATGGCAGTCACTTGAAGCCATACACCGGCGGTCCGGCCAGGTGACTAAATGAAAGTAACACAATCTTAACACCCCAGACAACTGAAAGGAGGCACGGGACTATAAACTACACTGCCCAAGTTGGGGAGTTTCATGATTGGAAGATGGTGCAAAGCAAGGACGTGTCACTGGGTCCCTGACAGCACGGAGGGAGCTGCGCTACCCAGGGATAAATTGCACAGGTCGACTAGAAAGTGACCGTTCAAGTCACTGTTCATGAAAAGAAGGCAGAAGTGAGGCCAAATGGAGCGGGCAGATGGCATTTAAGACGAAATTTATGGTTTAAATCCTTGAAACTCTGTCGCCAATCCGGCATTAATGAACCGATTTCGGGGGGAACGGTCGGATTTGAATTCAAATTTCCCTATAAATTACAAGTGGTTGTCCAGCAAGAAACACTTGGCATTTTTAGTATTCAGTTGTTGAGCTCTCAGACGCCTATGGACCTAGAGTTTTTCGCAGCTCTCAAACAGACCCCTACATTTACGAACTTGTCTGAGACGTCATGAGTACTAATAGAGAGTGTTATGTCATCACCCCCAGAAGTTATCAATACACAGCAAGTGGTAGAAGAGTCGGCACAAGAGATGGAGAAACAGGCCGAAGAAGCTGCCCCAGAAGTAGTCGAAGTACTGGCGGAGGTCCCTAAATCTCCGAGAACGCCAAGACCGAAGCCAACCCCAACCAAGGAGACCATGAAAGATAAGAAGGGCAAGCAGCCTGCCATCTCGGTGCGCGCGTCGCCAATACGAAACCCAACCAAGACCACTTCCCAGGAGAAAGGTAAGGCTATAAACCTAGAGCCAGAAGAGGAGGATATTGAAGACATCCCCATGGACGATGAGGATGTGGGAGTGGAAATAGAGGAGGTTGAAGCCCAGGGTGTGGACCCTATTACACGGTTGTCGGAGTATGTCCCTCCGCGCAAGCCTAAGTCCAAGGTCCCCAAGGACATTGATGAAATTAAGACTCCCCTGAAAACCCCATTGCTACCAGATGAGATCACTTTTGACGGTACACGTTTAGTACGGGTGTCAATTTTGAAGCTCGAAGACTGGGACTTGGTGGATCATGAGAAGTTTCCGCACCTAGCGACCGAACAGTTGATGCACCGCGTCATAGACACACAGACGGGGATGACTGCACTAGAGCCGCAAAAGTGGCTCAGAGGAGTAGAAAAGGTAGGAGTACTCAACCTGCTCTGGGTGCCGCACTATAACCACACCCCTGCGACGGTTTTAGTCATCAAGCAACTACTATGCTTGGTGCATGATGGGTGTTTGTGGCTGGAGGAGCTGATACACATCACCGATATGTTGATTCACTGCATCACATGCCTACCATATGCAGGTGAAAATCCAGCGATGATTTTTGGTGGCAAGGGTGGCGAGCTGGCGCTTGTAGAATCGATGAAAGAGAAGTTTAAATTGGTGAAGAAGCTGTGTGGGTATGAAAACTCCAGCATTTGCGACCCCGCTGTGAAGGTGGCAACACAGATCCTTGCAGGGAAGGTGATGCGGAAGTGTCATGTCGATGAGGTGTCGGCACCTGTCGTCGCGCTCGCACAACAATGAGCGAAAGGGGTTCAGTTTAACTGGTCGGACTACTTTTGCGGTGAGTACCTGGCCAACTGCTATGAAGCACAGGAGAAAAGCAAGACGTTCCACTGCGCGTGGCTCCTTATATCGATTGTGCTCATAGCATGGGAGCTACTAGAAGAAATCCAATTCCCTTCGGTCGCGTCGGACCTTCCTGAAGCAGTGAAGTATGCTTCATTATGGGTGGCCAAGGACACGGAGCGCGTTCGTGACAGCAAAACCTTCTGGATCATGATGGCTATCAAAAGCAAGTCACGGTTGTCGCCAACGGTATATGCTAACCTACAGAGCTATGCCGAATTCAAAGCTGATTTCCATCAGATCTCAATTAGGGCGAGGAAGGACCCTGCACAGAAGTGGTACGATCTGTCGTACCTAGCCACAGATGATGCCATTGATGCGGTGTTGGATAAATGGTCAGTAGAGTGGCGCACCTCCACGGACTTGGCGGTGGGTGGAAGCAAGTCCGCCACACAAAAGAAGAAGGATGAGGCCAAGCTGAAGATGGCGCAGCTGGTTGAGAAGAGGAAGAAGGAGGCCGCTGAGAAGGCCAAGGCAGAGCAGATAGGAAAGGAGGCAGGAAAACAAACGGGAGGCACAAAGCAGGGCTCTAACAAAGGCGCACAGTCACCTTCACCTGCAACTGAAGAAGAGGACATAGAGCAGCATGGCGCGGACCCTCAGGAGACGTCCAACCATATTAAGCACCTGAGAGAGCCGGAAAAGGGAGGGTCCAGAAAGAAGTCCAAGGTGACCAAGACCTCGCTGGACCCCATCACACTAACGGAGGGAGACTTATATGACATCGGTGACACAGTCAAAGATGTCACCGCGAAGGCCCTGCAACACTTTGAAAAGAAGCAGCAGATCATCCTAGGGGCCATCTAGACTAGACTGCAGGAGTTGCAGGCCCACGTGTCACAAGTTGGTATGGTGTCTACCATCTTGGCTATCAGCACATTAGAGGTTGTCGATATGCTATGCACGAAGGCTTCCAGTGCGCTAGTGCTACCGGATGGAGCACTGCAACTAAAAATAAGGCTAACAGACCCACTGTCAGTGTTTTGAAGGGAGTAGGATTTAACTTAGCAACGCTCCTGCGCAAAGCACTCCACTCCTTGCAGGATGGAGTAATTGTCGAGTTCAGGGCCCGCGAGCACCGTGCCCTCCAAGTGATCAGCGAGAAGAGAATAAACGATGAGCAGATGGCCTTACAGAGGAATGTTTCCATTGCTGTCGAGGCCGAGGCAACCAGCCAGAGTAAGAAGATCATACAGGTCGTAGAGGAGGCTTGCAGAATGGTCCCGGAATTGGTCATTCCGGAGGAGGAGCCATTCGAGGTCCGCATCCATAAATTAGCCACAGGGGTGTGTGACACTCGGATGGAGATGGAACGAGTTCAGTTGGAGCTGAACTTGCAGATTACAGAGCTCCAGTTGAGGGCTAAGCCTTGAACACGACCAAAGGTCAAGGAAAAGCGGGTGGCCGCTGTCACAGAAGCAGTCGCGGCAATGGGGAGTGCAGTAGCAAACTGCACACAATTGTTTGAACAATCATTTGAGGTCATGACCGGCTTGCAAGAGGAACCAAACATCCAAAGGCTCGAGACAGAAGCATGCAAACTCTGACATCGCTATGATGAAGTTAAGGGCACATCGAAAACCATCACGCTGATACAAAGATTAGCCAAGCTGCAAGAAGTCAAGCAGTTGAAGGAACAGGTGGACGCATCGCTACACAAGGAAGCAGTGCTGAAGGCGCGACTCAAGCCCTGGATGGAGGAAGCTTATGTGGTTACAGGAAACATTGAAGGGAATCTTACAACTCTATAAGCGACGCAATAACAGCTTCAGGCTGACAGCACAGGGGCAGTAACTGAGAAGACAGTCGACGATGCAAAGCAGGCAGCAGCTGAGTGCACAATCGAGGTTGCGGTCATCAGTTTCAAGCTAGACGAGCTTCGCGCCAAGATCTCCGCACCTGCCAAGTGACTCGAGGGCAAGTCACGATGTTTGTGTTGGGGGCCTGTTGGGAGCGGGATCCCCCAAGGGTAGTTTTGGGGCTAAAATCCCATGTTTTATTCAACTTTTTGTAATATTATTGTAAAGACTCCACATTTTGTGGTCACGGAGCGCAAAGGTATTATGTGTCACAAAGGGTAGTCCGCCCTTAGTTTTGTAAAGTAAAGTCGGCTGTAAGAGATCTACCCATGGTCCACGGACCATGGGATTGTATAAAAAGAGTTAAGCTCTAAGTAGTTAGAATCATAATGAGGAAGAGAGTCATAGCTTAGAGCAAGAAGTCTAAGTCTTGGGTTGTAGCGTAGGTAGAGGCTCTGCAGCTGAGTGCGCAGAGGCCTAGGGTAGAAGTCCGCAGCTGAGTGCGCAAACCCCTACAACTGTGTGCGCAGGGTGAACAAAGTCTGTAATACTTGGAAGATATTAATAAAAGGAGTTATTCTGCAATTTCTGTGTATTTGTTCTGTTGACGGGTTTGGATATTTTGTGTATGAATTTCCTTTATTATGCTTATATGATGCGCGAATGAATGCAATTACATTGAATAATTGAACACAATCACGAATATCTGCTTACGCGGTGATAACTTTAAGTATTTGACAAGATAAGAAAATCACTTAGGATAATTGAGGAATTTACACGGCACGCTGCTATAGCAGCATGAAAGTACCTGAGCTACAGGTTAGAGCTGCGTGAAGGTTGATCATGTACTTTCACGAAGGTATTGAAAGCCGGAACAGAGGGTTTGTCTTACAAGCCCTAGAGCGAGATCACCTGCGTGAAGGCAAGGATAGAAGAGATCAAACGACATCACAACCATCTCAAGGGTGTGGAAACTTGGTTCCAACATCCCCCCATACTGCTTCGGGTGAGACTTCGGTCCACGCTCCACGAACTGATGCTGAAAGGGCCAGTAGTGTAGGGATTTATTTGGCTAAATAACGTTGAACCTAGGTCAGGCCCCCTCAAGCCAACATGGGGGGCATTGGATCATCCAATGCCCAACAATCTCCCCCCAGCACGAGTCGGGTGTGATTTAAACTCGAAACCTTTGGCTCTAATACCACTTGTTGGAATCACAATTGTCATTACACCAAAACCCGTAGGTGTTAGTAAACAGATGCATCACCAGAGTTAACATATCCTTTAGAGGCAGTTAAGTACATGTCACAAAACACATTGGGAGCACTGGATTTTCCAATGCCCAACAGTCTGATGCCTCAACCAAACCTTATCAAACTCTGAATATTCCTAGCCCCTATATTGTGGAACAACTGAGTCAAGTCCTAGAAATGGCAATATATCTATCAAAGATAAATGATCTTCATATAATCTTCCAGTCTCGGCAATGGCATTAAATATATCATAGACAAAATTATCTTTGTAGGGTCTTCCAATCCCAGGCGGTCATATGCAGATTCAACGGTTTTTGGCCAAAACCAATGGATCTTATCCAGTGGATTTTCACGACATTGACAATAAATTGTGATATTCACCTATGTTCCAAGGGTTTCTTCATTGTAAAATTTGAAACATCGCAGGCAAGAGAGTATATCTTACGAGAGGGTCCATAGTTATGGGGTAATGCAAGATTTTTTGTCACCCCATGGTTCCCAGAATTTGATGCCAATTCAATGGTGGTATCCAAAATTTCAGTATGGGTTAGATTGCATAATCTACCTCTTCATTTCTGCCATCATAAAGTGCTAGAAAGAATTGGGAATATATTGGGGAAGTACATAAAGACATATACACAAATAACTGAAGAAGGAATATATACTTTTTCCAGAATATGTGTGGAGGTAGACCTCAACAAAGGATTGTCGGATCACATTCTCCTGACACATAACAAGCAGTGTTGGACCCAGTTTCTAGATTTTGAAAACACGGAATTTAGATACCGAATATGTCGACAAATGGGTCATCTACAAAACTCATGTCCTATGGCAAAGAAATATCCAAGAAGGAAAAAGAAACCAATCAAGAAACCAAAGGGATGGCAATTTCCATAGTAGCAATCTGAAGAAGAAGAGGATGACGAGGAAATGGGCACTCCCATAAATGAGGAAACCCAGAACCCACAAGAAAGTGTAGCAAACGGATGAGTTAATCTTGAAGCAGTAGGAACTCTAGTCCTAACATTGCAGAAGGAGAAGATTCTCATAGAAAAGGAGACGGGAGGTTACAAACGACATCATGTATCTGAGAGTTCATATTCAGATAAGAAAAATCCAAGGATGATTGAAGAGAACCAGCTAGCACTTGTAATGGCCACTCCTAATCAAGGAGGATGGCGGAAAGTAGAAAAGAAGAAAGGAAGAAAAGGGTAACTAAGTATTTTCATTTAGACCCAAGTTGTTTATTTTATTGTTTTTATTTTGTTTGTCTCCCTAACACAGTTTTGATTAATTTAATTAAATGCTCTTTGAATCTATAAAACCTAATTTTGTTTTCATTAATAAAATTACAATTTTCTTTAGAAATATATATATATATATATATATATATATATATTATATATATATATGATATATAAATAATTATATTGAAAGTTATATATATAAAATAATAAATATATGTTATAATTTTTATAACATATATTTATTAGTTTATATATATAACTTTCAATATAATTATTTATATATCATTATAAAACAATATATATATATATATATATATATAACTTTTTTCCCCCGATCAGGGTGTGGTAAGTGCGAAGTGGTGATGGAAGCCAAGGTGGGCCGGAGGGTATGGTGGGCCGAGGTGATAGAAGCCACCCAGCTGGCTCAAAGGACAAAGGGGGTATTGGAAGGCGTGAAGACATGAATGCAGGTGGGGCGGCATGCAGGACACGACAGGGTTAATGTAGTTGTGGTCGAGGGTGGAGGAGAGAGACAAAGCTCGGGGTCAAGTGCGAGGGCTGGTAGACAAGCGATGGCAAGTGGCAAGGTGAAAGAAGGAAACTCACGGAAGGAGCTGATGGCGACACAAGTGGAGCAATGGAAGGAAATAATGGAAGGGTCTGGCATTTAAACCTCATCCCGAGTAAATCGAATGAGGGAATGGGCAGTGGAAAGAGGACGAGGGCATGTGGAGGACCATTTGGGCGCTAAGCGGGGCATCTGGATAGAGAAACAAGAAGCTAAGACAACCAGGAGACAAGGCATTTGCATGCAGATGGAGGAGGAAGAACGTGTTGCGGAAGGTGGTGGAAGCAGGCTGGAGGATGTCGAGCGGAAAACGGGTTTCGTCTGCAAGAATTGGTATGTTACCTCGGTCCCCATTCTTGATTTCCTAGTAAAAATGAATTTTACAAAGGAATATGGGTTGATGGTTGAGGGAAGTCAAGACTCAAAACAAGTCGAGACCTGTTCTGCCTGGAAAACTAGCCTGGTCGCCTGGAGTGTTCTCGCCTGGAATGTCGTCTAGGTGAGGGGGCTCAGGAAAACTGTAATGCATCCCTGAGTAGATAGGGACCGAAGGAATGTGGCATGTTGGGATGCCCAATGGGGCTTCTACAATGGAGAGAGTATGAAACTTGCCCCTCCGGTAAGGTGGACACTGTGGCATGCGAGGGAAGAAGTTATTGTCATGGGAGGGGAGCTTATAACCATCATGGACCATGCAGTAAGGTTGAGGGTTGTCTGGCTCGAACCAAACCCAAACCCAGCTGAAGTTCGTAGGTCACAAGGAAAAATCAGGGGTAACAATAGGGAGAGGGAAACAACGAGGAGAAAATCCTGGTCCGGCCCCTCAAACGAGACCTAAGATACCTATAACGAAACTCAGAATCAAGACACGTGTAGAACTGTTAATTATGCAATGCATTATCCTATCTGTTGGGGTGGGGATAAGCAAGGAGGGGAGGAAACTAAAGTAGGAAGAGGAAATAGAGAGACCCCACGAGAACTGGGAAACTGGGATATACAAAATATAGAGAATCATTGGCCCAAAGTGAAGGGCAGAAGCATGTTCGTCTCTGAGAAGGAAGGGGGGAATTCGGGGGACTCCAAGCCAGGAGTGGATGGATAAGCTCGGGCCGGAGAAGCTCAAGTTCACTCTGTTTAAAATAACTTTGACTAATAAATAATTTTCATTGGTTTATGTTCTAGGTAATATAAATACCAGTGTGCAGCAACGCCCGGTGTTTCGGAACCCATATAGTGCTCCAGCCCAGGAACAGGCAAGCAACCCGGAACTGGTGAGTTGCTCGAGAAAAGAAATATTAAGCAGGAAAGAGGACAGGATGGAAAAGGAGGGAAAAGAAGCAGGCAAGAGAGGAACTAGAGGAACAGGTAAGGCAGGAAAAAGGACAAAGGGGGTGGAAGCAACCTCCAGCAGAGGTCCAAAAAAAAGAGGAAGAAAGACTGGGAAAGAAAACATGCAGACCCTCATAAACACGTACATGGTTGGCACTCCGCCGGAGGTGAAAGCTCAAATATCAGAGTGGGAGAGGGAGCTCAACGATAGTATAACCAATCAGGAAATAGAGGCAGAAGAATGGGAAACTATGGTGAAAGATCCGGGGAACACCAGAGGTCGTCACATGTTGTTTCGACAAACAATTCAACAGTACTGGGTTATGAAGAATATCTTGGCCCGAGCAATGACATTATATAAGGAGCGAGAGGAACAGGAGGAGGCTAGACCAACAGAGCCTAGCATGAAGGATCTACACAGAGAAATTGTTGCAGTCCAGATACAAGTGTACCGAAACAATCTCACGGTGAATAGGATCGAGCAGAGCATACAGGACATGAAGAGGAGCGAAATCCCGGGGTCTAGTGCGAAATCCCCAGCCCCAGTGGACTCATCTGATGGGTGAAACAGGTCTTCAAACATAATTTTGTTTATATGTCGGTTAGCTTTTACTTTTTTAATTTAAAGTTTATAGTAGATAAAATTGCAAATGTAGCTTGGATGGTCATGAAAACTTAACTTAAATTTGGGATAGCATTCGATGCAGACATGTGGCCAACAGACCTGGTTTCCTAAGAGCAAGTTGAGGCCACCTACAAATTTTGTTAAAAACATACTTATGTCAGAAAATATCAATAAAAATAAATCTACCAAACTTCCAAAAAAAAATAATAATATATATATATATATATATATATATATATATATATATATCTATATATATATATATAGATAACTAACTTTTTTAAATAAATAAAATGATATTAAAAAACTATAACGATATTAAAATATATCTTATATATATATATATATATATATGTGTGTGTGTGTGTGTGTAATTTTTTCCCATTCGCGGTTTATATATATATATATTATTTTTTTCCATTCACAGATAAGTGAAAAATAATTGATATATATATATATAATAATTTTAAAGGTTTATGGTATATGTAGTACATTCATTTTGAAATAATAATAATAATAACAACAACAACAACAACAACAACTTTTGAAAACTCATCTACATTATTTTTGTTTTTATAAATATGTATATGACAAAGCTGCGATTAGATTAAGAACGTCATAGTATGAGGATTTTAATGTAAAATTCTTAGGTCCAATTTCTTTGTGAATCTATTGGATAACAACTTTTAAATCTCAGAAAATGAGTAATTAGGTTACAACATCCTTTTGTGCAAGCTTTATGACCATCTTCAAAATCATCCATTCATAAAATTTATTTTTTTAATAACGAAAACCAACTTTAAAATTTAAAGCTTTTTCAAAAGTATTATTATTGTAAAAAATTATTAAAAAATATCTTTATTTATAATTATTTTTAAATCTATAGGTATTTCTTCCGTTCGATATATAAACCTTATGTTAAAATAAAAATTTTAAGTTATTGTTATTTTCATTAATTTTTGTGGGTAATTAAGATAAATTTGAAATACAAATAAAAATAACTTTGTATTAAAATAAAAAATTTAGTTCATGGGTCTTGAATATATGAAATCACGATTCAATTCCCTACCTTGATGAGGGTGATATATTGGACATGTTGAAGCCTCTGTTAAAGCACTCTTTGATGTGAAATCACGGGTTCAATTCCCTACCCCGATGAGGGTGATATGTTGAACATGTTGAAGATGTAGTCTTGCCAAACTTACAACAACAAAAATTGATATGTTGAACATGTTGAAGATGTAGTCTTGCCAAACTTACAACAACAAAAATTTACATTATTATTTTTTATTATTAATTTTTGTTGGATAATTAAGGTAAACTTGACTCGGTCATGTTACCCCTCGAGGTTTATGAGAAACCAAGGTATTTCCCATGAAATTCATGTGGAATATTTCCTATTTAAAGGAGGGAATTAGACCACCCTAGATCCATCTTAACTCTCGAACTACCAAGCACTTGGATGGATCAAATCGCTTGACATGCAAATATCTTAAGATACAAAAAGATTTGATCCCTCTTGGCGCTTTATAGATCTGAGTTAAGTTGAATCTAGGTTGATATTATGCATGTGAGAGAATCATTTCGCGTGTTCTTTTAAACAAACATTTAATAAAATTTAATATTGAACAATATATTTGAAGAAAGTATTTATTTATTAAACATATTATATTCTCCAAATTATCTTTGAACAAATCATATTCTTCAAACTATTTTTTATATACATCAACATAGATTCATCTTAACTCTTGACCTAATAAGCATGGTAAGGAATCAAATCTCTTAATATGCAAAAAAAAATTGAGTGAAAAACCTTGAAACAGTTTGCCCTTCAAGATACCTAATTTATGCGATGACTTGATAGATACAAATTGAAGATGGATCTACGTTGGTTCTTAATATATTATTTATATTTATTGAACTGAGAGAGGCTCTCCAGCACAATATGGAAGAGTTGTTGTAATGCCTTGTTATGTCTTGTTATGTTATGTTATGTACCACTGATTGGATAATTAAAATTAAAAAGTAGTTTATATATATATAAAATGTTGGCTCCATAATTAAAGTTAAAACTTAAAAATAAAATTGAGCTTGAGGTTTGCACCTCCTAAGATTTGATCTCTCCCAAGCTTGATAAATTTGGGGTTAAATAATTAATAATATTATAAAAATATTTAAATTATATACACAGATACATACACGAAATAATCACTTATTAATAATAATAAGAATATTTAAACAAAAAATATTATATGTTTTTACAAATTATTAAGGTAATTGTCCAATAGATTTATTTTATATGGTTGGTAGGAATGACCATTATCATTATATTACATTAAATCACATCTTTCTCTTGCATGTTAGATCTCATTATAAGTTCTAACTTGCTCTATCACATCATTTGACTTTAATATGATTTGATGAAAAATATTTCAAATTTATTAATAAGTCAAAAATGACTCAATTATTTTCAAGAAACTAAAATTGACCAAAATAAAAACTAACCTAGGCCACTATCCTATTTTATCATTACCAACAATATTTTTAACTTACATACAACTTACCAAATACTCCATTAATTTAAGACAAGAAGATATCACCCACAAACATCATAATCTTAATCAAATAGACATCCCTATTAGGTTTCAAGAGAGACTTCTAAAAGAATCTTAATAATATCTTTCTAAGGGCATTTATCTCATTATATTGTCTTATAATCTCCTATTCTTTTCCTCCACCTTAAGACTCATTAGTTATATTTTTTCCAAGTTTATTTAACTCTATCATTGAAGAAATAATTAAGAATCCCTTTCATAATTAAAGAATGATAACAAAGGTTGTATTGAATATTGTGTTGCATTAGCTAACAACTAAACGTCAAATCCCTCACATAATTGAATAATGCTAACAAAGGTTGTGTTGTGTAGCAGAAATATAATCGCGTGTCGGTAAAGTGTAACTCTCCTAGGAGTTGCCTTAAGTTTATTTAAGTTACTATTAGACCCTACAATATTTTGGTTGCAGGTATTAAACACAAAACCAAATAAATATAATCTCTTGTTTGTAACAATGGAATTCGTCTAGGAACTAGCTTAAGTTTCTTTAAGTTACTATTAGACCCTACTATATTTTGGTTGCAGGTATAAAACATAACGCCAATTAATATGTATCTTTTCCATGCACATGAAACTAAGCTCGATAGAGTGCCACCCAACTAGAAATGTCAATCAATAACGAGAGACTAGCAACCCATAAATGTTAACTAGTTTACTTGACTAGGATCTTTCCATTGAATAGAAATAGTAAAGCTCAAGGAGAAATCAACTTGGTGTCATGAAGAACTACACATTCAACCATAAATCCTAACCTCTTATAGTTTCATGAGCTTGCTCATGATCTTCCACTCTAGCTTCATCACCTTAATTACATGCCTTACTACTAAAAATATTTCATTAAATCAATACTAAGTCTCAACTATATAATCTAGCTTGCTTTACATACTAAACTCTATTCAAGTCATGCACACTACATCAAGCATTCTAATGTGGAGGATTGCTTCAAAGACCCCTAAATAATCACAATAATTGTTACAATCTAGCATTGAAAGGTACATTATCTTACAATCTAATATCACTTCTCACTTCTTGTTATTATGCATCACTATCTTCACTTATGTGATCTCACTTCCTACTATTATCCATCATTGCATTGTAACTTCATTAAAGCCATTGAACCCATTCAACATTATAAAGAATTCGTTTGGAGGGTTTTGCTTTAGACAAAGCCTCCACCTCCACTCAATTAATGCCCCCAACTAGTGTCACTTTCCCTCTATTTATAGGTATGGCCCAATTGGACTTGAGTCAGATCAAACAAACCCAAATAGTTGACAACATAGTGAAGTGGCTTAAACTTCGTCCTCAAATATGACATTATCAAGGAAAATGCAATAAAGGGTTCAAGCTCATTCTTAATCAACAAAATGTGATTTCCTTTACCTTCTCATTACATAAATGTCAGCAGTGTGTCAAGGCACCTTTATCTAAATCAATGGCTTTAATTTAACTACAATTTGTAATTAAGACACGGCATGTTGATGACATGGAACCATAAAAAATTTGACAGTTCTACAATAGGTTTGCATTGCAAATTACCATGGAAATTGCGTTTACAAACACAATCCATCTCTTTATAGAACTTCCAATGGAAACTTGGCATGGTTGTTTTAGTTTGATTCCTTTATCTTAGGCATATTAACTAAGGTAGTCAATATACACAATGTCAATGAGAGCTTGGATATTGGTCCCAGGGTTCACGCACAAGGGCAAACAATTTTGAAATTTGGGTGTGAATATGTGACATGAAGAATGTATCAATCTAATATATGTATATCTTAAGTGGATTCATTAGTTTAAAATATGTTTTTTCCTTAAATTTTATATACAACTTTATAAATTTTAAAGATGTTAAATAACAATTTCACATCTATAATTTAATTTTCAAATTTTCAAATTTTGTGACTCAAACAAACTTAAGTTCTTATTTTGAATTTATAAATCATGGCAAAACATGTTTAATGGTACTCACTCTAAGAAACATAAATCATTGACCATGGGCCTCATACACCAATGTGGTGTCTGGCTTGGTCTTGACCTTAAAATTGGATAATAATAATAATAATCTAAATCCTTAATGAAGATGCTCTAGAAGTAATTGTCGCTTTAAATTTGTGGTTTATCCACCAACCTTGTCATGGTAGGAAGTTGTACCAGGCCATTTGGTTAGATCACATAGTCCACATAACAAGGTCATTTGGTTATATCATAATACCACATAAATGGTAGTCACATCTTGTTGTTGCATTAATTTTGTGTTTTATCCACCAATCTTGTCACTGTAGGCAACTCTACAAGGCCATTTGGTTAGATCACATAGTTCACATGAATGGTAGTCCCATTTCTTAGGAGTTTCCCCATACCTTATGAGACAAGTTTTCTTCCTTCTTAGATCCAAATTGGATTCCCTTCATATAATGAATAAAATGTGAGTACTCGTATTTTTCTCATCATTATTGATGAATAAGATTGTGAGTATTTTCATTTCTCTTAGGCTCTAAGGCACTAACTATTTGTGAGAGAAACGAGATAGAAAATGTTCATAGTTCTTGAGCATGTGCATCATGGATTTGTCACGTGTTTATTGCATCTTTGCCATGATGCCTAAAACAACCTCAATTGCGCCAAGCTCACCTCATTCATGTCAAATTTGGGTATGATGGATGCTTCTATTGAATCAACTCCATAAATTGCATTTACTTCTATAATAAATCCTTTCATGATCTATATATCTTTTTTCCTTTTCTCCTTTGTACAAGTGAGGATCGATAACTAGAATACACTATCATTTGCGCCACCGGATCACATTGCATTTCTTGTTTGCAAATTTTTGTGGCTTTCAGAATTTGGAGAATTTGATTCCGGATTTTTATCCATGGTCCTCATTTTTAATCAATGTTTCAAGTCCAAACCATGACCCATCCTCACATTGAATTTCTACCACAATAACCCATTGGCCTAATATAATAGCCCACAAACTATATTGAATGATTTAGCCAAGATTTGAACTAAGGTTAACAGCATTAACACTGTTAGTACTACCACTCGAGCTACCATTGATGGGCTTCATGACCTCTATATCACTAAAACGCCATCTTTATTTTTTCAATGTCATTACCTTTCAGGATTCAAGGCATAAGATGGAATATTGAGAGGTCCCTTCAATGTGTTTGATTATAAATTGTTCACTCTTTATGTTCGTTGAAATTCTCTTTTATCTGTGATGGTTTAATTTTCTCATGCAAAGTAAATATTAGCAAGTATTTCACCAAAACTTAGGCTATTTGTATCCACATGGAAAAACATTAGCAAATATTGGTTTAATAAAATCCTTGTGACTATGCACGACAATCCTATGATATCCTATTATAAGATCACCTCTTTGTGTTATGTCTCAAATTTTGTTTATTATTATAGGCATCAATGCCCCCATAACAAACTAGGGATGTTCTTGTCACCAATATAGATCCATTTTAACCTCTAATCTAACAAGTGTCAGGAGGTATCAAATTTCTTGAGGTGCAAATCTCTTTTTGAGTGCAAAACTTGAGGAAAGGTTTGCACCTTGAGAGATTTGATGCTTCTCAACACTTGATTACAATGGATCTACATTGGTTTATATTAAACTACAAGTTTCTATAATGTTCTTTCAATTTTGAACAATTAATTTTTGTTTTCTTTTATTTTTCTTAGATTATATCTATGTAATAAATAAATTATAATATTGTAGTATTTTATTCCTTTTGCATTTGCTACATTTAGTTGTAGTAAATAAAATCCCATAGGAATAAATGAGATTTTAATTTTGTTATTTTATCTACTTAATCTCAAATCCCATTATTAAGGCAAATAAATTTTTAAAGATGTATTTTTATAAGGAATGATAAGAATTCAGACTAATCCATATTTTGTCCTTGGGGTTTTGGATAGACATTGATCGGGTGTCTTGTTAAGGCACTCCTAGATGTTAAGTCACTGGTTCAATTCCCCACCCTATTCCTAGATGTTATGTCACTGATTCAATTCCCTGTCCTAGTCAGGTGTTATTCTTGGATATGACCATGATGTAGCCTCACAGTTGTAATACTTACAAAAAAAAGGAATGATAAGAATTCAACTTTTTCTTTGTTCTCTTTTAGTAACTAATTGTTCAGTGTAAAAAGACAAATTCTTAAAGATGTATTTTTTTAGGAATGGTAAGAATTTAACTTTTTCATTGTTCTCCTTTTGTAACTAATTGTTCAATGTAAAAAGACAAATTTTTGAAAATTTATTTTCTTAGTAATGGTAACAATTCATCTTTTTCATTGTTCTCTTTTGTATAACTATTTATTCAATGTAAAAAGGCAAATTCTTAAAGGCGTATTTTCTTATTAATGGTAAGAATTCAACTTTTTCATTGTTCTCTTTTGTGTAACTAATTGTTCATTGTAAAAAGACTACCCTAAGAATGATATCTAAATACACACAATGCATAAGATAGAAAAAACAAAACAAAAAACTAAAAGAATTAACATATGTATTGTAAATGTAAGATAAGAACTTAAAGGACAAGTTTATTCAACCACTTACACAATTGCAAAGAAGACAACAATTTATAATTTGGAAAAATAATGTATAAGCTAGAAAAAAAAACCCTAAAAGAATTAATGTATATATTGTAGATGTAAGATAAGTATTTGAAGAACAAGGTTATTCAACCACTAGACAACAATTCATAATTTGGAAACACAATGCATAAGCTAGAAAGAAACCCTAAAAGAATTAAAGCATGTATTGTAGATGTAAGATAAGTACTTTAAGGGCAAGGTTATTCAACCAGCTTCACAGTTGCAAAGAAGACAACAATTCATAACTTGAAAAGAAACTTGAAGAGACTTAAAGTGTGTAATGTAGATATAAAATACATACTTTGGAGTATTCATACACTCATGCATTTCACTCCTCCCCACTCAAAAGTTTCCCCTTTTATGAGTTTACTTTGGCAATCTCAAGCGTTGCTAAATATGAAGAAATCTTCTCCTCGAGATCACCCTCTACCAAAGAAAGGAATATATGTGTGTGTGTGTGTGTGGACTTGTACTTTTATTATTATTATTTTTAATTGCATTTCAGAATGCACTCCAAACTCTATGGAGAGATGCAAAATGCATTTCTGAAAAAGTTAGATGTGTACATGAATATACACTTTTAAATATTTAAATATTAACCCTTAAATAATTTATTAATAGATTAACATTTTCTTTACTATTTTTTTAATTCTTTTATTTATTTTTATTTTTTAACTTCATGGAAATGGGTGACCACTTTGACACCTAAATATGAAGCTTTCAATGATTTTAAATTTTCAAATTTTTCAACATATACATTCATTTCCTTACTTCCATATTTTGTTGTTTTATTTTTTTATCAACCTATGTGACATGTTCAAAATATCTTATTTTAAATGAAGAATATTGATTGGCAAATAAATACAACAGAAAAAGGGATGACCACTTTGACACCTATTTAGTCTTTCTTTTCTTTTCATCAGCCTATATGACATGTTCAAAATATCTTATTTTGAATGAAGACTATTAATTGACAAATAAATATAACAGAAAAAGGGATGACCACCCTCATGTAGATTTTAATGCAATCATTTTAAATTAGATATTTTGAATGAAGACTATTAATTGACAAATAAATACAACAGAAAAAAAAGAGAACCACACTTGTATAAATTTTAATGCAATCATTTTAAATTTTCAAATTTTCGGACATATGCATTGACATTTTCCTTAGCTCTGCATTTTGTCTTTTCCTTATTAATCTATTTTATCTTGAAATGTGACAAGTTCAAAATAACTTATTAAATGAAAAACAATTAAATATACCAATAAAAATCTGACATTTTAAAACATTTTATTTTGACCTCCATAAAAATAATTGACAATTAAATATACTACTAGTAATTCATTTTAAACTCCACCTAAATTATTGACAATTAAATATATTAGTAGTACTTCATTTTAAACTCCACCTAAATTATTGACAATTAAATATATTAATAATTAAAATATGACTTTTTTTTAATTATTTTCCACTGTTACCGATTTATGACAATTATATATATATATATATCTTCAAAAAAATTTAAAACTTTACCATACTAGTTTACTTAAAAACATTCAAAAATTAAAATTTTAAAATATTTATTTAAAGCAAAATTTTAAAATATTAAATTAAAATAAAGTTTAAAAATATTAATTTAAAAAATATAAGTAATAACAATTTTCATACCATCCCTGAAAATTGTTTTTTTTAATAATTTATAATTTTTAAATCTATTTAAAATTATTTAAATCACTATTTCCTGCCAGGATTAAACCTCTCAACTGCCAATCTATGGATGCAGGCACCTACCTAGATGAACATGAACAGCACTCTGTAGAATTAAGTACACATTAACAAATATACGCATGCATACATTTATGACAGCCTTGCAATATCACACAGTAACATGAATAGTAACACCTACCACCTGCCCCACAAGCCTTCCAATAAGCTGGCCTTCCTCAACCGCATTCCTTTAGATTTGCATGCTTTCCACCGTACCTCATTAATTCCTCTAGATCAGTGATCGAGCAGGCCGACAAAATATTGCCAACAAATCCTTTCACAGATTCTATCCACTCGCAGCGAGTGGCCTCAAAACAATCTGTTGCAATGTGTTGCAATGCAATAGTTTAAACGCCTTTCTGTGATTATTAAACACTCATTATCCACAAATTTGTCATCCAGCTTGGTGGAGCTTTCAATGATTACCCACTCTGCATAATGATAAAGCCACTCATGATATCCAAATGGCCCACCACCATGACTTTTACAGTGAACAGGCATCAAAGCGACTCTCAGATATCCAAATGGTACACCAGCGTGACCTTTACAGTGAACCGACATCTTCACCTTCTCTCCCAGGCACGCCTTTGACAACATTTGTTACTGGTATTTGACCTGCAACTTTGAAATGAACAATGCTTACAGTTTCAGTTTTTACCAGATTTGTTACTGGTATTTTGGCCTACAACTTTGAAATGAACAATGCTCATTTTAAAGCTTACAGTTCCAGTTGCTAGGAGTAGAAGATGCTCTGTAAATCTCTACTATTGCCTACAACGTTGAAATGAAAAATGCTCATTTTAAAGCTTACAGTTCCAGTTGCTAGGAGTAGAAGATGCTTTGTAAATCTCTACTATTCATTTATTAATTATTGATCATGAAATATTTATTAATATAATTACCAAAATAAATCTTGGGAACCAATGAGAAGAAATAAAAATACAAATTCAGGAAAGATGTAAGACGAGAACACCAAAATCAGTGGAACTTTGAAATGAACAATGCTTACAGTTTCAGTTTTGACCAGATTTGTTACTGGTACTTTGGCCTATAACTTTGAAATGAACAATGCTCATTTTAAAGCTTACAGTTCCAGTTTCTAGGAGTAAAAGATGCTCTGTAAATCTCTAGTATTCATTTATTAATTATTGATCATGAAATACTTATTAATATAACTAATAAAATAAATCTTCGGAACCATTAAGAAAAAATAAAAATACAAATTCAGGAAAGATGTAAGACGAGAGCACCAAAATCAGTGGACTTGGCTTAAGTTTCAAAAATAAAAAATAAGAGCTAAAAATATCCCCAAAGATCAAGCTTGCTGCAATTCAATTCAACCATATTTCCATGTAATACACAATAAATGCTCATTGCTTGTCATCAACGATGCTGATCATTATCAATATCGATATGCCGAGATTAAACTTGTAAAAAACAAATGCTGTGGTATTATAGATTATACTAGTTCAATCAGTATGGTAGGAGTACAATACCAACCATTGACACAAAAAATTGTTTGATGCAATATTAATCCAAACATAGAAGATCGAACTTAGTTACTGTGCGTTGCATGCCATGTTGACCAGAAGACAGCAAGAAGCAATGAGCCCGTGGTTTGAGGGTCAGAACCATAAAAGTAACAGATTTAACAAAAGGAACTTTATTGCTTAAAGCTTGAAAGGGTTTGACAAATGTATGAAGACCCCGAGAAAATTAAGATCTAACCATTTTCTATTTTGAATTCATATTTGACTTACAATCATGCTTTTTTTTCAGATATCAGTGGCTTGAATATATTTCATGTTACAATCATGCATCCTGTTAAATAATGTTTTTTTTCCGAAATCCAAAAATACTGATTTGCTTCTTTTTATTCCCTCCTCTCTGTACAGTAAAGAAGGTGGTTGAGATTTCACATAAATCCTTCTCAGTAGATATTAGTAACAGTAATTTTAATAATATTTTCTGTACTAATCTACATCTGTGTCAAATATATTCATCATAAATCATGGTCATGAACACTAAAAACAAAGCTCTCAAATTTATCCAAATTATATCATCAGTACATACTTACACAGGATATAAAAAATCTAGTTTCATTGCCTCCTCTGAAGTCAAACCCATATTATTATACATTATAAAATCGAACAGATATTAGCTCAAAGCATACATAATATCCAAACCCTTCTCAAAACATTCTAAAGCTAAAAAAAAATCTGCAATCTGACAGTTTATGGTCAATGAATCAGCTGTCCCATGTGAACCCATAAAAATGTACGCTGTCAGTCACGTCATGAATATGCAACGTGGTATATTCTTTGTATATACAGCATAATTTGGTGCATTTCAGGGCTCACAAGACATTTCGAGTGAATATCAAGTACAGCACACTTAATCTAAACTCATAATATATAAAAGGTCTCTCCAGAAATTCGCATTCATTACTAACTGAGAAGACACTCCAAATGCACAATATATCAAGAAAAGCTCGAATACCGATCACCTTCGCCAATCAACTTGAACCGGGATTGCCTTTTCTGAAATAAAAATGACAAAATGTCAGCATTTTAAAGAAACTGCTCCAAAGAAAGATGAACAAAGATAGATCCCCAAATCATGAGAGGGTTGATTTCCTACCAGTGCCAAGAGATCGATCACTTTTCATGTGCCCCCTGGTTGAATGAACTTGTGGCAACAATCTCTGAGTCCTTGGTGATACAGAATTTGGTTTCCCATTAGGAGCTGCTGGAAGAGAATGTCTCCTTATTATAGGAGTTCCCTTTTCCTGAACATCTGGACTCGACTTTGGAGAATGACCACGAAGCTTTGCCTTTGCCGACTCAGTAGCAGCCATGTAACTTGGAATCGATGGGCTGCCTTGAGAAGCATGTTCAGTATGCTCAGTTTTAACAGATCCAAATGAGCTACGTCTTCTGGTAGACTTATGCTCTACCACAGGAGTCTCGGCCTCACTCTTGGGGGTCAGGTCTACACTGTCATGCTTGGTGGGTGTAAAGTCTCCATTTTGAACAGTAGAAGTTATCCTTTGCTGCAATGAGGCATCCTCTCGTGAAATGCTTTCAGTTGGACTTGTTGATTGCTGAACTGGAGATATCTCCTGAACAACTGAAACTGTCTCATCCAGAACTACATGCTGGACCGATTCATCATTTCCAGTTATATTCATAGAGATTCCTGTTGTAGATTGTAGGCTGAGTTGATCAGAAATAGTATCCAAAGTTGGCTTTGAAACTTTTCTCATGCTGCGCTTGGACATCTCAGTTTCCACCTCCACATGATCTGATACTGAATCCACTGTTGAATTTGATACCTTTCTCATGCTGCGCTTAATTTTCTCAGCGTCGACCTCTGGTGGATCTGATGCAGAATCCACCCCAGGGGCAGATATTTTTCTCAAGCTACGTTTGACCTTCTCCATTTCTACCTCTGGCTGCTCTGACACAGACTCCACCATTGGATGTGAGACCTTTCTCAAGTTACGCTTAACCTTCTCAGCCTCAACCTCAGGTTGATCTAGAACAGAATCCGGTGCTGAGTTTAGCCCCCTTCTAAAACTCCGTTTAGGTCTCTCAGCTTCAACCTCAGGTTGATCAGAAACAGAATCTACTGCTGATTTCAACACCTTTCTCAAGCCACGCTTTGGCTTCTCAGATT
Organism: Pinus tabuliformis; assembly: GCA_031772625.1. Classification (NCBI taxonomy): domain Eukaryota; kingdom Viridiplantae; phylum Streptophyta; class Pinopsida; order Pinales; family Pinaceae; genus Pinus; species Pinus tabuliformis. The sequence goes on along the minus strand of CM062817.1, from coordinate 1,286,956,846 downwards.
CCATATCAAGCTGATTTGAAATATGCTCGTGAATTGAATTTGGGGGTACCTTTCTCACGCTGCGCTTTGGCCTTCCTACTTCAGCCTCAGTTGAGGGTACACTCTCACTTATCTTCTGAGACCTCAGATTTGAGCTATTACTTGTCTTCCCAGATGAACTCCAAGGTTGAGCACACATCCAACGTTCCAACCAAACCCATCCCGAATTGGAATCATCGGGACCACAATGAATTCGTACAGACTTGGCCATGGGTGCAGACTCTAGAATCTTTATCATAGAAGTGTCCAAAATAATATTAATATCATTACAATGCAATTGAATGGTATTACAGCAATGCAAGCAAATAATAATAGTGGCTTGTCCTGAACTACTAATGCAAATTTAAGGTTCACCTGACGAGCAAATGCATTTGCTAACAGCTTCTCAGTCCGTGAAGCACTACTGACCACAAATATCGAGGAGCTTTTTCTCTCCTGGAACATTACAGACAATTTATGCAAAATCCAACAGCAGGGATGATCAGTATCCTAACCAATTTGAAATTTACATAAAAGTTGACATGGAACCAGTTCCTCAAGATACAATTATTCAAAATGAAAAAGAAAAACTTACTACTCCATTTCCTCTGGATGGATTCTGTCTTCGCCTATGTTCAAGCCTCTCCTGTACAGCCACTCCTTGATCCGACATTCTGACTTGGTGAGCACGGACTAGAGCTTGCAATCTGATAATTGCTTGTAAACAGCGTAAGCTTCCTGCAGCCTGTCTTCTAACCATGTGCCCACGTACAAGAGCTTGAAGTCTTATAAGGCCTCTAAGGGCTCGAAATGCTCGCCTTGCCTGCACAGCTCAGACGTCCAACTTGGTCATACTAAATAGTCTTAGATTGTAGAGACAACCAAATTAAATTAGAAACTGCTGCTTTCAATTGAGAAAATCAACAACAAAAAAGAAAAATATGGATTAACATGAAAACCAAAGAAAAACAGCCAATGATGACATTAATACCAGATAGCCCCTGAAAGCTGTTTGCACTTTGACGGCTGCAGATTCTTCCCTTATTCTCTCAAGATCAGGAACAGTGTCAACAGCTTCTGAAACAGAAGCATCTGATGGTTTTTCTTTAGTTTCAATAGTAGGAAGAGTGACTGCTTTATCAGTTGATGTAGACACATTTTTCTCTGTCCCAGCAAATACTGCCTGCTTGCTCCGATCTCGGAGAGGAACATCCTGTTCTATTTCTCTACCCATAGATGATGGATCTGATGCCGGAATTGCGTTTGGAACCTGATCTTCCACTGATTCATTCTCCAAAACTTTTGTGTCTTTATCTTTTGATGCTTTCTTCTACAAGAACAAAACAACCAAATATTTTTTAAGCTTAATGAACACAACAACAGGTTAATCCAGGAAACCTTCAATGCATTCACAAAAGAAGTTTTATCTAAAGACCAGAAAGTATGATTTCTGGGAATGTAGAAAAAAAAGCCGTTCGCAACAATTCCATTCATAACACTTATTATGCCATACTTAAAAGGTGCCACTATTGAAGCATAGATGGTAGCCTGGAGATAAGTATACACAATTCTATCGTTTAACTTTTACAGCTAAAAAGGGGTGAGATAATGATCGCTGCCACTTAAAATAAATACAGATGAAAAATCTCTTTTTGTAGAATATAATACGAAGCAGCCCTCAATATCATGTTTCATGGACGAAAAGAATATAACAGCAATTGATTTAAGTTTTGCTAAATTTTAGTCTTCACAAAACTCCTTCCAATAAGATCTTGTGCAATCACACATGTTTCTTCTCAGCTGTTGAATCTCCTGTGTTGCAATTGCATAAACATGCAAGGAAGCCAAAGCGCAGACTAGAAGTGCACTCAAGTCTCGCTTTATTAGGCCTTCCTTCAGGTTGAGAAAAGCAACTTTATCACTGATCTTGCATGAGAACTTGAGAGTCCCAGAAAAAATGTATCATGGACGGTCCCAATTTGAAGAATCCGAGAGGAAAACGGGTCTTGTGTTTCAGAGTTCACTGCATAGTAACGAGTAAGTAGGAGAACATTTGGGCACTTCAATTCATGACAAATTACTCTTATGTAAGATTTATAGCATCTTCATATGTAAATGTTATGAATGCATCACCTGTCAACCCAAGAACATGAAACCAACAGGCAGAAATGTATTCTCATTTAGTATTCTTACTAGGCTGGAAGCCCTGGGAATGAAAATATATTAAACGGTTTTCTTTCAGTTTCTCATTGTTGACATTATTTTGTTTCCCAGGTTGATAGGTAGGTTTAAAAACAAAAATGGCCACTAATGGGATCAAATTTTTTAATGTATATTTTCAGGTATGATAGTGTATGAAGATAGCTTTAGCTAGGTAACTAAAGATGGGCATTTCACTTGTCTCTAGTTAGGCTAAAAATAATATTTTATATTTGAGTTTCTCATTAACAAGAATCCTTCAACTCTCCCAACTAACAACCGCTATTCCCACAATTTCCGAGCCTAAAAACAAAAAACTGTATGGAATAAGTAACTCGGTATCTATAATAACAGTTGTCTTGACCTTTTTGGATAACAAAGCACAAAGTGGAATCACTTTTACACAATTGATTTACTAAGGCACTACAGCCATCGGAGGAAACCATTGGGAATCAAACACTACCAACACTCCTCAAAAGAACAACAGATGCCAAATGTTACTTCAGAAGGATACGATCTTTTGCATTTGAGATATGCAGCTTGATTAGAAAGAGGCGAGTCTGATCAGGACGTTATGTGCATTGTCACCACTTTGACTATTGCTCCTCATTTTTACATGGTCTATATCGATTCACGTAGCCAGTTTAGATGCAGGATATAGGGGTCAATGAGGAAGAAAAATCAACAGATAGAGAGTAATTGTCACTAGCTTCCTGTGCTCCAAGATTTATTTTCTTGAAAAATGCATCTTATATTTTACATAACTCCACAAAAGAGAACATTAGACGATGGATCATAGTATGCACATCAGTGGGCTTGTTTGGAATTATCATTACACAGAGTATATCTCACTACATAGGCAAGGAGTGCCAGCATATCCACCTTTGCATATCCACCTTAGCCCCAACATCAAGGGAATCTAACAATTTTTCTGAAAAATAACTAGTTAAAATCTGATTTACTGGCTCTGCTTTAAAATCCGCCATAAGAAGAGGAATTCTTGCCGAATGAGCCTCTGCATCTTCAATTCCATAAAGGTAGTTCCCTTATCTATCTTCTGATTTTGACTAACACGCCATTAGGCCCTGCAGAAAATATAGAGTAATTGGTCTACAAACATCTTAATCCATATTCTATTCGTAATAGGTAGGTTCTTTGGAACTTTGATGGGGCTGCTAAAAGGAATGCAATAAGAGCTAGAAGAGGAAGCGTTTCAAAGAGGATGACAGAAGACTGTTTATTTCTTACTCTTTATCGGATAGGCCTCGCTATAAGCAATGAACGGGGGTTGGGGGATGTGGAAGTGGGCGAGGACTTATTGCCATAGTAGAGGGACTATAGTAACTATGTAAAAAAATCTCAGATAACCAAGTTTTCTGTTTTAACTTCTACGAGATTCAATGTCGATAACAAACTTCATGAACAGGGCGCAGGACTTGGACAACAGGGAAACTATAAATTGCTCTTTATACCTTTCTTTCTTGTGAAATTCTAACAAAAAAAGGAGGGTCAATAAGTTGGCATGCAAGAGGACAAATAATAGGGTAACGCTTGTCCCCTTAAGACGCAACTTCAAACGTTATAATGACACGTTTGCACGACTGGTACAATTATTAGAAAAGGAGACAGAATGTTTTCCAACTGAAATAGCTGATATAGGATTGAGAATCCGGTTGTTTAAGTTAGGGATGAATAGCATTGATTCGGCTTTTGGTCAGAAATGAAAAGGAAAACAGAGGTAAGGATGGTGTGGTGATAGAGAGTCGAGACCGAGGAGATTATCAGGGATTGGAAAGTATCCTGCACTTTGGGAATGAAGCTTTCACAGATCCTGTTAATGGCAATGGGGGTGGCAAAGGTAGAGACTTTTGTAAAAGATTGGAAAATAGAAAGTTTATGTTTATGTTTTTAGCATTTGCATGACTTTGGAAGGCTGAATGAAATAAGGGAATATGCCGAGGGGCAGCGTTCAATCTGAGGAATAATAGTTTGAGGGGTAGCAGTTTAGAAGTCTTACTTTTGGAATCAAAATCTACTAGGTGACAGTATAAAAGTTACTTATAGCCTGTCATCCTGATATATCTGTTTCATATATAGTAAGAACTCTTTTCTCTACGAAAAATAAAGCAAACTAATACAGTAGAAAGGGCGCTTTTGATCCAATTGACGTTTTATTGGATCCTAATTTTCACAGACAGAAACATTTCCTTTCAAAAAAGACTCTGAACCTCAAATCATGAACCATGACAACAAAACTACAAAAAGCTTGGACGATATTGATGATGAGTGGTTACAAGTGCTTAGAGGCTCAACCTAATGGTTCCAACAACCTAAATGTTTAGAATATATTTAACATTGACAAATTCCTAGGTATTACAACTGGCAAATTCTTGGACTTTCAAATTTTTGATGAATCTAACCTAAAATCAAACTAGCTAAAATAAATTATAAATCCTGATATGACGAACAACACAAATAGATTAATACCAAAAAACGTCTTGAAAAATAGACAAAACATACTTTAGTGTTAATGGAGCATTATTCTAATCAATTGCAATTCATGCAGATTGCATATTTTATGCATCAAGATTGCATACGCCAGCCTTATTCAACTAATTTCCTAAATTTTAGCTTCAGCATAGAGATATTTGAGATCATAACGTGGAGTTGCTTACATGGCAACATATAAAATACTGTCCATGATCCAGGGTAACATTTTCAGATGAATTAATATTGCATATGAATTCCAGCAAACTCAATTTGTGATTCACTGTTTTATGCTCGCCCAAATTTGCATCTAGGTTATTATGACCCTTATATGATGATGCCACGTCTCAACGATTAGAGCTAACCTTTTAGAAACATTTTGGTAACCATACTATTATTAAAAGCTGAAGCTTCAGCTAGAGCACTGTTTACCAGGATCGACCTCTTAACTTTCTATTATCCAGGACTCAATTTAGGAACAGTTCAGAGAACTGACATCATTTATCAGTACAAATTTTGGACAACACAAATCAGCACTTGGTAATGTACCGCACTAATAAAAGTAGAGAAATATAGAATCAATCTATTGATCATATAAATGCAAGGCCCATAACCAACTTAAGAAATTATCAGCTACTTGAAGTCATAGCTGATCCGTCCCCACGTATATCATCGAGCAGTGAAAGAAGACCATGAAGTTCAGGGTAGCAGGATCATGTTTACATTAAGTTCACAAAACTTAAAGAGATTGATCAAGCACTGAAAGATGAAATTCTCACAGATCAAACAGATAAATGGTATTGAGTATTCAACACTCGCAAAGCCAAGACATTTTAAAGCTTGATCCAGATTCAAGGCATAAAGGAGACCATCAGTTCCGAAATGCAGCAATCCTAGCAGACAAATTTTTTAAATTACAGCTAGATTTAGCTAATCCGCTTCCACATTCCCGAGTTACCAATGAAACTAGAAGATTTCCATTGTTTTACCCAGATTCAAGCCATTTGGAAAAACACTTGTACAGAATTGCCACGAAGCTTGTAGATAGAAACCCTGCATTATGTGCTTCACAGAGCGGTGAAAAATTACAGAAGACCGGCTATCACTTGCATTCAAATCATTGATTGTGAAGCAATGCATGTAGGTGGACAATGGAGACTTTGCTTATATGGATATAATCTGCCTCCAAGTGCTCGAATGGCAGACACAGTTAGAAAATTTTCCCTCTAAGTACCCTTGACACAAAAATGAGGGAGCGCTAGCAAGTTGCAAAGAGATCTTGAAGTGTGTCAATCCACGAAACTAGGGGGTCGGACGGGAGAAACTGATGTTTCTGCTCTAAACAGCATTGAAGCCCGACCGCTTTCTCTAGAATTGAAAGCGATAAATGAGTCCCCAGAAGCCAAAATAACCAGAAAATATTAAAAACGGTTGATCTGCAATTCAAATCATGCCATACTATGCAAAATCTAAAAGTGGGTATCTTAAATATAAAAGACTCTATGCACTTTTTTACAGTTTCAACCTAAAATAAAGTTCAAACACAGTCCAATAGCTGTTCTACAATTTGAAGCATACCAGTGTCTCTAAATACATGAAGTCCACAAGCCCACTCCAGCTAGCTGATAGCAAAATATAAAAAACAATATATGATCTACAAAAGTACTGACCGCATTTTCTCTGCCGCTATCCCTCTTCGTCAGCTTCTCGGAAGACTGAGATCTGGAGGACTTTTTGCCAAATAAGATAGTTTTCAGCCATTTCCCAGGATGCTTCCCCATGACTCCAAGGATCTGTCACAGTTTTCCGCAGCCACAAGCTACAAATAAAACAGATTATATTACGAGGCCTGTGAAGACTCAAAAGAAAAAGTGGGTATAGATTTTTGCACAGTTCAAGGCAAATGACATTTTATTAGTCATCCCAACTGCAGAGCTGAAGCATCGAGGGGCAAAAATTAATGGAAGCAGGAGATCTGTAACGTACCAGCGATTATTCTGAGACTTTGTTCTCAAGCAATGCGGCTCAGCAATACCGTATACCTTGTACCATCAACTGCTACTCTAAGCATTCCCCATAAATAACTCTACTCTGATCTCGGCGTATCAACCAGTCAATGCCGTGAAATTCTCACAAAACTCGAATACCCACTGCAGCGAAACCAGAGAAAGCTCGCAATGCTTATACAAATATGATGACGGGGAGCACTCAGAGCTTAACGGAGTCTCAGAAGCTACTCAACTACTCTGTCAGTCTAATTTTTTTTAGTACTGAAAAAGAGCCACCCCACCTTCTTAAACCGCGAGATTTGCTCCTCCAAGGGGGTATTGCGTTCGGGCAAAGAGGCCCAGTTGGTCCGATTCAGCGGAAACTACACGAATCTGGATAAAAACTACGCCAATGAAGGGGAAACCCGATTAGCGCCGTTAAATTTCGCCAAAATATTTAAATGAAGTGGATTCGTTTTCGCGTCCGCGGCCAATTGTAAGGCGTCGAATCGCCCCTCGGTACTCACTAGACAACTTGGATGTTTTTAAACTACCCAACAATTTTCCCTAAAGGAGGTATCATCGAATTATTTCAGTCAAATTCAACTGAAAATGTTTTTTCCCAATGCTAAATTGAATTTATAAATATATTTAAAAATCATTAAACAACACTTTTACCATTTTCACAATATTAGATGAAAATTTATAAAATTACAATTAAAAAAAAAAAACTAAAACTACAATTAAAATTTTTATTAATAGTTGGTAGTTTACCAGTCTTCTCTGTTTTAAATGAAAAGCGAAAAAATTACCATTAAAAAAAACTAACACTACAATTAAAAATTTAAATAATTGGTGATTTACTCCTCTTCTCCATTTTAACAATTTAAATAATTGGTAATTTACTCCTCTTCTCCATTTTAACAATGGGATTCCACTTGATTATAATAAAGTATTTTATAAAACTACAATTAGAAAAAACTAAAACTACAAATTAAAAAAGGAGTTGTCTTTAATGTGATTTTTTGAAGATTCCGGTGATAAAATCTGACAGAAAAAATTGAGGTTAAATCTTGATTTGTATTAATTAAAATGGTTTTTTAACTACATATTTGGATTCAGCACCCTGAAATACCCCTAGGAAGCTTTGATTGTGCAGAAATTACCTATCAAACTTGGGATTTCAATAAATTGCTGCCGGAATTTAGAGAAATTTGACCGGAAAAACCCACCGGAAAAGCCTGCAAAAAGTCGCATTAAAGACTACACCATTAAAAAAGCATAATAAAAAATTAAATAATTAGCAATTTACTATTTTTTTTATTGAACAATAGGATTCCACTCGATTATCATTATTTTTTCATCCTCAATAAAGTTATAATTTTATATATATATATATATATATAATAGTAGTAAATTTATTAACAATTTAACTTTCAAGGATTTGTTAATAATTTAATATATTAGGTAAGAGTATTTATATGTAATAATAATTTAATATTATTATTTTGTAATGTTATGAGATAATTTTATATTGATGATTTAAACCAAATATATGTATTATTATATTGAGAGATATTTCACAATTTAGTATAGAGGATAGTTATAGTGATTTGGAGTCGTCTACAGAGGCAGAGGAATTGCTAGGACGGTTAAAAGTGGTCGAAATCCGGGCAAAAAAATTTCAAAAGGCAGTGTTTGAATCATGTTTTTGGTGGTGGAAATAAATTCAGCACCATCAAAAACGTCTAGGACACCTAAAATTTTGAAGTTTAACAACTATAACTTGGATTTACAAAAATCCTTGCTAAATTTTCCCTAAATATGACCAGAATTTCCATAACTTTTTGGGCAATTCCTCCAGCTAGTTAGACTAGGGCATAAATAAATATAAATATTTGAATGTCTGCTCAAATTGAAAAGTAATAAAAATTAAAATAATAATGTATATTAATCATTATTGTTATTAACCAATTTTAAGGTCACAGCCAACCCAAACACCACATTGGTGTATGAGACCCCCTTGTTTGTGGGACAAGAGAGTTATTTGACTACTAAGTCTATGAATGCATACATACTCTATACCCTCTAGTTTTGAACATGTGACCTCTTAGGAGGAAACACATACTCTTAACCATTAGGACCAGATTTTAATAGAATTATAAATAAGAATATTTTTCACATAATAAGATTTTAAATATGAAATTCTCACATAAATATAATAATTATGAATATGAATACAGTTTGAGTGGGTCTAATGGTTAAGAGATATGAAAGTTAAATAAATAAAAATAATATTATTAAGAATCGACATAGCTCTATCTTAATTGGTAGGAGCATAGATCCATCTTAACCCTCAGGATCTACACTTAACCCTCAGGATTTACTAAGTGTAGAGAGGAGCATATATCCATCTTAACGCTTTGGATCTACCACATACCAAGATGAATCTTTTAATTTGGTGTATGAGATCTTCTTGTTTATAGGACAAGGGATTTAACATGAATTTAGTATATGAGACCCCCTTATTTATGGGACAAGGGACCCACCTCGTAGCGATTTGACACCAAATTGGTGTATGAGACCCCTTTGTTTATGGGAAAGGACCCGCCTCCTAATGATTTGATTGTGAAATTCTACGAAGGTGTACATAGTCTACCCCCTCTAGATTTGAACCTAAATGCATATTTCTAACCATTACGCCCACTCATAGTCCATATTTTAAGAAATATAATAACAAGGAAATGGTATTTGTTGCAAATTGTTTATGATTATTTGTTAGGAAAACCACTTTCTTAGTAGACTCTCATCTTATTTGAAATCATTAAAATCAAAATCATAATAATTTCAAAAAATATTTATACATTTTTTTTATATTTTAACCATTGTAAATAAGCCCCAAATTGGGTGATGGGGATGTACAATCCCTCAAGGGAAGCACAATCCCTACTCCCAATTCTCTCGCCCTCTGAGGAGGCAACTTCTCACATGCAAATAATTATTAGGTTGAATGATATTCAGGCATAGTGTCATTCAATATTGGTCATGATTGTCATGGCTTCTTACTTGCTCTCGATTAGTCTCTAGAATATTCACCTCCCATGCTTTGCAGTGGATGGAAATGAATACGATGGGTTTTTGTTGGGTAGTTTCATCCCTTTTGTTGGTTTATATTCGCATTCCAATTGTTATTGATGTCATTCTTGTATGGTTCTATCATATATTAGCACCCCATTTCTAGTTCACTATGTTTAGGCTTTCCCCACCCCCCCTTACTCCATCTTTAATTCACTTTGCTTCACACATTCCACATGGCTCAAGGTAAGAAGAACCACAACAAAAGAGATCTACATTGTAGGCTTATCACTCATGCTTGACATGAGGCAAAGTCCTCTGGGGCTATTTTCCATCATTGTACACCCCTTGCCATCTGAGAGATCATTGAATCTACAAAAGAGGAAGCTCAGTTGGGATGGAGTTTTTTTTAGCAATGAAGCTTTTCGGGAGGAGTTTGAGGTGGGGCACTAGACACTGACAACTCCAAAACCTAGGACACCAAATATGTTCGCATTGTAGACTTGTACTAATAGATGAAGGCCATAATGGATAAGCTCTTGATTAAACACAATGAAGAGTACCAATGAATTGTTCTTCAACTAGATAAGCCTCATAGGCAAATCAAAGAAGTTGATTGTAAAGTCATTAGCCAAGGATCTAAAGCAATGGACATTGAATCCCCAACATCATTCTTGTTTATGTCTAGATCACTCACTTGGAGGAAACTACTTCCCGTGTTTAAATTATGCCATGTATTAGCTACATGTTTTTTTTGCTAGTGTTCTTTTATTGGGAAGCATTGCTACAAGTACATAGAACATCTAGGTCCAATGCCTTTAGTTTTATGTTCTCATGTTATAAATTTTAGACCATTAATATTGCTCAGACATCTTCAACAAAATAACTATTTTTTTGCTATTAATCCAATTTCACTAGTAACAAATCAATTTTATTTTTTTAAACAGACACTCTAACTAAATTGTATACATATATCCCTCGATGGGGGTGACCCTCCAGGATACCACTTGTCATCTGAGGGCTCATCCCGCCTCCACGCGCACATTCAATTCATGATCATGTGTCTCTCCAACATTAACTTCAGGCGAGTGTCGAGACTGCTCGCACACTTTGCAGTTAAATACATGGGCAGTCATGTAAGGTTTTTTAGTTTGGTCATTTGGGCGATGAATTTTGGTAGAGAGGAGAGCATAGGTGCATGCATCGAGTTCCATGGCGACTCGTTGGAGTCATGGGCTTGATTGAGTAGCGATGTGGATGCCTATGCTAGATTGGTTTGTGTCAACGATGGTTTGTTGGCTTGCCCCTGGGATCCAGGAACGCAAGAGGTCGAGGTGTCATTTCGTCTTCACACCTTGAGAACTCCTCTGAGGAACTTCAAGCTTTAGGAGCTCACACCTGCAGTTTGGGGTAAGGTTTATGTGCATGTAATATTTGTTACTCCTCATCCCAAGAGAGGGGTTCTGTCTTAGTATAGTTAGGCTCGCCCTGTTGTTTGCTATCTACTGGGAATTACCTTTGGTTATTGTCTGTGGGAGGGTGTTATCCTGAGTTTTAATACGTATTGCTAGTGGGTTGGATGCTCGATAGGGTTGAGGGTTACTACTATTTTTTCTATGTATTCTCGGGGCTATGGTGTTATAATCTGTAGGTCAAGTAGGTGGTGGAAGCTTTATGCCCTGCATAGGCCTCGCGGGCTCTCCCTGTGTCATCGCTTATGTCTTTTAGTTGTTGGTTTGTTCTCATCTGGAGCAGAGGATTTGTGGTTTTAGTTATTTGTCTTTCTTTTGTAGGTGCGATGAGGTCTCTCCTCCGACCCTCCCCTTTAGTCGATGGCTCCGTCCTATCCTGTAGAGCATGCCCCGCCAACAAGGTCGGCCTCGTCAAGGGCGGGGGCACCCTTTTCATGTAAAGCGGCCCGAGCTAGGCCACAACTCGTCCTTGGAAAACTCGGTCAGTCAAGAGACTGAAGAAGTTGTCGCTATATCACCAACTCGTTCTCTAGGCCACATTGTGGCTCCTGCCACTATGGAGTCCATTGTTGAGCAACTCTAGAATATCTAGATCAACATGGACATTCTCAGGGATCACCGCTATGAGGATCGCAATGAGCTTGTGGCATATATGAACGACATCCAATACAGTCAAAATGAAATTCTGGAGTAATTGGACAGCCTTCGCCGCAGCGACCATCACACCAACGATCGCCTAAGTAGCCTGGAAGCACGGGTGGAACACATAGATTTTCACATGCATGATTGTGTCGGCTACCTTGGAACTACTGCTGTCATGCCCCCCAATCCCCCTCCTTGATATGTTGCTATCAACTCTGGTTATCCTTTTGTTTTCTCCTAGTACACAAAGACTACAATGCCTCCCAAAAATAGTTGATGTCATATGTTTTGTATAGTTTCCTCAGGCCTCAATCTCAACAAGCATAGTCAAAATAAGAGAGAGAGGCCTCTTGAGATAATCTTTGTAAATAATGCTTTCCTAAAAATCTAATAAAAAAATTAAATGACAAAATTATATATATATATATAAACGCAATTAAAAAATAAAAAATAAAATATATATATACCAACAAAGACATGAAAGAAGCGATAACTACCAAAACTCCAAAAAAAAAAAAAAAGAAAGAAAGAGGTTATGTATTATTTCTTTTAATTATTTTGTTTTTATAGTATTTACATAGTTTATTACAAGTTCCTTTACCGTGCTCAGCGACACATTGTTTAGTTATTATGTCAATGCTAATTCTTTCTTTGGAATAGAGATTGCTCCACCCAACTCCACTCGCTTGTTTATTAGGTACGTGTCCTTGTTAGGCGTGTCGTTCCTTCTAAGTGAACTATGATAGATTGGTTGATGTCTGTTTTTTTTCCATTCATAGTTACTTTTTATCATGATGTAGTAAAAATGTTTTCCTTAATATAGAAATATTAATAAATATGGTTAAATTATGAAATTTAAATTTTTCTAATTAGTAAGAAGTTATGGGCAAAGTATATTTATTTCACCAACTTATGAACAACTTTATAATATTAATACTTTAAAGAACTTTTAAATATAATTTTGTTTTAAGTGATATTATGTTTTATATTTTTGTTTGGTGTGATATTGTCTCATGGATAGAGACTTCTATTCCACTTTTAAATCATCATGGCATGACCTTTATAGTGATTTTGCATTTGATTGGATTGATAAAAATAATTATGATGTATAATTGAAAAATGTGTTTTATGAAATTTGATTTTATTTATTATTAAAATTTGTTAATTTAATTTAGAGGTATTTTTCATTTTAGTATAGTAGAGATATTGTAATGTAAATAAAATAATAATAAAAATAAAAATGATTTATGATACTAATGTGGAATATAACTTATTTAAAGGGGAAAATTAAATCAGTCTAGATCTATTTTAATTTTGGATTAACCAAGCATCGAGGGGATCAAATCTCTTGACATGCAAAACCTCTTTTAGAGTGAAAAGAGATTTTATCCCTCTCAACGTTTGGTAGATCCGAAGTTAAGATAGACTAGGTTGGTAGATTTAAATAGTTATAGCATGTCGTGGTTTATTATTAAAGAAATCAAACTAGCGACAATGCATCAATATTTTAATTTTCAAAATTTGAGGTCTAAAATTCTAGTCAAAATATACATAGAGTCTATTACCAAAAATTAACATTTAACCAACTCGCTTGTCTAGGCTAATAAGTTGTAGATAAAAAAAAAAAAAAAAAGTTATTAAACCAAGAGAACAACATGAAGATTATGTGGAGTCAGATGGTTTGACCTCAATGGGTTGGTTTCCTTACTGAACAGATCACCTTAGATGCAAAGGGGGACACAAATGTCCCTCAACTCTTTCCAAATTGTAGTCAAGATTCTTTACTTGAACCTATAACTCATCCAACTAGTGTAGGGTTTCATCCTTTGCATCACGATGGTCCAATAATACCTTTCTCAATAAAGATTATTTGCTAATACAAATATATTGTATAAATTCGATTCTACCTCTCGCGAATACTTTCAGTTATTGAGATCCATGTAGCTACGATGACTGCAATTTTTGTATCTATTAGGGTAGTTAGGATAAACTTGACTTAGTCAAAGTTCAATTTACCATTGTTGATTTATGGCCTCGAGGTTTTGGCAACCCATGGTTTTACCCATGATATTTTAATGTAATGTAGTTTATTTAAAGACAAGATGACTCTATTGTTAATTTCCTTTAGGCCATTGCGGGGGCATGGTAAAAAGGAGGAGATTATTAAAATGATGAAGAGTTTGTGGATGATATAATAAAATGCCTACCCATTTCTTGGTGGATGTAAACCATATTGCGTGAACCACATAAATTCTATCTCTTGTGAATTTGACATGATATGCGTTTATTTGTGTGCCTATTATACTTTTATATATCTCTCCTTTTTATAGCAATTAGAATCAGAGCCAAGGGATCATGGCCAAAATAAGGCGGTGATTGTTGCAAATGCCGCTAAATTCTACGAGGTTGAATCCAACAAAGAAGCTTGATTAAAATTTGATCAATGGTCACAAGATCTATGTGGGAGAGCCATGAAGTGAACCATTGTGTAATTCTAATTTATTTGAGAGACACATAGCCCAGATGGATGCAGAATTAGAGTAAAAGATTGGTTAAGGTGAGATGAGCTCCATGGGTGATTGTCGAGTGAAGGCATAATATAAAGGCACTCAAAAGCATGGATATGTAGCAAGAGAGAGGTCAATTATCTGCATGGATGAGAGAATGTAGATGAATTTAATGGTGTCAAGGTCTAGTGAAGGAGCCAACATGTTATGGAGAGCCATAATAGTGCCTGAACACCCTAGAGTGTTTGGTCCAAGTTGTAAATCATAACCATAAGTAGGAGATATTCCCCAAGGTTGTTGTAAGGCATGTTATTCAAGCATACAACTTGTAACACAATAGGACATGAAGTCACCCCTCTCGTGCATAGAGAGGATGGATGATCAAGTTGAGGTATGAACCACTTGAATAAGTATGAGGGTAGCAGGTGTACTCATTTGCTAGCTCAAGGTTAGTTTGTTGTAAGACTTGTTATTCAGACATACACATTGTATTGCAATGACACATAATTATGTATGATCAAGTTGTGGAATGATGAACTTGAATAGGTGCAAGGGTGGCAAGTGTGCTTATACACCAGATTGAGGAGAGAATCTAAGATCTAAGGATGTGAGATGGTTAATAAACCATGTATGAGAAAATGTGTCTAAGAACACTAGCAAATATAATGACTGGTTACCCATGTATTTTGGAGGATGGTAAGCCTTTTATATGGATTTCAACAAATATATTTGAACCATGTTAATATCACCAAGTCAATTTTAAGGGGGGATTTTAAGGTAGTTAGGGTAAAGTTGACTTTGTTAGAGTCAATTTATTGTTGGTGATTTATGGGCTCAAGGTTTCAATAACCCATGGTTTCGTACATGGTATTCTAATGTAATGTAGTGTATTTAAAGACATGTTGACTCACTCTTAATTGCCTTTGGGTCGTTGTTGTGGCATGGTAAAAAGGAGGATATTATAAAATGCCAAAGAGTTTACAGATGACATAATAAAAATCCTAGCCATTTCTTTGTGGATGTAGCCCAAATTCGATGAACCATGTAGATTTTTCTCTCCTATGAATTTGTCAAGATTTGTGTTTATTTGTGTGCATGTTATATTTATACATCTCCCCCCTCCCCCCCCAGTATTTGACATGCAACCCCCTTCTCCAACAATTTTCTACTCTACCTCTTGCAATTTGTTTTGAATGTTGGGTGGAGTGTGTTCATGAAACTAGCGTGCATAAAATTTTGCCCAAAAACAAACATGGGAACCTTCTTAAGCCTCATAATAGTCTGCCCTTATATGCAATGAGTTTATTGGCAAATCCTTATTGCAAACAAAAATGTAGACTAATGCAATGATTAAAGAAAACTGGGTAGTGGGGCCAAGAACCATTAGAGAAGATGTTGATGCCTCCCACTTTCCAACCCTCGATCAATCATTCTTCACTCTAAAATCATCCCATAATTGATGAGACGATAAAAGCAAAATTCTTGGCATTTTCCCTTGGAATAGGGGATATCTATGATGGAAATAGCTCAATGAGTCTACACAAGAATAAAGTACCAACAAAGACTTCCCCATGATAAACTTGTCTCCATGCAGCTCTAAGATCGGGAGGCATGTTGCCATTAAAATGGTAATCCAACTTAAATTCCACAACATCATTTTTCCATGAGAGGTTAGACTCCCACATTCTAAAATCACATAACATAGTTGAGCAGGGCAGTGCGGTTGGAGGAAGTAATTACCCATAATGCGACGAACTAGAAGTAATACTTGTTTGCACTAATCAAGAGGGGTGGGGCATGGCAAGCCCTTTCTCATTATTAATTAGAAAAACCACTGCCATGCGGCCTCCCGCCTGTCACCTCTCTTCACACCCATAAAAATGTTTTAAAAAATGATTAATAAAATATAAAAATAATGATATTTTTAATTAAAATTTTATTATTTAAGACATTTTAACTATACAAAATAAATATTTCATAATTAAATATTTTATTATGAGCATGTATTTTTTATAAGAAGTCACACCTCTTATACACCTCTACAGACTTTAGCAATCAAATAGTTGCATGACCTTAGGTACCTTGTTCTTTAAATAAAGGCACCTCACACCAATCTGGTTTTGGCTTAAAAATACATCATAAATACATAGTCATGACAACAATAATAAAAACAAATTATAATTCTTAATATTATAAATTAAACTTAAAAATAAATATTTAAATAAAAAAAATCCACTTTGTCCCAAGTAAGTATGATCTTTAAATGTCTTAATAGTTTCGATAACTTAAATATTTAGTTTTCACATTCTTAAGTTATAAATTAGCTGTACACATTAAAAATATACCAATAATAAAAATAAATAAAAATTATTTTCTATTTTAATTAATAAAAATAATAAATTATACACCCAATCCATGTGAAAAATTAATACAAGTAGCGATTGCTTTGTTAACACTCCTGCCATCTTCACAACAATCCAATCCGATGGAAAAAATAATTCAATAGAACAGCAAAACACAATGCACCAAAAAGCAGTTGCCATGACCCACAATGAATAATTTTTTTAGGAAATTTATTTTCAACTGGGTCAGTATCTTATAAAATTAAACAAAAGAATTTACTTTTATAGCTAGTGAATAATAATTAAAATTAAAGAAACGATGAGTTGTCCACCCACACCCACTCGGTGTTAAAGATTAATGCACGTATATAATGTTTACCTGCTTGTGTGGTTATCATAGAGTGTCTTAAAGGCCCCATTTTCGGTGTGGGAGGACAATTTGGAATAAATTAGGGAAGCAATTAAAAGAATAAAGACATTAAAGAATTCATATATAAAGATGATGTTGAAAAGATGTGGAGTTTAAGAGTTAATAATAAAAATAAAGATCTACAAGAATTAAATTAATTTTCGAAAAACGTTCAGCTAAAGTTTGTGAATTTATTTATTTATTTTTTTTTAAAACTTGGATATCGTATTTTGTAAATATTTTAAGCATTTTTAATTATAGTTGATGCGATGTATTACAAGTTATTGTAAAACAACGACATATTTTTATATTAGCATTTTATTTCACATCGACAATTTTTGGATGATGCGATGTGATGCGTTTTTAATTATAATTCCATAACAATCTAAAGTGACATATTTCTGCTTGAAAGTTATATTTGCAATTATAATTATTTTTCTTTTAATTTTTTATTCATATAGATTTAGGAGTAGTGAGTTGAACCTAGATTTAGTAATAGTGATATAGTAGTAAGTTGAACCCCATCGTATGGATCATATTTGGAAAAAAAAAGGGTTTCCACTTGGTTTAAATGTCGTTAGATGTTTACAGTCAATTACTCCTTCATTAGTTTTAGACCCTTCCACCTAATAAGAAGATTATCCAAAAGAAAAAGAAAAAAGGGCAATAAAAGAAAATTCCATTAAATTTCTAAGTCTACAACCAACTACTTCAAAAGCTCGGGGGATATTTTAGAAGTTGTAAACATATCCAAATAATTTTTTGACCTTGGTTAAGTTAAGCATGTACTTGTAATCTTCATTCAAACAAATAGTTGCAAAAAATAATATCAAACCTTGGTTCCAAGTTGTAGGGGGTTAAATAGTTTCTGGATGCCTTTCGATAACCCATGTGCCTTTCAACTAATTTGTACAATTTTTTCAAGAAAGAATATGAAAGATAATCATTTTATTTACAAAAAAACTTATGAATCAAGATATTATTCAAAGACATTATGGGGTGTAAAAATGACAAAGGGCTTAATAAGTGTAAACATAAATTAGTAAATAGTCTAGAAATCAACTCTTACCATGTGCATGAGGTCCACACCCTAATAAACCTAGTTGCCAATTGTTATAGGCCAAGAAGGATATTATCCTTTGTATATTTTGAAAAGTGTTAGTCTTGTGAGAGAAATGCACAAAGTTCAAATTTTTCTCTCAGTGTTTAGGGGTTTTGTGATTGTTTTTCCTTATTGTAGAAGGGAATCGACAACACCTCTTTGTTGTATTCACTCAAATATAGGTTCAACTTTGTCATATCACCCCTATAACCTGTTGGAAAATGTAACTATGTTCGGTCTTCAATAATGTACTTGAGTCATTATGTAATGTACTTGTCAAAAGAATAAAGAAAAGAATTATTATTATTATTATTGTGACTTATTAAAGCATGGGTTTCATCCTTCGGTCACCGTGTTTTAGGTCAAAGCCCCTATTGAGAAATTCTAGGATTTATTCTGAGTCTATATAGTTATTGTACATTTAAATAGACCCTTCTTGGGCATTTGAATCATGTAAAAAGGTTAAGTATTAAGTCAAATATGAATTATGTAACCTCCACACCATGTCAGCCTAGAACAAGATCAGGTCAACCTAAGGATCCTATTTGACCTCACAAGAAGCCTATAAAAGGAAGCACATCAAATTCATTTGGAGCATCATTCTCTCATCAAGTTCGAATTCTCTTGTTGCTGGGCAGAAGTGCGAAGTTCTCTTGTAGATGAGAAAAGGTGTGAAGTCTATTGTCGGGAAGCTGAAGTGGATGCGAGTTGGAGGAAGTCTAAGGAGAAAGGAAAAATTGAAATTTTGGCGCCTCTCTCTCTCCGTGTTTTGTGTTCTGGATTGGGAGAACAAAGTCTCCTAAGTTTTGTTGTTCCCGAAAGTTTTCAGTTGTAGTGAGTTGCTGCCCTAGTTGAAGTTGTTGGAAAGAGGTCAAAATTTTGAGAGGTTGACTTGGTGTGGAGGGCAGGTTTGGTCTTGGTCTAGGGTGAAGAGTCTCAAAGAATACTATTGAAAGGAAGAGTTATCTTAACTAGGTTTTCCCCTCGAAGGGGGTTTTGGCCTGGCATGTGCCTACATCTGGTGTTTATTGTTTTCTGTACTACTTCTTTTGGTAATTTCTTGATGAACTAAAGAAAGAAGATATAAAGAATCTTAATAATAAGAAACATCACAAGTAATTATCAAGATCAAGAAAATATTTACTGCCTTTCTTCTAACATTGTATCAGAGCTTTGGTGAAGAAGGAAGTAAAAGGCAGTCTCAATCACTTTATCCATTCATAGGTACTATCTCAGGGAAGGAGTCTATTATATTCAAGAAGAATGTCTAACTCAATCAAGAGTGAGAACAAACTTGAAGAAGCATCTAACTTCAGATCCTAGAAGAAGAGGATTGACCTAACCCTCGAAAAGAACAAGGTGTTGGACTTGGTAAGAGGAAATGTAAAGAAGCCTATAGAAGAAGCCAGTGACTGTCCCGACAATCCAAAGAATAAGAAGAAAGGAAGGGATCAAGCCAACCTTGTTATAGAAGGAGACTCAAATAAAGTCAAGCCCAAAGAACCCGACATTAGGGACTTACACTATTAAGTCATTTGCTTGTAGCTTTACATTTCTTGTTTTATATGTTTTAGAATTTATAGGTTTTTTAACATATTTT
The DNA here is from genome assembly GCA_031772625.1 of Pinus tabuliformis. Taxonomy (NCBI): domain Eukaryota; kingdom Viridiplantae; phylum Streptophyta; class Pinopsida; order Pinales; family Pinaceae; genus Pinus; species Pinus tabuliformis. The sequence goes on along the minus strand of CM062817.1, from coordinate 1,286,937,005 downwards.
GGAAAATGCATTTTTGTATTGTTTTAAGTTTGTAGGTTCCCCTCAAGCTTTGGAGGGAGCCCCCAACAACTCCCAAAAGATAAGTATCTCATGTCTTTTTAGTTTTGCATTCATGTATTCATTTAGTTTTGATTATATTAAATACTAATTGTCTTTCTCCCTCTATTGTCTTGATTAGGAAAAACATCTGCAAGAAGGAGGATCTCTTAAGACAAGGTTAGTCAAGAAACAAAGGTATGCTTTGAATACATTGATTAAAAGGATTATTCATTTGATGATCTATTACTAACTTTGTTATGAGTAGTTGTATTGAATCTTAGTGATTCTTGTTTGGTTAATTCATCTCTTGATAAATCTACCCACCCCACTCATATTCTTGATTGACTATGTAGAACCCTAGACAGGTTCTAGAAAACCCTAACCAAAGGGTATGCTAATATGAATGTCTGAAACCCTAAACTGCTTAGGGATATTGTGAAATTCTAGTTGAAGCTTTATTGATGATGTCTTGTTTGGGATTTTTGTATGATCGTGAAATCCTAACTTGTTAGGATTGAATGATAAGGTCTAAAATCTCAGAACCTTTGAAGTTTTGGTAATGTTGGGTTTGTTGTGTTTCTACATTGGAACCGTAACTCATTAGGGTTTGGTGGAATGTGTGAGAAAGACCCTTATACTCTTCTAGAACTAATTTCCTTGGTATGTGTGTGTTCATCTGATCAAACCCTAGTGTAATCAAGATGGTTGTGTATATAACTCTTATTGATATTTGTGAAGTTGGGTTTGAGTAACACATGATATGAAACATATTTGCATAATGATGAAATCTAGGCATGTATAGATGTGTCCTCTTGGTTGAATCTCTAGTTTGGTCTATGTCAGATGTATTATTGTTATTGGACATATGATATGATTATGAATGATTATGAATTCCTAGATATAAGTGTTGACCTAGTTATTGATGGTCATAAGTCTTAGGATTCAATGGAAATCCTTGTCTGAAATTATAGGATGATGATATTTGGAAATCTAGGGTTTTGTAGCTAAACCCTAGTGAAGTTAAATTGTCTAGTATGTGTGATATAACAATATGAAATCTATTTAAATGATTGTTGGAAAATAAAAATCTAGGGTTTTGGCAGTTAAATTCTAGTAGTAACATTGTCTAATGTGTGTAATGTAACAATCCTAGATCTATGTATATAATGATTGTTGAGATTGTGGAATTCTAGGGTTTTGGAGTTAAACCTTAGTCAAGGTAAAATCTCTTAAATATGATGATTTGAGATATGTGTAAGATTGTTGAATTTGTGGAAATGGAATTCTAGGGTTTTGGAGATGAACCTTAGTTGAAGTAGAAGTCTCTGATGAATGTTGACTATATGATAATTTGAGATTTATGAAGAGATTGTTGAAATTTGAATTTTTGGTTGAGTCTGATAAGTGCTCAGAAATATAGGGTTTGCAAACTAACTCTAGTGGTAGTTGGTCATGTTAGTGACTGTTTGATGGTTGATTGAAAATCTAGGGGTTAAAAATAACCCTAGTGGAAGCTGGTCAAGTTAATGACTAAGCTGTGATTGACTTTGATTGATTCTTTTGTATAAAATCTAGGATTTATATGAATCCCTAGTGAGAATTCTAACATATGTATTTTGAAAGTTTGTTAGATGCTTTGTAGATATATGTTTGTGTGAATTGTTTCTAGGGTTTGCTATATGTTGAAGGAAGGTATATCATACCTTTGGAAGAAACATTGAAACCCTAGATGGAATGAAAGTTATTATGAAGTAGTCTAGGGTGTATGACAAAGTCCCTAGCAAGATGTTGAAGAGTATATGTCTCTTGTTTGTAATTGAGTTTGGGTATTTGATATGTATATAGATGAAATGCTTCCATGATTTTGATATGGCTAACATCATGCTTCTATAGTTTTGGTTGTACTTTCTATTTAAGTTATGCAAGTACACAATCTTCAACTTGGTGAAGATGCTTGTTATCGGGAAATCTAGTGTCTATGCAGAGCTGCTAGTCCCACTAAGGCTGGTAGCTACCTTAGAAACAAACAAACTAAAACCACTTTCGTTTTCCTTTATGAGAAGTAGATAAGAGGGGAATAAAGGAGACCAACCTCTGTCTTGCGCTTGGTTCCTTGCTTGATTCCTCTCCCTTCTGATAGATCTTTGCCACTCGCTTCCTCGTCTACCCAGCTTCAAAGAGCACCTGTGAAATAAAAGCAACATAACACTATCCAAGAACATAGATCTACTATCATAAACAATATAGGACCAGATATATATTGACCACACAAATGCATATATCATCAATCATACAAGAATGTGGAGGAAAACTTGAATAGCTTTATTAATAATCAAGAATAGCAAAGAGGATTACAACCAATTGTTCTGACCCAGTGTCATCCTCTCAGCAAGAAAGCCCTTTTTCACCTCATGAAAAGCTTAGATCACCCAACACTATGATGTTACACCAAGAAACCAGCAACACTTCCTTACAAGATACAAAATTCCAGCCTCTGGATCTCTGGGATGAGGGATCCATATATAGATGTTTGAAAGGGGGGTGAGTCAGCTTTTGAGATTTGATTAGTGTCCTCTCTCTGATAGTTCTTGATTCCACTTGGAGATTGATGATCTCTTACTCATCCCTGGGCGAATGCAGAGAGGCAAGTGTCACAGGAGAAGTTTCTGGAAGATTCCATGATCCTCCACCTTGCAGATTGACCCTGCCATTTGTCCACTCTCGCCCATCGCACCCCATAGAAGGGCTTTTCAGTATGCATCGCACCTCCTGTGTGCATTTAGGTGGGATGCAACGCACTTTGACCATGGAGCAGGTGAGATGGTCCAATTTTGACCAGTTCTGAGTAGTTTTTCATGGAGAACTTCTGGGAGATGATGTAATCAACTGACCTTGTTCTTTTAGGGGTTGGAACAACACTTTTAGGGACTTAATAGCCCTTGGTTTATGGACATTTATGATTGGGGTTGCAGTGCCCAAAAATGTCTATAACAGTTGCCCCCTAAAGCATGAGGTCGTTAATCTTTTTGATGTCGGGTGAAATGCTTTATCATGAGGATCCGAAGTTTTTTCGAGCTGGAAGGCGACCTGTAATAAGATACAATACAATACATTATCTTCATAATATTTTCATGATCTAGCTGAGGCGGGCATTCCCATGCTCAGCTTTATAAATTCATTTTCATGTACATAAGACAGACAATCGTCTGTGTGCAGACTGATGATTCTGGTAGAGCCATCATCCCTTGGATTGGATGATTATCTGTGCAGCAATGATGTACATTTGATGTCTTTATTTTCCTGAATATATATCGCAGCCTGGATGGATGAAACTAGATCCGGGGTCTTCAATTTTGTTCGATCTTCACTCAAAGTACAAGTCGATCCATGTGAGAGATGTTCTGGAGTCGAACATGGAAAGACATCGCCTGATTACCAGCCAATGATGTAAGCTGTTAACAGGCGCGAGAGGAATCACCGATAATGATGATGACCCTCAAGGTACTACAGTACAATTCACGTGGTGTGAATAAGGGACTTGGTGTCGAACACCACGCAAAATCTTTCGGTCGAAGGCCATTGATGTAAACCTATCGCCGGAAGTGAGAAACTTGCCATTGAGGCATGCAAGCTTCAAAGTACTGAAAGGGTTGTTCCTAGATTGACTTCCTGGATAATGAGCTAATGTCGACAAGAAGCGATCTGTCATAGGAGGGCCTTAGTGAATCCCACACCAATGACACGGAACGGAGCAAATGATTTTAATGGAGGTGAAAACGATCTGATGATATAAGGTTCAGGGTGGCGGTCATGAAAGAACAGAGCGTAAATGTATTGCAGTGGATGAGACACAGGTGAATTCTCTGAGCGACTTCTCTTGAACATATAGGCGACACTGACATGATGGATTGGTAGCGTTAACCCCAAATATGGTTGGTGTGATGGACCAATGGTGATATGACCAGTGAACGAAACAACCCAACTCGACTCGGATGCGGAGTGAAAGTGTCATGTTCAAGAGCGACTTGCTACCAATAAAGTTTCTTCAAGTTTTCTTCCCAATTTTTCCCCATTCATTGCTGACTAGTACCTCTTTATTTTTGTCAAGCTTGAGGAGGATAACATATGCTTGTTCTATAATTTGCCCTTCGGGCAAACCCATCACTATGTTTTAAAGAGCCTAGCGATAGTGAAACTTGTTCTTGTCTGTATGGACAAGTTTGTCGCTATTTGGTTTTAACGAGTTTAACGACAAAGATAACTTGGTCCTTTTCAGTTTTAGAGAGTCTGAAAAGGGACGTAAAGAAAACTCCAATAATCCTTTTTCATCATATAATCCCTTGAGCCCGAAAAAGTATAAAACAATACAAAAGGGATGAATTTTCGGTACTTTTAATGAGTTGAACAAAACAAGCGCTCAATCTTTTTGTGTAATAATCCCTCAAGTCCAAAAAGATTAAAATCTAAAGGAGGGATAGCACTTCCGGTCACTTTAACGAGCTGGAGAGGCCAATTACTCGGAAATATTTTCATATTTTACGAGTCAGTTGAAAAGAGCTTAAAGGGGACTCATTTTTTGAGGAACAAGTGATAAATTTGGGTAGCAACTAATTCCAGGTAAGGTTTGGAATTTTCCAATCACGGCAGTGTCACAAGGATGGCTAACAGGATCACTCTTCGCAGTTGTTCCTCAAAAAGGGTAAACAATCAAATGGAGGTGAATGATCGGCCAAAATAGAGTGGAGGTGATGATGAGAACACGACCAAGGCTTCAAAGGCTGATGATAATACATTCACGATGGTTATTTACCGGAAATTGGTTCATTTTTTAATGAGCTTAAACTCTGGGGGAACATTTTCTCATTGCTTATGTTTATTTTTTAACGAGCTTGAATTCCGCGTTAAAACTGCTCGATATAATGGTCATTGATTATCTTGATTTTACCATTGACAACTTTTGTTCCTTCAAAGGTTGTACTGCCTGCTCAATTGCTTCATCAAACTAGTTAGAAACGAACAATATATGTTTGAAAAATGAGTCAAAACACTAATATTTTACTTGAATTATGTGAAAAGTAATTTAAAAGTCGTTTTTACCTCTCATTTTACCATTTCATTTGAACTTTGGTTTGTTGGAGCTTTGGAGGTGTTTTTCCCCCTTGATTTTCACCAGCTGATTCCGGGAGATTCTATGGACGATTCTTGGTGCCGTCTGGACCAGGTAGGAGTTAAACCTGAGATCTTTAGTTTCATTCTTTCCTTTTTGAATCCTGAGCATGTTTTTTGGTTTTTCTGAGCCTCTGGGGTTTGAAAAACTCGCCCTGGCTCCATCGCACCTCTTCTATATCGAAAGGTGCGATGCATGCTGGCTTGGCCATTGGCCAGTCAGCATGCATCCCACCTAGAACACTGCTGGGGGTGCGATGGGCGCAAGGAGGGAAATTTGTGCACAGTTTTTCATGGAAAATTTTGCCTGTTTTTCACCAAATTAGGATCTTGACTCTCCTCTTGTTTGTTTTCAGAGATTCATTGGAGAAAAATGCCTGTTACATGGCGAGAACGTGAGCATGAAGAAGAGGACATGCTTGCTTTACATGATCCGGTTACGGTAAATGCACTGTAGAACTATGGCCTATTCAAGTTTTTCTGCATCTCTAGCATGAGGCAGAAAATCAATTTGTTGCAATATTTTCTTGATGCATAGGATCCTACCACCCGGGTGTTCCAGATTAGGGGCAAGTCCATCCCTTTGACTGCCGTGGACATCTATTTTTTGACCGGCTTATCGAGGCGTGGTGCCCCTGTCTCATTATCAGGTAGGGCCCGTGGGGGTGAATCTGTGAGAGATTACATTCGCAGGTATTGCAGAGAGGGATCTCAGCCGAGTAAGGACGCAAGATCAATATCCGAGATGTCACTGACAGGTCCCTGAGGACCATTCTGTTCACTTTTGCTAGAGTGGCTGGTAGTGCGGCTCTTCATGTGGCCAACAGATCTTATATGCAGTATGCCCTGGAATGCCTTGAACCCAAGGTGTTCAACTGGTGTGATGCAGTACTCTCTGTGATGAAAGAACAACTGACCAAGGTGAAAAATGGAAGATTGAAGAACTTTGGATATGGTTCTATCTTGACTGCTTTTGCCTTGGAAAAGATCCCACTGATGTAGCCGCAGTATGTTTCACTTGGTTTACCTCCACCGACTGAGCCACAGATGCAGAGATGGGTCGACCTTATGGCCAGACATGCTGGTCAGTCCCAGGTTTCCTTTTCTGATACCTTTTTCGAGTGGTTCAACCGTCAGGAGATGGTTTTTTCCGAGTATCCATATGCTGGTATGGATTTCCGGGGTGATCCGGATTTGGTACTGCTGGCTGGCGAGCAGTGGGGTGTCATCGGTAAATTCTCTGACCATATCTCTGTTTATCGTTTCTTTTATAATGTTCTTGTGCTTTCTTCTATCAGGACTAATCAAAACTCATGTGCTCATGCAGATGTTGGACCAGTTCGGCCAGTAGTACGCCTGAGAGTGCCAGCTGCCGCTCCAGCAGGAGAGGCTGTGGGAAGGGCTATCCTTCGCGACCTTGATGTGGCCGAGACTCTCTCAGCATTGCAGGATTAGGTCGAAGGCCTCACTCTTGGTATTCCGGACGTGAGGACTGACGAGCTGCCCCTGAGGTTGCAACGACATACTACCGGCGTGCCGAGTCGATGGACTAGGCTTTTACGCATGATTACACAGGCGGTGACTTGTTATCACCAGCATCATTAGACTAGGGTGCCCCCTAGCGTTTTGAGTTTTGGGTCATTTGACCAATTTTGTCTTGGTTACAGAACAGTATATGTAAACCATAAACAATTATATATATATTTTTGATTTTCGGAGCTTTATTTTGGTTAAGTTACATGATCCTGATGCAAATACTGATGAAATGCTTCTTTTTATAAATGTTGCAAATGTCTATCTAACACATAATTTGCCAATGAATCTGTTAATGTGTTTAAGTTTATGGAAATATGCTGATATTGAATAAAATCAAATTGGCTTTCCAAAATCTTGATCCTTAGGAACATGCGATAGATAGCTGGATTTCGGACGGAGTAGATACTAGTGAGTTGTAGTATGACGAGTTGTGAGTCTATCCTGACGACAAGTCGGCGTATGCCATGTGTGATGGCATTAGAGAGGAGTTCTATCAACGCGCTATATTCAGCGATGTTATTTGTTGACTGACCAATACATACCCCTCTGAAACTTACTAACTCGCCGCTTGGATAAAAAATGGCCCAGGCCGCAGAAGGTAGGTTCCGTGAACTACGACTCGCTCCGTCGGCATATCCAACAAACGATTCCAATAGGTTCGACATCTACAACAAATGTAAAAAGTGGATTACTTGACCAAAACAATTACCCTTAGCGAAAACAAAAATGCAACAAAAGCATAGGGGTTACTACACTGAATCATGCGTAGTAACGCTTAAGGTACAACCCGTTACGAGGTTGCGCCAGTGAAATCCCGTCATAATCTACTAACTCATAGGCTCCTTTTGCTAATACACGTTTAACAATATAGGGGCCCATCCATAAGGATTTGAATTTACCTGCTCCCAATTTATTGGATTCCTGGTCGTAGAGTAGGACCAAGTCACCTTCTGAGAAGACACAGGGTTTGACATTCTTGTCGAACTGCGCCTTGACTCGTTTCTTATGGGCTTCGTTAGCCAAAGCGGCATCACGACGGGTTTCATCCAATTGGATTAGTTCCAAGAAACGAGCCTCCTCTTCTGAAGTTCCGGGGAGAAGGTCGACTGCAAGTTTGAGGGACGAGATTTCACACTGAACTGGTAAGATTGCTTCTAGGCCATACACCAATTGAAAAGGTGTAAACCCGGTTGCATTCCTTACCGATGTTCAGTATGCCCACAAGGCTGAGTACAGGATCAGGTGCCAACTCCTTTTGTGGACTCCAATCATCCTTTGCAGCATCCGCTTCAGGACTTTGTTGATTGCTTCAACTTGTCCATTGGCTTGTGGGTAATATGGAGTAGAGCTGTCGTGGGACAACCCCAATTTGGTAGCCAATTCGACCATCATGTGATTGCAAAAATACGATCCATGATCTGTGACTATAGCCTGTGGAACGCCGAATCTGGCGACTACATGATTGAAAAAGAAAAGGGCAGTTGTTTCACCGGTGTTATCTAATGTAGGCATCGCCTCGGCCCATTTGGTAAAATAGTCTACTGCGACTATGATATACCCATGCCCCCCGATCGAGGTGGGGTTACATGTCATGAAATCAATGCCCCATTTGGCGAATGGCCCAACAACAACTATCGGTTGCAGGGGTGCGGGTGGTTTTCTGGTTTTGTTGTCGAAAATTTGACATGCATGGCAACTTCTGACTGCGGTTATGCAATCTTTAAACATTGTTGGCCAGAAGTATCCTGCTCGTAAATTTTTTTGCGTCATAGCGTAACCAGATTGATGCCCCCCACACGCGCTTGAATGACAATCATTCAGGACTTTTTCGGCCTCCTCATGGGTGAGGCACCTCCTCAGAACTGTATCGACACCATGACGGTAAAGTGTATCACCGACGATCATGTAGTATTTTGATTGGTATCGAATATGTTTTTGTTCCGAGCGAGAGGTATTAGACCTATATTTTTGGGTTTGGAGATAGATGATTATATCTCCATACCACGGATTGCTTGAAGATATCAGAAACAAAGATTCATCCATGATGGTTTCTTCGGATGTTTCATCGTTGGACGACGATGGGAGATCGCATAGTAATTCCGCGATAACCAGGGATTTCTTCAATTTGGATTTTACAAATTCCAGATGAAACTCTTGAAGAATTGCTATCCATTTTGAATATTTGCCCCCCAGCAACTGTCGCAACAATATATAAGTCATGGGGTTGCAATATGAAAAAATGGTAGTTTTTCGAAAGAGGACATAGTGTCGAAATCTCTGTATCGCTTGAACGGCTGCGAGAGCCAGCTTTTCAACATAGGAATACTTGCTTTCTGTATCATTTAAGTTTCTACTCAAATAATATATGGGATGTTCAATTCCATTGTCTTCCTGAACTAAAACCATTGCGATGGTTGTATCCACTACAGCCAGATACAGGTTAAAGTCTTTTTGATAATCAGGAGTGTACATTAATGATGCTTTCATTAGCGATTCCTTTAAAGCATCAAAGGAAGCTTGCACGACCTGATCCCAGACGAAGGGTACTTCTTTTTTCAATAGACGCATATAACCTTTGGCTAGTTCGGCGTAATTCGGAATGAACCTCCTCAGAAAGTTTGCTTTCCCTTGGAGTTTCTGAATCTGAAGAAAATTTGAAGGTGGAGGCAAATTTATGATTGCATGAACCTTATAGGGGTCGAGACGGATCCCGTCCTTCGAGACTACAAAGCCAAGCAAACGACCAGAACTGACACAGAACACACATTTGTGTGGGTTGAGTCGTATCTTGTAGTGTCGGCAACGTAGAAATATCGCTCTCAAATGCTGCGAATGATCGGTCTGCTTTCGCGAATGAGCCGGAAGATCGTCGAGATATGGTTGAACGATGTTTTTGATGTCATGGAAGGCATAATTCATTGCCCTCTGAAATGTTGCCCCTGCGTTCTTTAAACCAAAGGGTAATTTGCGATATGCAAATGTGCCCCACGGACAAATAAATGCAGTCTTTGACTGGTCCTGTGGGTGGATATTTATTTGATTATACCCGGAGAATCCATCCATAAATGAAAAGATTTCACATCCGGTGCATTCATCAATTATCTGGTCAATAAAGGGTGTAGGGTAGTTGTCTTTTGGACAAGCTTGATTTACATCCCTATAATCGACGCACACTCTAATCGTTCCTTGTTTTTCATTATAGGAACAATGTTCGATACCCAATCGATTAGAGGAACCGGGTAAATAAAACCAGCATGGAGAAGTTTCTCAACTTCTGTCTTGATGGCAACAACTTTCTTGGGGTGCACCTGCCGTAGCCGTTGTCGTACCGTTGACATCTGGATACATCTTTATTTCGTGTTCAACTATATTCAAGTCGATGCCTGGAATTTCATCATACGACCAAGAAAATACATCTCTGAATTCGCGAAAAAGAGCGTTATATATTTCCAGTTCTGAAGGAGAACAACATTTGCCAACATAAATATTCTCTACAACATCTGTTTTGGGCGAGATATTTATGGCGATAGTCTCTTTGATATTGGACAAGTTTCGCTTGGAATCCACCGTGTTTACAGTATTTGATAGGAAATCAAAAACTGAAGGATGATGAAGGTCATCAGGAGTATCTTCTTGACAATCCGGAAGATGGGAACGATGGTGGTAATTTTCCCATGGCGCCCTGTCAATTGTCATTGACTGAACAATTCCTTCGTCAGTGTAATGCACTTGCGACCAAGGATCTGAAGGGGTGCCATATTCCTTAGACCTATCTATCCAAACGCTTGATGAGCGTTGATTCAGGTCTACCTCCCATGCCAAAAACATTGATTGCTACAATATTTCTATTGGGCTTGGAGGCAATACCTGTAGATGATCCATGTTAATATCGTTTTCTGAGATCTTTTGAATAGAAGATATCATATTGCAGGTTCCTACTGTCGCCACTTCTGCCAGATTGATTGGAGGCGGGAGGGAAAAAGTCCCCATTAATATAGGGTCTTTTAGTAGGCCTACTCCGATATTTTGAAGCGAATGGGGGCTTCCATGGATCATCGGAATGCTTCCCGTAACTTGGGAACTATTGGGGAGAAATGTTTGTTGGTCGACGATTGTAATTCCTCCTTGAAAAGGAAATGAAATCTTCCTAAAGTAGGTCGACACAACTGCAGCCATAGCATATATCCAGGGTCTTCCCAGTAGGATGTTGTAATCGAGGTTTCCGTCGATTACTTCAACATCTATTTCTACTGTTCCCCCCCCCAGTTCAACTTGCAAGTTACTTAGAATCCCATATGGGGTATATGTTCGTCCATCAAATGCTTTTAATGTCGTCGAAGATCGCGACAAGGTTGGAGATCCTAAAGTTTTCCAGCAACTCATCGACATAATACATGTAGATGCCCCCTCATCAATAATTGTTCGATGAATAGTTTTGTTGAGGGCTTTCACTTGAATGAGGAAAGCTAGTTGAGCTGGTAACTGAGGATCATATCCTTTGTGATTAAAGGACACAAGATTAGAATCCTTTGGGTCAATCCCACCTATTGCTGATAATAAAGCCTGCTTTTGGGAGGGGCAATTTTGCAGTACCTCAAGTGTCGACATAGCGGATGGCGATTGGGCCAGATCTTCCACTATATTATAATGCTGTGCTGCTCTGGCACGAGGATTAAATGTCGACTTGTGTACTACTCCCTTTGGTGGTTTTATTGTTAGCTCTGGAATGATGGGTGGTGCAACTTCTATCGAAGTTGTTGTCGAACTACTAGGTTGATCTTTATCCTTGTTGTTCGACAGCTGTGGATTCCCGTAATCTTTATTCCTTGTCGTTATCAAAGCATCATTTTGCTGTTTCGAAACCGACAACATCAACACTTGGGACGGGGAAGCATTATCACTGGCAACCAGATTTTTTCCTGGATTTGGAAACGGATCAGTTAATACCGCCGAGGTTTTCGAATTCTTGAAGAATTTTCTAAGCTCAGCTTTATATGGACAATCTCTTGTCCAATGATCCTCATCACATATAAGACATGGACGATTTGGTTTCTTATCTCCAGAAGGGTTTGCAGAAGATTTTTCAGGTGATGATTCCTCCTGTTTCTTCTTCTTCCCTTTGTTTTTCTTCTTGCCTCCTGGTTGCTTGGTTTCTTTGCCTTTGTCAGTTGAGATGACATTTACTTCCGAGGCGAGAAGTTCTTCTTTTGCATTTTGACTAGAAATCTTACGAGCCTTTTTAGATGTAGCCTTTGTTGATTTCGTGTCTGTCGTACCAATCACGCCATCGCCGACATGAGAGTCATTGTTCGATTTAGGAGGAGGAGGAACGGAAAATTCCGGCCTGGGAGCGTCAGGGATTTTATCATAGAGCGTGCCAGACTGAGTATAAATCAAGTCTAAATATTGCACACGAGCAATAACTTGCTCTTCAGTGACGACTCCTCCCTTTGCCACATCTTCTGTAATGGAAGGTAATAATGACTTAATAAACCATTCAGCTAAAAGCTGATCAGGAACATACGTTTTTACCATTCTACGACAACGTCGCCACTCATGAATATGGTCGGATATGTGAGTGGCCGTCATTTGCTTGAAATTGGTAAGAAGTTCTGTTCCCGTTTCGTACCTTATGGGTAATTGAAAATGGGTTAAAAAGGTTGTGGCTAGGGCACTAAAGTTATCAAACGAAGCTCTAGGTAATTCGATATACCATTTTGCTGCCGGACCAGTTAACGTTCTTTGAAAAAGGTGAAGCCTAATTGAATCATCGTTTAGGGTGTTTGATGAACACCACAGATGAAATGTCATCACATGATTCGACGGGTCTTCACCCAGATTCCCATTAAATTTAGGAATATCTGACGGAAGTTTATGTGGAATCGCTGGCCACCAAGGGGCGTAAGCAATTGGATCGTTCGTTAGCCGATTTAGATCCGGTAACTCTAAAGTCGCCACGAAGGGTAACTATTGATTCAGGTTTGGTGAAGCATACCCAGGATAAGATGGAATTGCCTGAGCAGTTGGTCTTTGCATACCAGCATAATGCATTTGATGCTGGTAACTTTGGTAAGGTTGATGGGCATAACCATTATAGAATGGTTGATTTTGACCGTTTTGAATATACGGCTGCCCATTATTTGCAAAGATTTGTTGCTCAGATCCTTGGTATACTTGTTGGAATTGTGGTTGTTGATATTGCAACAGCCATGGTTGCGAAGCCACGTGCTGTTGTCCAATACTGGCCGTTTGACCAAGATGAGGGGTAATTGTACCCGTTTGGGCCTGTGTCATTCCACTAGTTGGCGATTGTGGTTGAGTCGCAGGGAGAAGAGGCTGTTGCATTACAACCTGAGAAACCTAAGGTTGGCATACAACAGGCAACGCTTGTACCTACGACACCGTCACAATAGCCGGTGTAGTTGGTATATTTGACATAGGTAAACATTGTTGCATCGAATATACAACTCTTGGTTGTTGAGGCAGTATTGGCACCCAACCGCTAGATGTAATTCCAGCATAACCTGAATTTTGTTGTGAACTCTCGTATGGTTGTCCTCCCCGAGGAGATAATGAAAGGGTATATTGCCCCCCATATGGCGGTAATCTGGTACTTAAAGGAATGGTTTGCCCTGGAGGACCGGGCTGCCCAAATTGACACCGCATGATGTAGATATACAATTCCTAAAATGCGATCTAAGATGATAAACAATCATTTAATCTTCTTTTTTGCAATGAAAATCCTAGCTACTAAGGAAAGAGAGACGATATTCTTTCAACATAGAGCAGAGAGCACACACTATATGCACTGTCCTAAATCAAACCAACAAACAGTCTAAATGCAAATGCACATGCATGTATTTGTTTTCAGCCTTCTTAATGTGTGAATGATAAAAAGAAAGCTAAGTGCAAATCTGAATTATTTTTCAAAGCGACATTACTAACAAGTTTCTTTTCAAGACAAAATGAAGACAATGACGACACTTTGTTCTTTGGAATCGAAAACTTGCTTTCGACACTTGAAAAAACTACTAATTCAAATCAAATACAAGAGTAACAGTGTAATCGACTATCAAGAATAATCAGATTCTCTTCTATGACTAAAAACGACACTTGCGACACTTTCAAATCAAGAAACGACAGTTCAATTACGCTACTTCTTTGTAAAAGAGAACTGAAAATGGCTCACAATACATAAAATTTTTTACAGTTCTTTGCACAATGGAGGCAGAATAATGGCAAGGAAGGGGGTTTCCAACAGAGGTATACTGATTATAGACAGCAAAACTCCTGAATAGAGCTAAAAAGAGTGAAAAAACCAAAGTCTGAAGGCAAAATTAGCCCTTTCTGATCAGCACACCTGTTACACAGGGATTCCAGTATGCATCCCACCTACAGCATACGGGAAGTGCGATGCATACTGAGATCCTTGAAGAGAGGGTGCGATGGTACAGTGCGAGACTTTTGATCCAGTTCTTGATCACAGTTTGCAGCACAGTTCGAGGATTTAGGACGAGCAAGTGGTAATTAGTAAATAAATAACAGGGGTAGATCTAAGGAGGTTACTAGAGCCACCACAAGGGCAATTAGAGAGTTTGTAAATCAATTGTTCAGTTTATAAACAAAACCCAGAGATAGACTGAAGCAACATTGATCTACTTTGCACTTGCATAGCAAATGCAGTTCGAAGGCTAGCTGGCTTGACTTCAGGCTCCGTCTGTAAGTTTATAAAGCAAACAAATATAGACAAACAAACAATCTATTTGTTCCCCAGCGGAGTCACCATTTTGTTATCGGGAAATCTAGTGTCTATGCAGAGCTGCTAGTCCCACTAAGGCTGGTAGCTACCTTAGAAACAAACAAACTAAAACCACTTTCGTTTTCCTTTATGAGAAGTAGATAAGAGGGGAATAAAGGAGACCAACCTCTGTCTTGCGCTTGGTTCCTTGCTTGATTCCTCTCCCTTCTGATAGATCTTTGCCACTCGCTTCCTCGTCTACCCAGCTTCAAAGAGCACCTATGAAATCAAAGCAGCATAACACTATCCAAGAACATAGATCTACTATCATAAACAATATAGGACCAGACATATATTGACCACACAAATGCATATATCATCAATCATACAAGAATGTGGAGGAAAACTTGAATAGCTTTATTAATAATCAAGAATAGCAAAGAGGATTACAACCAATTGTTCTGACCCAGCGTCATCCTCTCAGCAAGAAAGCCCTTCTTCACCTCATGAAAAGCTTAGATCACCCAACACTATGATGTTACACCAAGAAACCAGCAACACTTCCTTACAAGATACAAAATTCCAGCCTCTGGATCTCTGGGATGAGGGATCCATATATAGATGTTTGCAAGGGGGGTGAGTCAGCTTTTGAGATTTGATTAGTGTCCTATCTCTGATAGTTCTTGATTCCACTTGGAGATTGATGATCTCTTACTCATCCCTGGGTGAATGCAGAGAGGCAAGTGTCACAGGAGAAGTTTCTGGAAGATTCCATGATCCTCCACCTTGCAGATTGACCCTGCCATTTGTCTACTCTCACCCATCGCACCCCATAGAAGGGCTTTTCAGTATGCATCGCACCTCCCGTGTGCATTTAGGTGGGATGCAGCGCACTTTGACCATGGAGCAGGTGAGATGGTCCAATTTTGACCAATTCTGAGTAGTTTTTCATGGAGAACTTCTGGGAGATGATGTAATCAGCTGACCTTGTTCTTTTAGGGGTTGGAATAACACTTTTAGGGACTTAAGAGCCCTTGGTTTATGGACATTTATGATTGGGGTTGCAGTGCCCAAAAATGTCTATAACAATGCTCGTTAATGTGATAAGCATGATGAGGTTGATGATAACTTTGATGAAATGGTTGGAAGCCACGAAAGATTCTCCAATGACAAAAAGATGAAGTTGATCTCCTAGAGGAAGCCTACATAGAAGAGATCTCCCTAAGATTAAGAGGGAGTCCAGATGAAGAGGTGCTTCTTAGTTAAGAGGAAGCCTGAATTAATGAAATATCCCTAGGATAAGAGGATGATGGAGAATATTCCTTGTATAGGAATAACTAGATTAAGAGAGAGTGACAAATATGGTTATCTACTTCATGTGTCATGAACTAGACTAGGACTAACAACCATAAGTTTTAGTGAAGGCCATGAGTAGGAGAAGGAAAGTGGAGAATGCATTGTGAGGTGCTGCTGAAAAAAGGAAAGCAGGATTTGATTGAAGAATATGTTGCTGCATGGGAAATAGGAAGGGAAAAATGTATGCTTGAGGAATCTCCTGTCAAAGATTCGGTTGATAGTCCCGCTATGGAAAGTTGAGAAGCAACATCAAGTTGTCTGAAAGACCCTAGAGGTTTGTATTTAATTATGTACATGTGAATGGATATTATTGATTGGGGTTGTGTTTGTATAGGTGAATCTCTCAAAGGTTTTAATAGCATGCTGGTTACCAATCAGCTTTATTGGGAGAGATTGGTCATTCTTGATCTGCTAGATCAAGGGGTGTTGAGGCTTTGTGAGTGAAGCATTGCCTCAGAGGACATTTGGCTGACACATTGTGTTGATGTTTATAAATTGGAAAGGTGGTGCTAATCAAAGAGCTCTGTTTTGGAGACACACCTGGATTTTTGGGTTGATGGTTAGAAAGTAAGCCCGAGGGTACCTAAAGGGGGTGAAAGCTTGTTTCCATCTTAGTCCCACCTGGATAGATTGCCTTGGTCATGAATCTAGTCCTTGGCATTGTGGTGCCTAAACTATTGAGTGATTGTTTGGATAGATTGCCCTGGTTAGGAATCTAGTCCATGACATGGTGATGCCTAAAGTTCTTCATGGTTCATATAGTTTGAGATCTTCCATTATATTTGTACATTATGAATACCTCCCTAGTTAAGATGGAGTGATGGAAAATGTAACTACGTTTGGTCTTCAATAATGTACTTGAGTAATTATGTAATGTACTTGTCAAAAGAATAAATAAAATAATAATAATAATTATAATTATTATTATTATTATTATTATTATTATTATTGTGACTTATTAAAGCATGGGTTTCATGCTTGGGTCACCATGTTTTAGGTCAAAGTCCCTGTTGAGGACTTCTAGGATTTATTTTGAGTCTATAGAGTTATTATATATTTAAAGAGACCCTCATTGGGCTTTTGAATCATGTAAAAAGGTTAAGTATTGAGTCAAATATGAATTATGTAACCTCCACACCATGTTGTCCTAGAACAAGATCAAGTCGACCTAAGGACCCTATTCGACCTCAAAACAAGCCTATAAAAGGAAGCAAATTAGATTCATTTGGAGCATCATTCTCTTATCAAGTTGAATTTTCTTGTTGTTGGGTAGAAGTGCAAAGTTCTCTTGTAGCTGGGAAAAGGTACGAAGTCTGTTGTCGGGAAGCCGAAGTAAATGCGAGTTTGGGGAAGTCTAAGGAGAAAGGAAAAATCGAAATTTTGATGCCTCTCTCTCTCTGTGTGTTTCATGTTTTGGATTGGGAAAACGAAATCTCTTAAGTTTCGTTGTTGCTAGAAGTTTCCAATTGCCGTGAGCTACTACCCTAGTCGAAGTTGTTGGAAAAGGGTTAAAATTTTGGGAGGCTGACTTGGTGTGGAGGGAAGGTCTGGTCTTGGTCTACGGTGAAGAGTCTCAAATAATACTATTGAAAGGAAGAATTATCTTAACTGGGTTTTCCCCTCGAAGGGGCTTTTAGCCTGGCATGTGCCTATATCTGGTGTCTATTTTTTTCTGTACTACTGCTTTTGGTAATTTCTTGATGAACTAAAGAAAGAAGATATAAAGAATCTTAACAATAAGAAACATCACAAGTAATTATCAAGATCAAGAAAATCTTTACTGCCTTTATGATTTTCTAACATAACCTTCACCCACATTAGAATATTTAGGCAACTTTAAGGAGCTATATTGGGGCACACAAGTTTTGGAACACTCACTTCCATTGACAAACAATCACTAGATACCAATTGCTTTACTCCCCTTCCCCATAAAATTAGAGTTTATAATTCTCTACATGTCAAGTAATTAACATATATCGACTAATTAATCATTAAAGCTTTAAGCTTGTCAAAATAAAAGGGAAACCAATTCAAACATCAAATCTCAACTCCTATGTTAATATAGGTTTAAAGTTTATAACTATCCACACACACACAAAATCAATATATGTGAACTTAAGAGGAGAAGTTGAGGAGTATCTAATAATTTGACTACAATGTCATCATATTGTGAATGGGGGTTAAAATAACTCTACTAATCATGTTTGTTTGTGTGCGTGTGTGTGCGTGTTTGGATATGATCTCATCTTCCTCGGGCACAAGGAAATAGGTATGGCCCAATACCCAAAGGCATTTGGCAAGAGTGAAATTCTATTCCCTTACAGAACACCAACGGGTCATTCCAAGTGGTATGATTTTCCTTGAATGATAGTGATGAGTCAACTCACATTTGTGGATAATAGGGACATTGTTGGCTAACAACTAAGTTATGATAGGTCTTCCCATTGTTGAAAAAAATGTGTGTGCATGTGCATACACACACAAGTTTTATTTATCCCAAGGGTTAGTTTGATTTACCTTGTAATTAAACATGGAACCTCTTAAAGTAGGGAGGTTACAAGTTCAATTCTCTTAACTCCCTTAGAGTTAGGAATTCTAATAAGTTTTGACGGTTTATTCTATTTATTGTACATATATCATCGATAATTCCTTAAAGGATTTCCCATGAGTTTTTTCTTGGGGTGTGTGTAAGATGTAACTTCTTATCCCACCATCTATCCTATAAGCAAGAGTGATACATTCCTAATGGTTCACAAAGAGATCTAATAAAAAAGTGTTCATGAAGCGTGAACATGTCACACACAATATTTGAACCCAGGAAGGGAGGATACCAAATTCTCCTCTTAACCACCAAAACTAGATCTAATTAGTCATATGCATATTGATGTGAATAACAAATTTTAAAGAAATAAACATACAATTTTTTTTATTTTTTTTTCATATTAAAGTTTATGTTAATTATTAAGAAAAATTGTTTTCATCTTTTATTTTCTTTGTATCACAAAGATTATGGTGGTATGTTGTTTACTTGAGAATCAATGTGTTCAGGTTGTGGCTATAGGCTAGGGTTGGAGCTCACTAGTTGCAGTAGTTCTAAGCCTTTGGGGACACCCCCCTAACCTTGGTTCATGGAGGAGGACTATGTTGACTACATTGTAGACCCCTATGATGGAATGGACATATGGGTCTCCAAATTGTATGCACCTCCCTTCAATAGTGGTAGAATACATTATCACCCCATTAATGACCTTATTCTAACAACACCACATTTGGGTGGCACACTATCAATTGTTAGTAAAGCACCCCTGTCTGTCATACCTCCATGCCTAGAAAACACTGCATTAACCCTAAGTCCTTCATCTTGAACTCTACTACGAGGTCCCTCTTGCACTCCTCGATGAGCCACAATGAACTTGTCAAAAACAAGTCATCCACATATAGGACAAGAATGAGAACATCTCCCCCAACCACCAAGTAGTAGAGGTTCGCATCCACCTCACTCTTCACAAATCCCATGCCCTGCAAGTATTTGTCGATGCGCTCATACCACGCCCTAGGAGCCTACTTGAGCCCATACAAAGCTCTCTTTAATATGCACATGTGGGTCTCTTTGTTGTGTTCCACAAAGCCCTCTAGTTGTTCTATGTACACCTCCTCCAGTTCACCATTCAGGAACATCGTCTTGACATCTATATGATGGATCTACCATCCCATCTGTCCTGATAATGAGATCACGACTCGTATAGAAGTGCACTTGGACACATGAGCAAATGTCTCCTCATAATTTATTCCCTCCTTCTAAGAGAACCCCTTGGCCACAAATGTAGCCTTGTATTTTTTAATGCTTCCATCTACACCATGCTTGATCTTATAGATCCGGCGTGATCCAACCACCGCCATGTCTGTTAGTCTCAACATAACCTCCCACATATCATTTTGCATGATTGAGGAATATTCTTCAACCATTGCATCCTGCCACACTCACTGTTGTGTAACCTCTTGATGGATGGAAGGCTCATTGTCTACCAACTAATTGACCAATGCCATGTAACTAGTGTACCTCTATGGTTGCTATTTCTCTTTCCTTCCCATCCAAGGAGTCCCCACAAAGTCCTAAGAATCCTTGAGTGTCTTTTAAACCTTACGGTTTCTCCTACCAATAATGGAGTTAGGAATATCCACTGCTATATCCTCCTGATGCATCTTCCTAATTTGTTGCATATGTTGCTCCATGCTCTCGAAAATCTCAGGAACACCTGCACTTGAGTTGGTGCTTGTACTCATGACAATACTCATGCTTTGTTGCCCCTAATCATACTGCTCAACTTTAGGAGCATCTGTTAGTTACTCACTCTGATCATTTACTGTTGGCAACTCTCTGGATCATTTTTCCTCCATGAAATTGACATCCCACTTGACTATAGTCCTCCCGTGCCTAAGATGAATCTCCTATATGCCTTCAAGGCTTTTCTATAGCCAACAAAGTAACCTCATTCTGCAATGTAATCTAGCTTCGAATGTGTCTCACCTAGAATATGACAGTATGTTAGGCAACCAGATATCCTAAAGTGACTTACATTTGGCTTCTTCTTGGCGAAAGCCTCCTCAAGAGTCACCTTACCAAGCGCTCTACGTGGGACCTTGTTCTGAATATAAACAACTATATTGCATGCCACTACCCATAGATAGTGTGGGAAATCTTGATCATACAACATCGCTCGTGCTGCCTCCGAAATTGACCAATTCTTCCTCTCAGCAACCCCATTATGCTGTAAGTTATAAGGAATCATCCATTCTCTCCTAATTCCTGCCCTGGTACAAAATTCCTGGAAATCCTTGCTGGTATATTCCCCTCCATTACCTGATCGAAGAGTTTAGATATTTCTACCTGTCACATTCTCCACTAGAGCTTTATACTCCTAAAAGTGACTGAAGACCCCATCATTGGTCTTCAAGAAATGAATCTAGGTCTTCTTGTAGAAATCATCGATAAAAGTACAAAAGTAGTTATACCCTGTGAGAGATATCGTAGAAATCGGTCCATATATGTCTGAATGTACAAGGTCTAAGACACCTTGCAATCTATTATCACTCCTTAGAAAATATACCTTAGCAAACTTCCCCATCACACAACCTCTGCATATGTCATTATGCTTTATGCTCACCTCTAGAACACCTGTCATTTTCTCATGAAGCAATATCAGTGCTCCATGATGAATGTGACCCATCCTCTTATGGCATAACTCCCCCTGGTCTCTCGGACTGCTGCTTCTAACAAGTTCCTTAGGTGTGTCTAACTGCAACCAATATAACCAACCACTCCTCACCCAAAATACTATAGGTGACCTCCAATCTTTTTACTTCAATATCACCTTCACCCATCTAAAGAGAACATTGTATCCATTGTCCTGAAGGAATAATACGTAGATCAAATTCATTCCCAATCCTGACACATGCAACACATCATGGATAGGTATCTGCTTGTCGTTCTCCCTCTAAAATAGAACAATCCCTCGTGCTATAGGAGTGCACTTGGACTTGTTCCCCATTTGAATCTAGAACCTAATATCCTCCTCCTTATAACTAGAGAAGTACTCCCTAACTCTTGTCATATGAAATGATGCTCCACTCTCTATGTACCAGACACCCTATGAAGTCGAGCTAGTTAGGCAAGCGATCAATGCAAACTCTTGATCCATCGTGCTAGAGAGCTCATCTGCATTTGCTGAAGTTGCAACTTGCTTCTTTCCCTTCTTCTTCCTTAGCGGGAAATCACTGACATAGTGGCCGAAATCATGACAACAATAACACTTGACCTTTAAAATTTCCTTCTTCTTCTTATTCGCTTTTGAGCCTTGTCCTTTACTGGGACCCTTTTACTCTTTTCCTTTCCTTGCTAAGGCCACATTTTCCCAATCACTCTCAACCTTTGGTGCCTTGCCATTGTTGCTGCTCCCACTAATCAAGTTTAGCCTAACCTCTTCCTGAGTTAAGTCACTCCAAAGGCATTCCCAATCTAGAAGTTTATCCTACCAATTGATCACTTGGATGAAAACACTCCACTCCTTAGTAAATTCTTTGAATGTTATTCACACTACTTTCTCATAATTGGGCTTACAACCCACTGTAGCTAGCTCTTCTATGGCAAGTTGAACTCTAGTGAGATATGAAGTTAGATATTCTCCCTTATTTTACTTAATGGTCCTCAACTTCTCCTTGAGAATCATCTTCCTAGTTTTTGTAGGATCCTCATACAATTTTATGATGGCATCCCACATTTCCTTCAATGTACTCTTCTCTATGATGTGTGGAAATATATGATCTCTCACTTTGTCTAGAATCATCCTACGCTTTGGCATTATCCCTCCTATACTCATGAAAATGGATGGGATCTGTTGGTATAATAATAACTATTGTAGCAAACTACTTCAGACCATACTCGTCCAATAGAAACAACATCCTAGCCTTCTGTTGATGGTGATGTACCCACCAACATTCAGGGGATCTCCCCGATAGGAAGTCCCAACTAGACCTCACACCGTTTGGAGTAGGAGTCCCAACAATGGGTGGTGATGTTATGCCTTGACTGCGAAAATGCGTAGACTGAAGTATGATAACTTTGGGCGAGAACAAGTGTGTGACTCTGCAGAAGGCCAAGTGCAATGCGTGAAGGTTACAACACACGAAGGGAAAGAAAGTGCGCCCTTAGAAGCCTGTAATAGTACACAACTAGAAAGGAACACATGAGTGTAATGACATCACAAGTTAAGATGAAGAATATTCCACAAGTTAAAGTGATGAATTAATACAACAACACACATTCAACAAGATTCATACAAATGCAAACGAAATAGTTCATAAGCATAAGCGTAAGTTAAATAACATACATTGCACATACAACAAGAATAATCTTACTATATTCACAACATATGCATGAAAGCATGCGGGCTTTGGTTTTATTATTATATGTGAAAGTTCCATCCATACATACACCATTGACGGACCACTAGCCCCAATAGTGGAACAATAAAGTCAAGAACATCTACTCCTCCAAATAAGTATACTTGCTCTATGCTACGGAGAAGCCAAGACTCTTCACAATACTCCCAAGCTCCTTCTAAGCCTAATCCTAGCCAAAAGTTTGGTGACGAGTCTCGGTATTACAACAAGAATGCTGCAACTCCCAAGGTTACTGACTTTAATTATCAACCCAGGGTTCGTACAAACTTAAGAGGTATCGACACTATATGTGCAACATACAATGTGTCATTCCTTTGTTGTCATGATGTAATGGAGTGCATGTACTAAAATCAAACCCTAAACTAATTGCAGAAAATGAACTGCTCGAAATGGAAACCCTAACCTATTGCAAGAAATAAAGTACAAGGAAAGAAACATATTCTAATTGCATAAAGATCATGAACTAAATGTAAAAGAAACCTAACTTAACCCTATTTATCACATGTGATGATTTAAACTAACTGAGCATGGAATCTAATCTAGGGAGTATTAACTGTTGCATGCATGTGTTAATTAAGAAATAAAAAGAATTATTTTTCTTTATCTTTTCATTTTATAAATGCAAATGCTAATCTTTCCTTATTCTTTGGCACGGGAGACAGGTGTGGAGGAAGAGGGGTACAATGGTTTTGATGGCTTTGAGGTCAATTAGAGGCCTAATCCTAGCTTAAATGATGATTTTTCTCAATTCGGGCTCAAATCAGGTTGCTACAGGATGTACTAGTTCCTACAGGATCCCCTGTATTACAAGAATAGGTTGAAAGCTTAGGAAGTGGTCTAGAAGGTGGAATGGAGCTTGGGAAAGGTGGAAAATGGAAGAATAAGTCATGGAGGTGGTGGACACTACCTAGAAATCAAGTAAGGGCTTCAAGATGGGTGGATTTGCTCAATGGAAATGACAATTTTTGCTTGTAAAACAAGAATTCAGATTGAGATTTTAGCGGATTTTGGTGAAATGGGTGGATGAAGCGAATGAGATGAGGTCTCCCTGCAATGTATAAGCTCCTGAAACAAGACACATTATTGTATGCATCTATCCACAAATTCATCTATACATGAGAAATATTTATTAAACAAAGGAAAATTACTAGTCTAAATTCCATAAATTCGAGAACTAGTGAGCTAGTAAATCTATCAAATGCCTAACCTAATCAAGTGAAAATGCAATGGGGAAAATTTTGTTATTAAGTAGAACATTTTTGTGATCTAATTCAAGTGGAATCAACTTGATTGAAGCTCGTTAGCATGCTCCAAAAAATAGCAGAAATTTATTGTTCTTTGCTACAAAGGAGTTCTAAAAATCTAAATTTGGGAATAAGAAGACTAATCCAAGTAGCTCAATGATTACTGTGACCTTCCAAATATTTTCCAAGGATGAAATTATGCTTGTGATCCTGGAAAAGAACTTACATCAACCATTTAACCCAATCCTACAACAAGAAATCATTAATACTAAATGCATAAATAGAAAGAAACAAGAACAAGAGATGCATGTGAATAAGAAGTGAAAAGAATAAAAACAAATGATACAAAAGGGCTCTGAGGCTCCTGGGATGGCCAAGCCCAAGGAAACTCAGATACCTATGGAGGAGAAAAATATTTAGAAGCTGAACATGACACCAATCTTCATTATTTTCATCAATACAATTACATCCCTGCAAGAAAATACAATGGATCTGCAAAAATACGAGTTCTCTCCACAATAAGACTAATAAAAATCCCCCTCTAGAGGAAAATTCAACTTGGTACTTATACAAAATGATTAGGAATCATTACCCATGAAAGGAGGAAGCTTTCCCCACCAAAATCCCTTGATTAGTGGATCTGGTTCCCAATACTAGGAATTTGCATTAAATGGCAAGGAACACATTCCTAAATTTTCTCAATCACTGGAGTTCCACAATCTATGGCATAATTCCATAATATCTTATTGATTTATTATTTAATATTGATCCTCATATTAGGGAGCAAGTCCCTAAATTATCTCCTCCTCTAAATCTTCATAATCTGCCCAATATTCTCATAATATTCCACAAAAATAAATAATATTAGGCACAAATATGCAATTATTCATAAACCTTCCTAATGAGCATATTAAAGTTAAAAATACATTATCTAATGCAAAAAGAGAGGTTTAATATGCTAAAGGATGGTTAGATGGGCCTTAATTTATGTTTAATTTAGAGGCATGGGCCTTAATTTATGTCTAATTTAAAGGCCCATCACTTGGCTCCCAAAAGCCCCTTACATGAGTTATGAGGTTCTACTTTTAACAAGAGGGGGGTGACTCTTCAACTTCCTGTTGAAAATGGCAACAAGAAATGCTAAAAATAGAAGTGCCAAAAATAGAACTACTAAAAATAGCAGTTTGGGTACCAGTGTTGGATTGGGCAACAGGGAATGAAAAATGGAACTGCTAAAAATAGCATTCTATTTTTAGCAGTTTAGGATGGATTCCTATTTTTAGTTAGTCCCTAGACTAAAATAGGAAGTAAAATTTCCCGGATGCGGGTGCATAGGGGATATGGTAATGGCACGCGCCATCACGTGGGCAGGTGGCATGCCTACGGTGTCCGATGGTACCACGAGCAGCAGGGTATTAACCCGCTTGAATGCAGACGACCGACGGCATTAAGGCCTGTCTACTCGGCTCGAGGGAGAAAGATGGTTTTCGATGCAGAGAAAAGTTTAAAACAGAGCAAGCTGGATCGACAGAAGAATATGTGCGCACATTGCAGTGAGACCCTGCTCCGCTCAGACGGAAATGGGAGTGAGAATCTGAGGGGTATTCCGTCGGTTTATGAGCCTGGTAAGCACACCACCTGCAACGGTGTGGAGCTGAGGGCGCTGGTGTTGGTTCTTGCAGCTGTAGGAGCTCAGCGTGCTTGTGTTGGTTTCCAGAGAGGAAGGAGTGCTGTAATGCCGAGGGAAAGGCCGCGAATGGGTAGCCGAAGAGGGGGAATTAGAGGCAGGGCCCTCCCGCAGCAGAACGATTATAATTCACCCTCTTCCTCCATTGAGGTAACGTCGTTGCCTCAGAGATTTCAGGGCAGCAATGAGGAGGAGGGAGGGCATAATGGCAGAAGCCCAAATTCTGAAGAAGGGCAGATGGAGCTCCCAATGCTCAGGTATCGGCTCCCCTGCCCTCAAGTTAATTCCACTTTGGTTGTTTCTATAATGATAGAGCCTGGCGTCACTCAGAACATGGAGGCCGAGCCTCGGCCGGATGGGCAGCGCTCCAGCAGAGAAGAATCTCCAATTGCGTGCCTTCCGGTTGGAGCTGGAACGGGTTGGTTGGCACCTGGACGTGAACATGGGCCGGATCTTGAGCGCCCAGCAACCAATTTCGACCCGGACGCTGGCCCTTCTACGCATGCTGGTTATTCACTTGCTAGTCCGAGCAGGCCAGCCCAAGAGGGAAGCCCAGACGCGGTCATTCAGCTTTCTGACTCCGAGGACACGCTCCGTTTCGGGTGCCGAATTGAAGAGGCGCCCCAGACTACTGAAGATGATTGAACTCGCCCCGGTAATCTCTGCTATTTTTGTTGGGATTTCGTTGTATAACTCGGCTAAGTGGCGGCATTATCTCTGTCAATGTGTCGGCTGTAATGTTCAGGTGTCAATTGTAATTGTTCAGGTGTCGATTGTCTTTGTCCAGCTGTATGTTTGTCTTTGTCCGGGTCAGTCCAAGGCCCTGGTGTCTGTTCAGTTAATACATGTTATGTAATTGTGTCAGCAATGGTCAAGCAACAACTCCAATTTTGAACTTTTCAATTTTGGAACTGATAGCAGGGCAAGGCAAGGGCTGACAGGCAAAATTTCTTAGCCTTGCCCAATGTACTCTATTTTGTATCTTTGTTTTGTACGATAATAGAATTAGTCATATTTAGAAAAAAAATTAATAGGAAGTAAAATTCCAATTTGAACTTAACAGTTGTTTGAAAATAAATTAATTAATTCTCCATGAGTTAATTAGTTGTGAAAAATAAAACATGAAGTCTATGTGAGGACATGCAACAATTTATCTATTAATTGAGGAATTTATCCATCAGTTAAAGAGATAAGGATGAGTTCTAATTTGAGTAGTAATTAGTTGGCTTAGTTAACTAAGTCAAATCCAGTTATAATTGATTTAAACAGCTTGTTTAAATTAAGTAAGTTTAGTTAGTTAATGCATGCTTGCATATAACTGCTGCACTTCAGATAACTGAAGATTCTCTCATGAATAACTCATGCATGTTAGTTCAGACAGAGACCCAGTTGAGATCAGAGAAGGGACAGTGTATTGTCAGTTGGATGAATATTTTTCCTATAAAGGAAGCTCATCCATGATGAGGATTTACCTCCTTCAAGTTTGTGCAGTTATTTCTGAGCCAAGTGAACAGTGTGAGGTGGGAATTCACACTTGTGGAAGCACTGGACCCTAGGAAAAACTGTGCAAGGAAATAGGAGGCTTGGAGGAAAGAAGAGAAGGTTTGTGAGAGGCCTTTGACTGTCTATGAGCACCAGAGGGATTGCAGAGAGAGCAGGATAACTTGTGAGCTGATTCTTTTTGTAATCCAGACTATATTTCCACTTGTATGATATATAGAGATTGGGGTTTTAGGCTGAGGCTTTCCCATGATTATTCTTTTGAGTTCATGTGATAGTTTTCTCTTCATCTGTTATATGTGTTCTTATTGATGTTGCTCATATTCGATTAAGCTTCCGCATAATTGTTTGTAGAAGTAGATCAAGTATTTTGCTTTAGTATATTGCATTACAGGTGATCTACAGTGGGAATTTCTACATGGTATCAGAGCTAGCTGATTTGTAGAAAAATTCTACACTTTCCTTTGTGACCTTTGGACACCCTCATGACTCTTCAACTTCTTGACAAGAATGACTCATTACATTACATGATGACTCTTCATATTCCAATATTGAGACTTGGAATTTTACTTACAACATAATTACAAATAATATTACATTTTACACTTGTACCCATATGAGACAAAATAGGGTATAGACAACTTGAAAGCCTAAAAATACACAACACTATGATGCTTGAGTTTGGGAGAAGTCTAGGTTAGCAACCTCCACTTTCTGCTTCTCAGTCACATATTGGTGTTAAGCTTGATATTGTGTGATGATGTCCCCAAACTGCGAGATGGTGTCTGGCTAGAAGTGGACTCTGGACTCCATGGAATCTGGGTACAATGTCTTGGAACATGCTTCAAGTTCGTTTTGAAGCATGAGCAACATTGCTCTGACTTGGACAAGACCACCGATGTACTTCTGCATGTTCTATTTGTTCAACTTTAAATCCTCCTTGGTGGCAATCTCTCTCAGCTACTCCAAGTACTCTTTGATCTCCCGTCAGACTTGGTTCCTAGATTTGGCTTTGGTGAGTGAACCAACTGATGGGATTTGGTGTGTTCTCACCAAGACATCTAAACTACTGTACAACCGTACATATGAGGTCTGAATTCTGCCAATGAATGAGGCGAGCTGCTTGTTGTTCTGAATCAACATTCGAACTTTCAATTTCTCCCGCTCTGCATGTGGCTTCATTTTCTTCACTAAGTCAAGAAATGCCCCTTTGTATCTCATTGTCCACTCTTGCACATAGGAAATGGCAACTTGTATGTTCTTGAGAATTTTAACAAACTCTTTGCTCTGCTGCTGTAAGCCATGCAAACAAACAAACTCTTTATGTACGGTGATAAACCCCTCATAGAGCTTCTACATGGTTTCTTCGAATGTTGATACTTCAACAAGTATTATTGCTCTCATCTCCTCTAAGTAAACTTGTGCAGAAAATGCATTCTCTGCTATTGCACAAAGTTGTTCTTCCTCTTGCCTGGCAACCTACAAATTTTGTGCCAATTGCTCATTCTCAGCTGTCAAATACTGAATGTTTGATCTTGTTGCTCCTGCATAGGCCAAGTTGGCTTCGGCAATGGCATTTGGATGCTTCCTGGTGTCTGACACTATCACCCTTTCTCTAACAAATGCAGGTGATGTGTGATCATCTAGAAAGTGCTTTCTTCATGCTTGTACAATCCTCCTTTAGAACTCATCGAATGACAGATTGTACACATCCATTACCAAATCATCATCAAGGGGAACAACACTCCCTTCCTCGCTTGGGGCTAGCTCTGCTGCTGGAGATGGTGGAGACTGTGGGATGACTTGTGGTGCACTTGGCATCAGATCAACATCTTCATTCTGTAACTCTTGTTCCATCTCCATGTATGTCATTTCCATCAAGTGCTTAATCTATTGAGAAAGCTCCTGATCTTGCATCTGTTCACTTTCCTTAGCGTCTAGTTGGTTTTGTTCCTACTCTTCAATCTATATTGGCATTGTTTCCTCTGTCATTATGCCTTTCTTTTGTTCTTCTTTCTATTTGCGCTTATCTTCTCGTTCTCTCCTCCTCAACTCTTTCTCTTCCTTCAATTTTTTTTTTTTTTTTTTTTTGTCTCCTACAACTTTAGGTTTGCTTCCTTCAACCTTTGCTTTTTTCTCTTCCTCCGCTCTGCTCTCTATACCCTTTGCTTCCTCTTTTCTTCTACTGCTAAATTTACTTTCATGATAATAGGATCTACTTTCATCTTGCATCTTTGTTCTCCCTCTGGGTAGTCAACAATCTTCCTCTTTCCCTTGTCATGCACGGGATTTTTTCCTTCTGCTGCTGTTGCTTCTGGAGTTGTTGTTGTCTGTGGAGTAGCCTATGAAGTCCCTGCTAAACTGATCGGCTCATGGAGTCTGGAGGCATTGTATTAGTACCTTCATGGATCCTCCTCTGGCTAATGGAATGCCCCGCCAATCCATGAAAAGTAAACTCTCACACAATGGTATTTACAAATACCACAGGGATCATATGGATTAAAGTCTTGAGTACCAAATTCAAACCTAACTATCTCCTTTCCCTCGATATCCGCGACTTTCAAGTTCTTTATCTCGTATAATCCAATTTTCAAAGGAAGAATGAGCCATGGTGCTTTCTTCTTCTCGTGTAAAGTTGTTGACAACCATGTGGCGAGATGATATGATACTTCTTGCATGAAAAATTTGTCGGTGGCGTACCTTGGTAAAACATGTGGAGGCTTATCTCTGCCAAACACTCTAAGGAAGGTTCCACCTAGTGAGGCATACCAATCTGTGATGTCTTCTATCGCCTCCATTTCTTCTTGTGACATGCAAGGTGGATCTTCTTCAAAGATGAGCTTGTATAGTGGTATGATGAAGTGGTCAGTTAGCTGTGCCATTACTCTTCGATAACTGCAATCCGAAAGCAATCTGCCATAGATGTGCATGGCAGGTTCTTGTGGTGTCAATGTCCAATTTATGCTAGGGAACTACTGTAGTGCATAGTTTGTATCCAGTAAATATGCAGACATATAGAAACTTGCTCGCTCACCCTCGGGAGGATTTCGATCCTATGCTACATGGGCCTTCAATTGTTGATCCAACAGATTTGACCAGTTGAATGACTTTCCCTCGTTGACCACCTAGTCCAATAAGTTTTCCCACCCTTCAAGAAAGGTTTTCGTGCTCTGCTGACCATGGATCCTGCAAACTCAGATAACCAAGAGCTAGTAGGCATTCCTGAGGGACTTTGTCTTATACAGGTGGGTGGGTGTTTGTCAAAACTTCGATGGCTCTTTCACCCAACCTTTGATATTGTCTCTTGTGTTCACATAGCTATTAGTGGCATAAAAAGTGAGTCCATGCGCTCTACTGGCCCGCGCAAGTGATACATGCTTTGATTGTCTTCTGCTCGGAAGGTAGCAAGCTTCTATCCACTGGCACTGCTCAATGTCATCGTATTCTCATCAATGCGTGAGACAATCCAGCTGATGACATCTGCACATAGGAAGGTTGGATACCTGCATGAAACCTTGTATAGTCCTGAAGGCTGGATGCTGAGATACACCTGCCAGTCTTCTAAGTTAGCCTCAAAGTCTTTTGCAAAAGCATCTTTAATCCGCTACCATGTTAATGATGATCCATTTTCTATAAACAATTAAGGATCTGAATACATTGGAAAGTACACTGACACTTGCTCAATTACTTCTCCAATACTACTTTTAGTGGTTTCTCTTGAAGTATATCTCTTAGGTGCCATGGTAACAGTGACTGCTGGAGAAGTTCTCAACCACTGTTATACCTGTGGGACATAAACGACACACATGGCAAGCAAATAACAGTCTTAAGAAAATCTACTTACAAGGCATAATCAAGCATCAAACTGGGCATCTGATGGGGAGGATTGTGCAATCCTCATTGAAAAGAGTGATTTTCTTCTTGTGGGAACTACACACTATGCAGTCCCAATAGCCAAGGTCGAAGCTTGTGGCTTGAAACTGCACAATGCGCAGTTAAGCCTGGGCAGAGGTTTGGGAGAGACTGCACATTGCGCAGTCTCAATGGCCAAGATGACAGGTTGGCTCCTGGAACTGTGTAATGCACAGGTGGAGCCATCTTGTACTATGCACTGTGTAATTCTAGAGGCCATGCTTGTGGCTTGAGCCTTAGGATTTCTCAGTGCCAAGCTGGGAAAAGTGAAAACTGATAAAGGAAAGTGTATATATGCCTAAGGGAAGTGTGAAAAATGGAAAGATCTAAGAGACAGTGTGAGTTTGAGTGCATATATGAGTAGGCATGAGTAAATCCATGTAGATCAAGTGCAACAATTAATCAAATAGAAGGAAAATCAAGTATGTGAGGTGAGTTGCCGCAACGAATACCATTGGTGCAAAAACAGGAAAACCAATGCAAGACTTGGGAAAGGCAATCTACAACTTAAAAAAACACTTATACAAGTTAAAACAAGTTGAAACTCCAACAACCATGAAGAGAAATAAGTGAAACGACATTCACATAAGAGAAACGACAAAAAGCGACTGAAAAAGTGGCAAAAGACGACAAAAGTGAAATTCACCTAGAAAAGCGACGATGATCACACCGAAGGTTCCTTGATCTCCTTGGGAATGCTAGAGATCCAAGATCAAATGTGAAAATGAGCTCTAGAAGTGTCGATTAAATAGAATTGAGAAAATTAGGGTTTATGACTCGCATGTCTAAAATCAAGGAAAAAACGACACTTTGCGGAAGTTTTTAAAAAATAGCGAAAGTGCCTCCTTCAGTGGATCCCTATTTTTTAGGGATGCTTTTTTGATTTTTTTAGCTCTTTCTGGGGAAACTTGCAATGACATTGCCAGGAAAGATTGCGTAGCCTTGGGGAACTAGGAAACTTTTTGGCTTAGTGCACTGCGCAGTTTCTGAGCTTAATGAGAGATTGTGCAGTTTCTGGGCTTAGTGTTGGGGCTGCCTTCCATGACTGCGTAGTTTCTGAGTTCAAGGCTATCTGCCAGCCTGTTATAGGTATGTTTGGGCACATCACTCCCGATGATCAGATCAGTGTAAATAGGGTCTATCAAACTCTAATTCAGTTTCTACATGCCCTAGACATGCCACCTCATTAAGTGCCTTCATCCATGAGAGTTTCCTGACTTCAAACCCTGCTGAAGTGCTTCCATAGGTCACAAACGCACCCCTGGTCAGGGGTAAGTGCTCTACAGAGCAGGTAACCCCATTCAAGGTTGCGTTGCAAAGCACCTAACCCCACTCAAGCCTGCGCTAGGCGAGAATCCTCGAAATGTTCATTAGATCCTGAGTATATTCCTCCTTTTTAGAGCCTTCTAGAAGGAACCCAACTCCTATCCTATCAAGATGAGCTCGAATTAGGATAGCCTTGGATCATATAATCCTCTATCCTCTCATCCCTTTGAACATGGAAACTAAGCATCCAATTATGGAAAACCATTCAATGCCATATTAATGACAAAACAACTTGCATTCATCTATAAATTGGCCTCCCATCATAGAGCCAAGGAGCTTGGATATTATAGAGAAATATTGTTGGTTTAGAGACTTGAAATCATTGTCAAAGTAACGTTATGCTGCTGGATTGATGTTGCTATTGGTGTGATGAGGGCTTGGACTAAGCTGGAGGAGTGACACGAGATCGAACCACATTAGGTGTAACTTCTCCTTCTATTAATCAGTAAAGTTGTTTGTTCCTTTTCCAATACTTTTGTCTATATCTATGATGAATGTATGTTCAAATGTTGTTGATTCCATTTGTTTATAATAAATAGATCATATGCTTTGATTATTGTTATCTTCTGTTTATGTTGGCAGGTACTATTTGAGCGTATTCAGTCTGAGCGGGAGTGATGGGAGAAACTCAAAGGAGATCAAAGGAAGCGAAGGATCACAAGTAGGTTCTTTTATCTTATCTGTTTATTGTAGGAAAAGGTTAAACATCTTTACTTCAGTTTTTCTAAGTGTAACTACCCACTTAGGGAAGATATACTTATCCGTAGGTATAAATTCCGTATAACAAATTGGCGACCATACTAGGGAGCGACCATCATTCCTGGTAGTTATCCCTTGTCTTAGCAGCACCAGTAGACTTTTCTTGAGTTCATTTACCTATATTCAGTCATTTTGAAGCTTGTTTGGTCAAAATGTGTGCTTATTTGTGTGCTGATAGTGCTCTCTGGCATCAATGCACTGTTGTTCTTGACACAGTGCGCTGCAGAGCAGCCTTAGCCTAGAGATAGTGCTCTGCAACGCACTGTCTCCCACTTAGGGCTGCGCTGGTCCCTGTCAAGCTAAAAACCCATCTTTTTGCTTGATTTTTTCCAAACTGTTTTACATCTTTTTTGTTAAATGGTCAATGTTTCTCTGTCCTTGAAGTCCAAACTAGCATTTCTTTTCCATGCCCACTTTGGCTTTGTTTGTTCAATGTTTCTTTATGTTTTCTTTATCATTGTCGAATCAATCCCAAAGTTAGATTACATTGATTAGCCTTTACTTTTCTGAAAAAGAATTGTCGTAAAGTCTTCATTTCTTTGAAAAAGAAATTGTCGTAAAGTCTTCGTTTCTTGTGAAAAGCATTGATTGATTGTTTGTGCATTTAGTTTCTTTATGTTCATCTAAACATTAAAGGAATGAAAAGAAAAACATGCATAATGCATTTAGAAGTTTGTGTGTGCTTGTAGGAATGGTATAGGGAAAGTTGCATTAGATGTGCGCTATGTTCTTTGTTTAGAGATTCTGATTTCTCTATCCCTTTTAGTTATGGTTTTCATTGTTTAAATCAAACGAAAAGAATGTTTCCCATCTTAGCTGGTGTGCAACAACCATTGTATCAACAACCATGGTAGCCACAATACCAACAACAACAATTCCAACAATACCAAACTTATCCTGGACTTTGTCAACAAGGCTATGCTAGGTTTGGTCAACAACAAGCTTACCCAAGTTATATTCAACAAGCCTATGCTAGTTTGGTCAACAACAAATTCATCCTGGTTCCCAACAACAACCTTATACTAGATATGCTCAACAAACCTACCCCTATCAAGGTTACCAACAGTAGATTCCTAATGCTGGTATGCAAAGGCCTATTGCCCAGGCAATTCCATCTTACCTTGGTTACGCTCAACCTAACCTAAACCGATAGTTTCCTTTTGTCGCAACACTTGAATTACCAGATTTAAATCATCTTACTAATGATACCATTCTTTATTCAACTTGGTGGCCGGTGATTCCACACAAATTGCCTTCTGATATTCCTAAGTTCAATGGAAACCCTAGAGAAGATCTGTCCAATCATGTTATGACTTTTCATTTATGGTGTTTGTCCAACTCCCTAAATGATGATTCAGTAAGACTGTGTCTTTTCTAGTGAACTCTCACTGGTCTGGCTGCAAAGTGGTATATTGAATTACCACGAGCTTCATTTGACAATTTCACAGCCTTAGCCACTACATTTTTAACCCATTTCCATTTACCCATCAGATATGAAACTAGAACGGAACTGTTGACCAACTTTAAATAGACCACTAGTACTCACATTTCTGATCATATTCATGAGTGGCGCCGTCGTCGTTGAATGGTCAAAACTTTTGTTCCTGTTCAGCTTTTAGCCGAGTGGTTTATTAAATCCTTGTTGTCATATATCACCGAGGATGTGGCTAAAGGAGGAGTTGTTACTGAAGAGAAAGTAATTGCTCGTGCCCAATACTTAGACTTGATTTACACCTAGTATGGCATGCTCTATGATAAGATTCCAAATTTACCTAGATGAGCTTTTACTGTTCCACCACCTCCATCCAGTAAGGACTCTCATGCCAGTGATGGTGTGATAGGTTCTTCAAGCACTCAAACAACAAGTAGACAATCTAGTCAAACACTTGCTATTTCAAATCAAACCTCTAATACACTTGATAATACACTTGATTCCGAAGTAAATGTCATGTCATCTGACAAAGGTAAAAATGAAAAGCAACCTAGAAGAAAGAAAAAGGGGAAAACCAAAAAGAAACAAAATTCTCCCCCTCAAGAGAAATCATCTTATTCCTCCTCTCCGGCTAGGAAGCCTCGTTACCCATGTTTAATTTGTAATTAGGAGCACTTTACGCGAGACTGTCCTCACTGCTCTGAAGTCTCCAAACTTCTTAAGACTTATAGTACATCCACTATGTTGGCAGACCCTTTTCCAAACCCAGAGACTCATTTGGTTGCTACAGATCATGCTTCCACTTCACAAGTGCTTATGCTATTTGCCACTAAGCCTAAGATTGATGTTTTTGTGACTACACAAAGTAAATATTACGGTAATCCACCGTCGTCGTCGAATAACTAGGCTATAGATCAACCCAATACTTCAACTTCGACTTCGTCTAACTCCATTCCACCACCCATTACACCAGAGTTAACAATAAAACCACCTAAGGGAGTTGTTCATAAATCTACATTCAACCCTTGAGCTCGAGTAGCGCAAAATTATAACATAGTAGAAGATTTGGCTCAGTCACCTTCTGCTATGTCGATGCTTGAGGTGCTTCAAAGGTGTCCCTCCCAAAAGCATGCTTTATTGTCAGCAATTGTTGGAATTGATCTAAAGGATTCCAATCTCTTAGTTTTTAACCATGCGGGTTATATGCCACAATTACCAGCACAATTAGCATTCTTGATCCAAGTAAATGCTTTGAATCACCTCATTCACCAAACCATTGTTGACGAAGGTTCATCTACTTGTATCATGTCAATGAATTGCTGGAAAACACTTGGCTCACCGCCTTTGTCATGATCACCTACGACGTTAAAAGCTTTTGACAGTCGCACTTATACACCTTGTGGAATTTTAAGTAACCTCTAGATAGAACTAGGGGAAAAACCTATAACTTTTGAAGTTGAGGTCGTTGACGGATCCCTTGAATACCATCTTTTACTAGGAAGACCGTGGGTTTACACTATGGCTGCTGTGGTTTCGACATACTTTCATATGATCGCTTTCCCTCATAAAGGCAGAATCACAGTAATTGATCAACTCGCCTTCTTCGCCTCTAGTTCACAGGCAACTGGAAGCATTCCATTAATTCACGGGCCTCCACTATCTCTTCAGAACATTGGAGTAGGCCTCTTCAAAGATTCTTCCCTAATGGGCACCTTTTCACTACCATCACCATCACAAACGATGGAAGTTGCAAAAGTTGAGACCTGTAACATGATATCTTCCACTTCATCTAACCCATGGAAGATTTCCAATAATTCCGAAGTTGATATGCGTAATGAAACCATGCCGATAAGCCCAATTGAGCTCGCATAGCAATCAATCTTTTTGGCTTGCGCAGCAAATCCAAATCCATCATCACCAATTGTATGGGTTGATCATTCGTTAGAATATGGTACTTTCTTTGATCTTTTTTCACGTACATTTTCTACTGATGAAGGAATCATCCAATCAATGATGACAGAAGAAGAACCATGGGCAGATTATCACCATCGATCCCATCTTCCAGATCACATAGAATATATTACAAATGAACTAGATCGCCCTTCAATCATTGATTTCCTTTCAAATTTTGTATTTATAGACACAGTCGATTCCGAACAAAACTTATCGAATATTGAATAAACCATTTATATCGATATTTCGACCAAACCTGGAATTGTAGAAAACATCCATGTTGGCAAATCATGTTCTCCATCGGAACTTAAAACTTACCATGCTATTTTTCGTGAATTCTGCGATATATTTGCTTGGCCATATGAGGAAATGCTAGGTATTGATTCTAATATAGTTGAACACAAGATTAAAATGTATCCTGATGTCAAGCCGGTACGATAGCGCCTTCATCCTGTTCATCCAAAGAAGGCTGCTACCATAAAAGTAGAAGTTGAATTTTTTTTTCATGTTGGTTTCATATACCCTGTTCCTCTTACCGATTAGGTTTCCAATATTGTTCTTGTCAAGATGAAACAAGGAACAATACAAGTGTGTGTTGATTATAGGGATGTTAATCATGCTTGTCCAAAAGATATCTATCCCACTCCCTTTATCGACCAGATAATTGATGAAAGTGCCAGATGTGAAATATTTTCATTTATGGATGGCTTTTCCAACTATAATCAGATCAATATTCGCCTAGAAGACTAATCTAAAACTGCCTTTTTTTGTCCTTGGGGCACATTCACATATAGGAAACTCCCTTTTGGCTTGAAGAACACTGGGGAAAATTTTTAGAGAGTAATGAATTATGCTTTCCATGACATCAAACACATCGTTCAACCCTATCTAGATGACTTACCTGCTCATTCATGGAAACGGGCTGATCACCCGCAACATCTGAGAGCCATCTTTTTATGGTGCCGACACTAAAAAATTCGACTCAATCCACAAAAATGTGCATTTTGTGTTGGTTCTGGTCGTTTGCTTGGTTTCGTAGTGTCCAAAGAAGGAATTCGACTCGACCCCTTGAAGGTTAAGGCAATTCTTGATCTGCCTCCACCTTCCAATTTACTTCAGTTATAGAGACTCCAAGGGAAGGCTAACTTTCTAAGGAGATTCATTCCCAACTATGCCGAAATGGCTAAAGGATTTACTCGTCTTTTGAAAAAGGGAATTCCCTTCCATTGGGACCAGGTTGTGCAAGCTTCCTTTGATGCTCTCAAAGATACCCTGATCCGAGCATCATTAATGTATTCCCCTAATTATCAAAACGACTATTTCTTGTATCTCGCCACTGCAGATACAACCATTGCTATGGTTTTAGTCCAAGAAGAAGATGGGATTGAACATCTGATCTATTATTTGAGTCGTAATCTCAATGATATGGAAGTTAAGTATTCTTACGTGGAGAAGCTAGCTTTGGCTTCCGTTCAAGCTGTACAGAGATTTCGCCATTATATCCTGCTCCGAAAGACCACTGTCATTTCGAATTGCAACCCTATGACATACATCTTGTCACATCAATTGCTGGGGGGCAAATATTCAAAATGGATCATCATTTTGCAGGAATTTGATTTGGAATTCATCAAATCCAAGTCAAAGAAATCTCTAGTTTTTGCCGAGCTTCTTTGCGACCTTCCCTCTACCACCATCGACTCAACAACGGAACCATCAATTCCGGATGAGTCTCTATTTCTGATCTTGTCATTTGACCCTTGGTATGGAGATATACTGATCTATCTCTAAACCCAAAATTTCCAGTCCGATACCTCTCGCTTGCAACATCGATGTATTCAATATCAAGCCAAAGATTATCTGATCATTGGCGACACCCTTTACCGTCGCAGTATCGATACGATTTTTCATAGGTGCCTCACACATGAGGAAGCCAAGAAAGTTATAAATGATTGCCATTCTAGTGCTTGTGGTGGAAATTTATCTTGTTATGCTACCGCACATAAAATTCTCTGTGTTGGTTACTTCTGGCCTACCATATTTAACGAGTGCATTACTGCCGTTAGAAGTTGTTATGCATGCTAGATTTTTGACCGGAAAACTTGATTACCACCTGCCATTTGCAAAATGGGGCAGTGATTTCATGACATGTAACCCTCACTCAGCCAGGGGCATGGGTATATTATTGTCGTTGTTGACTATTTTATGAAATGGGCCGAGGCGATGCCTACATTAAACAACAGTGGTGAGACAACTGCACTTTTTTTCTTCAACCATGTGGTTGTACTGTTTGGTGTACCACAAGCTATAATTACAGATCATGGTTCGCATTTTTGCAATCACATGATGACTAAATTAATTGCTAAGTTAGGACTCTCACATGATAGTTATACTCCTTATTATCCATAGGCTAATGGACAAGTTGAAGCCATCAACAAAGTCCTTAAGCAAATGCTTCAATGAATGATAGGAGTTCACAAACGAAACTGGAATTTGATCCTGTACTCAGCTTTGTGGGCTTACCGAACCTTAGTAAGAAACGCAACTGGATTCACACCTTTCCAATTGGTGTATGGTCTTGAGGCAATCTTGCCAATACAATGTGAGATTTCATCACTAAAACTCACAATTGACTTGTTACCTGACACTTCTGATGAGGAAGCATGTTTCTTAGAACTCATCCATCTAGATGAAACACGTCGTGAAGCCGCATTGGCCAACGAAGCACATAAGAAATGAATTAAGGTGCAATATGACCGCAATGTCAAGCCTCACATATTCTCAGAAGGAGACCTGGTCTTTCTTTATGATCAGGAAGCCAATAAATTAGGAACAGGAAAATTTGAACCACTATGGATGGGCCCCTACATTGTCAAGCGTGTTTTGGCAAAAGGTGCTTACGAGTTGGTTGATTATGATGGAATTCCATTGTTGCAGCCCTGAAATGGGCTGTATCTTAAACGTTACTATGCTTGATTGTGCGTAGTAAAAACACTGTATATATGCTTTGATTGCGTGTGTGTGTCACAATGTGACTTTTAGAGTTTTTATGTGGTTAGTAATCCACTTTGCATTTGTTGTAGATGTCAGAATCTTTGGAACCATTTGTTGGTTATGTCGATGGTGCTAGTCATAGTACGCATAACCTATCCTCTGCAGCATGGGCCATATTCGCTCCAAGTGGTGAGTTAGTGAGTTTTCAAGGGATTTGTATCGGTCGTTCTATGAATAATATCGCTGAGTATAGCACATTGATCGAACTCCTCTCTGATGCCATTTCACTTGGCATTCGCCGAATCATCATTAGGCTAGACTCACAACTTGTCGTACTACAACTTACGAATGTTTATACCGTCTGAAATCCAACTATTCATCATATATTCCTTAGAGTTCGTCTCTTGGAAAGACATTTTGATTACATTCAATATCAACACATTTCCATAAACTTTAACACATTGACTGATTCTTTAGCGAATTACGTGTTAAACAGACATTTACGACATATGTAAAGAGTAAATTTTCAATTCACATCAACAATTGAATAGGATTACACATAACCATACAAAAACACTAAAAGTAAAATAGATAGATGTTCAAATTTTTTACAAAAATTTGTGTCCAAGACATGTTGGTCATCTGACCTCAAAACCTCAAAATGCATACAATAAATCATCCTAAGTAGATCTAATGATGCTCATGATAATAGGTCACTGCTTGAGCTATCATGCGGAACATCCCCATCCAACGGCTAGGCACACCAATAGTATGGTGTTGTAGTCTCATCGGTAACTCCTTGATCCGAACATCCAATATACCGAGGGTTAACCCCTCTATATGATGTTGCAACTCCGCCAGTGCCTTGATTAGATCTAAATCCTGGAGAACTGCTCTTCCGAAATTTCTCCCCATTGGTTCACCCGCCTCTTGTTGATGACCCATTGGTCGAATAGTGCCAACATCTGTATACATGAGAACATTTTTAGTTTAGTCTTGGAAACATCAAAAAACAAAAAAACATGTAAAAACTCAAAATATCAAAAATATATGGTCAAAACAATTTACCTATAGCACCCCATTGAGCACCCACTGGTAATATCAAATCTGGATCTCTACAGAAATCCATCCTTGCATATGGATGCTCCTTTATGACAATATGTCATTGATGGAGCCAACTGAAGAATGTGGTAGAAAATGAGATTGATGATTGACCAGCATGTCTAGCCATCAACTCTACCCATCTTTACATTCGTGGATCTATAGGACTAGCTAAACTCAGTGTCACATACTGAGGTTGCATCAATGGAATTCTCTCCAGAGTAAAAGCGATCAAGATCGATCCATAGCTGGATTTTTTCATCTTACCACTTTTTACTTTAGTCAGCTGCTCTTTCATCAAAGAGAGTACTGCCTCACACTAGTTGAACATAGTTGGCTTAAGACACTCGAGCGCATACTGCATGTATGATCTATTCACGACATGAAGTGTCACGCTACCCGCCAACTTTGCGATAGTAAAGAGGATTGTTCGCAAGGGCATATCACGAACATCCCTGATGTTTATCTTTCCATCTTTGCTAGGCTGTGTACCTAGCCGACAAAATTGTCGAATGTAGTCCCTCACTGATTCACCCCCATGGGAAGAACTTGAAAGAGAAATGGGGGCACCACGTCTCGACAATCCTGTGAGAAAGTAAATATCATCGATCAATATAGGGAGCACTTTGTCCCCTATGTGAAAAACCTGTTCCACTGGATCCCATGAATGAACCAAGAACTGCAATAGTTCTAACTATTGCCTCATCCCGGATAACCTAAAATATTTGAGTAACCCACAATCTTTGAGGGCCTCAATAGTACCAGGATCATTTAGGGAAACCATATCCTGTTCTTCATGTTCTCTTTCACGCCATGTGATAGCCATTCTGATTTGATCAAAGTCTGAAATCACACCATAGGCTTAGTTAGGCTTTGTTTCATGCAAAAAACTGAAGAGATTTTGGGTAGAAATGATGATTCAAATTTCTAAATTGTGCCCAATGCACCCCTAATCTTTAGACAGTGCAATGCAGAGTAGTTTCCCTTATGTTTGACTGCTCTGTAGCGCAATTTTTAATGAATAAGGGTGCATTGATCCTAGGGCATAATATATTTACCCTAGGGACCCCAAAGCCCTAAAAAATTTGCTTGAAATTGAAAAAAAATGACCTTAAATGAAAGAGAAGAGGTAGATCTCCTACCTAGTCCTAACGACACAAAGAATGATCCACAAAATCTCTCGCAATCAGCTGCTGAAGTTTGAGGTAAAAAACTAGTTCAGTGCACAAAACTGAATGGTAAATGTCAAATGGCAAAATGACTTGGTAAATTCTTGTTTTATGGTTATTTCATGTTCATTAAATGAATAAACTATAGTTTTTACCTATTTTTACCAATGAAACAGGTATGTTTAATCCGTTTGGTGGTTCTTTGAGCAGGTTTACAACTGACATAGTGAATTTGACGTGCATGATCGTAAAATTTATTTTTGACCATAGAGCATACTTTTATCTCTTTTCCGAGATTTGTTAAACATCGAAAAAGGAACCCCACTAGAGTGCTCTTTCAGCTCTTTTTAGACTCTCAAAATAGGAAAAGATTGTCGGGCACTTGTCCTTTTCAACTTGTAAACGGATTGGAAACAACATCTACTCAGTATAAGTTTAACCCTTTTTTGGACTGAGATAGATTACTTACGAAAAAGGAATACGTTGATTGAACATGGTCAATAGGTTCTCTCTTGTATTATTTTATGCTTTTTCGGACTTGAGAGACAAATTTATGAAAAATAACTTGTGGAGTTTTCTTTTTGTCCCTTTTCAAACTCTCTAAACATGAAAAGGACCGAGTTCTCATTGTCATTAAACTCGTTAAAGCATCAAATAGCGACAAACTTGTCCATCATGACAAGACCGAGTTTCACCTTCACTAGACTTGTTAAAACATCACATAGCGATGGATTCACCCGAAGGGTAGAATTATACATCAAGCATATGTTATCCTCCTCAAGCTTGTTAAAAAATAAAGAGGTACTGGTTAGCAATGATTGGGGAAAATGGGAAAAGGGATAAATCACTTTATGGTAGCAAGTCGCTCTTGAACATGACACTTTCACTTCATCTCTGTGACTATTTGGGTTGGGTTATCTGCTTGATGGTTATCATACCTATGGTCTATCACACCATCCATCACTTTGGTTTTGGGTCAATGCTGCCAATTCATTCAGTGTTGCCGACA
The DNA here is from genome assembly GCA_031772625.1 of Pinus tabuliformis. Classification (NCBI taxonomy): domain Eukaryota; kingdom Viridiplantae; phylum Streptophyta; class Pinopsida; order Pinales; family Pinaceae; genus Pinus; species Pinus tabuliformis. Next base: position 1,286,894,127 of record CM062817.1, on the reverse strand, counting down.
TGTTCAAGAGAAGTCACTTAGTAAACTTCATCCTTTGCAATACTCATAAACCTTCATTTTCATGACCACCATTCCTGAACATTGTGTCATCAGTCACATTATGTCTTCAAAATCATTACACTCGTTTCATGTCATTGATGGGGGATACATCAAGGCCCTCCTACGATGAGTCGCTTCTTGTCGACATCAACACATTATCTAGGAAGTTGACTTAGAAACACCCTTCCAGTACCTTGAGGCTTGCATACATCAATGACAAGTTCCTCGCTTCTGGTGACAGGTTGACATCATAGTGCTTCAACTAAAAGACTTTGTATGGTGTTCGACATCAAAACATTTATTCACACCATGCATAATGTACTGTAGTACCTTGAGAATCATTATCATTATTGGTGATTTCTCTCACATTTGTTAATAGCTTACATCATTGGCTGGTAATCAGACGGTGTCTTCCCATGTTCGACTTCAGATCACATTTTTACATGGTTCAACTCGTACTTGAGCAAACGATTGGACGAGATAGAGGACCTCGGATCTAGTTTCATCCATCCGGGCTACGATTTTCGGACAGTACTAAATCATCTGTACGATGGATTTACACACATAGTCATCTTATCATGGGTCTATATCTATAGACGACTATCTAATTTATGTACATGTAATGAAAAGTTTATATTCTAAGCATGGGTATGCCTTCCCTCAGCAATTCATGAAAAATTCAAAGATATCATGATATTATGTATTGTAATTTATGCAGGTCATCGTTTGCTTTTGATCCTCCTCATCACATCATAAAGCATATCACTCAACATTATCATTTTTGATTTCATGCTTTAGGGGGCAGCTGTTACAGGTCTATTTGGGCACATCAGTCCCGACGATCAGATCAGTGTAAACAGGGTCTATCAAACTCTAATTCAGTTGCTACATGCCCTAGACATGCCACCTCATTGAGTGCTTTCATCCATGAGAGTTTCCTGACTTCAAACCTTGTTGAAGTGCTTCCTTAGGTCACCAGTGCACCCCTAGTCAGGGGTAAGTGCTCTGCAGAGTAGGTAGCCCCATTGAAGGCTGCGTTGCAGAGCACCTAAGCCCACTCAAGCCTGCATTGGGCGAGAATCCTGGAAATGTTCATTGGATCTTGTTATATTCCTCCTTTTTTGAGCCTTCTAGAAGGAGCCCAAATCCTATCCTATCAAGATGAGCTCGACCTAGGATAGCCTTGGATCATATAATCCTTTATCCTCTCATCCCTTTGAACATGGAAACTAATCATCCAATTATGGAAAACCATTCAATGCCATATTAATGACAAAACCACTTGGATTCATCTATAAATTGGCCTCCCATCATAGAGCCAAGGAGCTTGGATATTATAGAGGAATATTGTTGGTTTAGAGACTTGAAATCATTGTCAAAGTAATGTTATGATGTTGCTTTTGGTGTGATGAGGGCTTGGACTAAGCTGGATGAGTGACACGAGATCGAACCACATTTGGTGTAACTTCTCCTTCTATTAATCAATAAAGTTGTTTGTTCCCTTTCCAATAATTTTGTCTATATCTATGATGAATGTATGTTCAAATGTTGTTGATTCCATTTGTTTACAGTAAATAGATCATATGCTTTGATTGTTGTTGTCTTTTATTTATGTTGGCAGGTACCAATTGAGCGAATTTAGTTTGAGCAGGAGCAACGAGAGAAACTCAAAGGAGATCAAAGGAAGCGAAGGATCACAAGTAGGTTCTTTTATCTTATCTGTTTATTGTAGAAAAAGGTTAAACATATTTACTTCAGTTGTTCTAAGTGTAACTACCCACTTAGGGAAGATATACTTATCCGTAGGTATAAATTCTATATAAAACAGCCAGGACTACAAAATTCCTATCCTTGAGGCTGCTTGACCTCAAGGATTGTGCAGTATCTGGAGGCAAGCGCAGAACTGATCTGAGACCAAGTTGGGAGATCAACTTATGGCTTAGAAGGATCAACTAAGTGTGAATACCTGGATCAGTGCAGGAAGAACTACTGTGTATAAGAAGGATGACTCCAAAATCGAAGCATGGGAAAATTTTTGGAGGGTGGTTGTAGTTGCTATGACACTAACGACACAATGGTATAACTCCAACTCTCTGTATGGATCTTGTCTCATGAAAAATAGGTCTAACTCTTCCAGAAGTAAGGTTCAATTCATCGATTGTCACATCTTCTTCACTTAACTTGAGTTAAAGATATAGTCCCTACCATTCTCTTCATCGAAAACACACATACCAAGCCAAGTCAGACCGAGTTGTTTTAATTGGGGATGAGAAGTATATAAATGCACAGGTAAGAGAGATTGTTAGAGTCTTAGTTTTCATCTCTGGTGTTGCTTCGCTGCCAGCAGGCCTGGATAGTACCCCGACAGAGTCACTTCAGGAACACAAGCATTGCTTCACTCCCAGTGAGATTAGACAATACCTCGACAGAGTTGCTTGCTTCACCTCTTTGCATAGGAAGCCTTTGTCTTCTTTCACCCTTTATTTCATTTTTAATTTTTCCATTTTTATTTGTTCAAAGAACTATGCATAGACACTTATTTATTTCATGAGGCAGAAGAGGGATCCCGACTTATTGAGAGAATAAGAGGTTGTCCCTTTAGAGAAGGATATTTATATACCCCTATGACATAATTGTTAAGTTTTTCCTCCCCTCCTTACTATTGTAACATTATTTATTTTTGATAAGTTAGCATATTAGTCAAAATAATTTTAAAATGTTAAGTTAGGATATGGATGCAAAAAGAAAGAAAAGTTAAAATGTTAGGCAAATTTGATGTTTTATAGGCATCCATATCAATAAAATGTTAGGTGGTAGCTGCCCTAAATAAAGAAGGCAAAGGAAAATAAAATGCTAGGGAAGCAAAAAGAAGAGAAAGGCTTCATTTTATGTTTTTGTAAATGCACAGGCTGCTAGTCTAAATGCGCCACAATCAAACATCAAATGTGTTTTCATGTGCAAAAGAAAAATATAGAAGAGTAAAGGTTTACTCTAAAGGTTTATATATTAATTTTGGGTATTAATCATATCCCTAAGTGTTAAAATCCCAAATCATATTACCCCTCTGCTCATTTTTCCCTTCATTCTCATTTCCCTAAGTTTAATACCCCTCTTATATCGTGCATTCCCCAACATTACATTAAACAAATTCCCGACCCCACCGAGCAATCCTGTCAGATCACAGTTAATTCCCTGCCATGTCACAATCCATCTCCACCATCTTCCCACATCTGACGGCCCGCATTCGATTTTGACCCCCCATCACCATCCGAGCTTTATTGCCGGGGGGTGGGTCCGAAATGGGTGGTATACCAAATCGCGCTCACCCCTATGTGTCAGCTTCCCGGCATTTCAAAGCCCCTATGAATGAAACCAAAAACCACTCACCCCCCCGAAAAGTTGATTCCATTGCTCCCGATACCGCTTACCTAACTGTTGTGCTCCTGCCATTCACCTAATGCCACCTCATCCATCCGTTAAACTCCATCAAATCACATTCATTCCCTCTAGAATTAACCCGTTAAGCATTCAATTGGCTTAGCCGTTAATTCAACAGACCTACACCACCAACAGAAAAGCAAATTTCTATATAAAACCTCCTTCCCATCTACCAACATGTTACTGAATTCATGTTTTATCGCTGATAATTGATTTGATTACAGGTTGTTGGACTCAAACCCGACATTGTCAATCGCTAGCGACACTATCTGTCTGATCATTTCTAGTTTATTCCTTCTATTCCTATCTCTAGAACCTCAATTCTATCTGTGAATTGTCTCCTCCCAATCCTATTTTCACTCATGCTCTTAACCATAGCCAACATGCCTCCAAAGGACAAAGGACCAGAGGAAATTGTCAATCCTCTAATCTATCCTCATGTAGATCTTCACCACGTCCCTATGGCTGATAGAGACTACAAAATTCATGAGACACTCTGTGAACTTGACCTCTTTGAGATGCACTACTGGCTCGAAGACAAGTATATCGATAAATCAGATGATATCCAACTGTGGGAGTCAAACCTACCTCATTACATCTTTCCTCGTACCCACAACACCCCTGATTTTATTAGAAAATGTCATGCTTCATACTTGCCAAGCCAAAGGGCCATAGTCACCCCCACTGGAGAAATTTTGTTTACCATAACCCCTCAGGCCATTGATCAGATGATGCAAGCCCCCATAGTAGACAATGCTACCCCATTTTCTTATGAAGCACTGGTTGAAATATACCAGAAACTAGAATTTGCCAAAAGAGCCCAAACTCTTGAACTATTTTTGACACAAGATGCTTCATTACCAAAGAAAAATCCTCCTTATCTCTCCTCCATATTCCCTGAGAGAGCCAAGCAAATTATCACTATTGTTTCCTACCTCCTTGGCTACTACTCTGATCAATGGGTAGATGAGGCCATCATAGGATTTTTGTCCATCTTCTCTGTTGATGCTAAGTCCTCAATTGTGTTTAATTTCAACCATTTTCTTGTAGAGTCCATTCATTAGAAATTGGTTAAATTTCCAACAGAGGAGGTATTCAAATATGCCTCTGTGTTAGTCTACATGTTCCTATACTTTTAGGGGGACAACATTAACCTGTCTTTGCAAAAGCTAGATGAGAAAGGAAACCAACAGTCAATCATTTTTTGGAATAATCTGGTCATGAAGGAGCAGAAAACGTACTCTTATAAACAATTTATAGAGATGTTTGTTCACCCAGCAATAGGTCTCATGAACAACAAAATAGAATTGAGGATTAGTGAAGAGATCAAAAGGGTGTTGCAGTTGTCAGATCAAGTTCAGATAGGGGACTGGTACCTGTATGAAAATTATTCAGAAATAAGGATATTTGGATGTGAGCTCCCACCTTACAAGCTGCCAAAATTCCTCCCAATGAGGATTTTTGCCTTAGAATACATCAGGCAGATGATCAATATGGATGAAATCCACTTCGTTGCTGCCAAGAAAAAGTCCCAGTTTAAGATAAAAACACAGGTTGGCCCTTTCATTTGCAACAACAGGGTAGTAGGGGAAGAGGTAGATAAGCTTTTGAAGGAAATGCAGTTCAATCTCAGTTTTACCTGGTCTTATGATCCATTAGGGATCATTTCTAAACTAAGGATAGAAACCAAGTCTACTCCTTACTTTCACACACCCAGGCCAGAAATAGAAAAATACAAAAATCAACTAGAGTGGGTTGAGAACACCTTACAGGAGGCAGAAGAACAACAGGTCTCATCATCAACAATGCAGACTCCTACCATGCAAGAGAAGACAACCAAGAGGAGAAGAGAGGAAGAGTCCCATTTAGGGATTGACATTTTCAGTGAGAGGTTTAAAATTATGTACAAAAAGAAGGCTAAGCTTAGTTCCATGTTAGAAAATTATATATTACAGAACAATGGAACACATAAAATATTGCAGAAATATAAACACAGAGAACGCATAAAACAAGAGAGACACAAATATACGTGGTTCACCCAGTTTGGGCTACATCCACAAAGAAACAACCAGTCCTTCCTTTTATTATATCTAGCAAACTGAAGAGATACAACCTACAGTAGATCCGCTGTAACACCCTCTTCGCTCTCAATCTCCTCTCTCTTCCTCACTCAGAATATAGATATACATACACACAATACAATTCCCTCATATATAGTGAGGGGTTGCCTTCTAGGGCAAAAAACCCTAAATTAAACATAACTTCTACTGTCAGATCATTCGCCTAATGAACGGCCCAGATTGACTAGAAATTACTAGACTTTTAGAAGGCAATTTTACATCTATTTTTATCTTCGGGGGTGCTGCCCCCGAACCCCCACCGGGGGACCGCTGGCCCTTGGACCCCCCAGCTAGGGGGGATTTACCCCTCCTCGGACCCCCGTGGGGGGGACAAGTCCCCCCCGCGTGGAGGGGTGTACAATCTTCCTGGGGTATACATCCAGTTGAGACCTTTGAATATAGAAGATAATCAGGCTCCACACCCAACAATCTCCCACTTGGAGACTGATTTTAGCAACTCCACCGCTGCTTCATTTTCTAGACAATGACTCCTCTTTGGACCTGGCCGTTTCTCATCTTCTTCATCATACTTGAAGACCAATTGAAACTGAGCAGATGCTCAATTTCTCCCTGGTTACAACTTTTGTTAACATATCTGCAACATTCTGGCTAGTGTGTATCTTTTCCAGCTTCAACTGTCCATCTTCCAATGCTGACCGTATGAAATGGTACTTGAGCTATATATGCTTAGTCTTGGAATGAAATGTAGAGTTATTTGCAAGATGTATGGCACTCTGGCTATCACTGTATAACCTGCCCAACTCCTGCTTCTTACCCAATTCATCCAGAAACCTTTGTAACCAAATCATTTCTTTACTAGCCTCTGTAGCAACAACATACTTTGCTTCTATTGTTGAGAGTGCAACAACAATTTGGATTTTTGAAACCCAATTGACAGCTGTTCCACCTACAGTAAATACATATCCTGTAGTGCTCCTTCTGTTATCTCTGTCACCTGCCATATCTGCATCAACATATCCCTGTAGAGCAATGTTTGAACCACCAAAGCATAATGCTTGATTTGTGGTACCTCTCAAATACCTGAGAATCCACTTCACCGCCATCCAATGTTCTTTTCCTGGATTGTTCATGTACCTGCTTACAACTCCCACTGCATGTGCAATATCAGGCCTTGTGCAGACCATTGCATACATTAAGCTTCTAACTGCTGATGCATATGGAACTTTAGACATATGAGCCATTTCTTCCTGAGTCTTGGGACACGCCTTGTTACTTAATTTGAAATGGCTAGCCAAAGGTATACCAACTGGTTTTACATTCTGCATATTAAACCTTTTCAACACCTTTTCTATGTACTCACTTTGAGACAATGTTAATTTGCGATTATTCCTGTCTCTAGTTATTCTCATACCAAGGATTTGTTTTGCAGCATCCAAATCCTTCATTTCAAATGAGTTTGCCAATTTCCTTTTGAGCACATTTATTTCCTCCATGTTATAACCTGCAACAAGAATGTCATCTACATACAATAACAATATAATATAGCTGCCATCATTTTTCCTTTTGAGATACACACAATGATCAGAGTGACACCTAGTATAACCTTGTTCAGACATAAACCTGTCAAATTTTAGATACCACTGCCTTGGAGCCTGTTTTAAGCCATACAAGCTCTTCTTCAACCTGCACACTAGTTTCTCGTTCCCTTTTACCTCATATCCTTATGGCTGCTGCATATATATCTCTTCCTCCAAATCCCCTTGGAGAAAGGATGTCTTTACATCTAACTGCTCAAGATGCAAATCTTTAGCTGCTACTAGACTTAGAATAGTTCTAATTGAAGTCATTTTCACAACAGGAGAAAATATCTCATCAAAGTCTATACCCCTTTTCTGTGCAAACCCGTTCACCACAAGTTTAGCTTTATACCTTTTTCTACCTCCATCTTCTTCCTTCAACTTGTAAACCCATTTATTCTGCAGTGTTGTTTTACCTACAGGCAACCTGACTAAGTCCCAAGTCTGGTTATGTGCTAAGGAGTCCATCTCTTCTTTCATGGCTTGCTCCCACTTCTTCCTGTTTTCTACCTGCACTGCTTTTTCATAGCATTCCGGTTCACCAGAATCAGTCAACAATACATAATATAATGAAGGAGAGTATCGTTCAGGATGTCTACTTATCCTGGTAGATCTTCTGACACCACTTTCAGCTGTTTGAAGTGCTTGTTGCTGTTGTGGTTGTTGTTCTGGCTGTTGATCATTATGATTTTCAGGCACCATCACTTTTCCTGTGATATCGTTAAGCACTGTGTATTCTCTGTTTTCTTTTTCCTGTTTCTTTTCCTGCAGCTGATCCTTATACAAAACCTTTTCATTGAATATTACATCTCTGTTCCTAACGATTTTTTGATTTTCATAATCATATAAGCGATAACCAAAATCATTAACACCATATCCAATAAAGGTACATTTCTTTGATTTTGCCTCAAGCTTTGTTCTATTTTCTTTGTTAATGTGGACAAAGGCTTCACAACCAAAAGTCTTTAAAAAAGAGTAGTTTACCTTTTTACCTATCCATGCCTCCTCTGGAATACCACCATCCAAGGAACTTGAAGGCCCTTTGTTTATTAGATAAATAGCAGTATCTACAGCATCTGCCCAAAATTGTAAAGGCAATCCTGCATGCAATCTCATGCACCTTGCATGCTCCATGATTGTCCTGTTCATCCTTTCTGACACACCATTTTCTTGTGGTGTTACTGGAACTGTTTTCTCTCTGCGAATTCCATTCTCTGAACAATACCTATCAAACTCTTTGCTGCAAGATTCACCTCCATTATCTGATCTGAGACACTTCAACCTTTTCCTTGTCTCATTTTCAACCAAATCTTTCTATTTCTTGAAAGTATCAAATACATTAGATTTATTTCGAATACAATAAATCCAGGTTTTTCTGGTTGCATCATCAATAAAAGTAACATAATAACGAGAGCCACCAAGAGATGATACCTGAGCAGGTCCCCATACATCTATATGCACAAGCTCTAAATTTTCACTCTTCTTTTCTTTCCCAACTCTAAGGAATCTGACTCTCTTCTGTTTTCCATAAACACAATTCTCACAGAATTTTAAATCAACATGCTTCAAACCTGGCAACAAATTTCTTGAGTGAAGAATCTACATTCCCTTCTCACTCATGTGCCCGAGCCTATGATGCCACAATGCCGTATCTTCTCCTGTAGAGGTTAAAGCGTTATCAGAATTAAAAATACCATTGCATAGATACAATGTACCAACCTTTCCTCCTTTCGCTATTACCAAGGATCCTTTAGTGACCTTCCAGGTTTTATCTGTGAAAGTACTTATGCAACCTTCACCTCCCAACTGCCCTGTTGAAATCATATTTTTCTTCAGATCTGGAACATGCCTTACCTCCTTCAATAGCCATTGATTTCCATTCTATTGTTTTATGGAAACTGTACCCATTCCAACGATTTTATAGGGTTTATCATCACCCAATCGAACCTGTCCAAAATCTCCTTGAACATAATCATGAAAATGTTTCTTATCATGTGTGGCATGGAATGAGGCCCCTGAATCTACCACCCAGGCATCAATAATATTTTCTAATGAAAGAATCAAAGCATCTTGCAACACATCACCTATTACATTCGCTTCGTGATTAGTTTCTTGTTGCGCGTCTCCTTCTTTTCCCTTTCGAGACTTGCAATCTTTCTTCAGGTGTCCTTTCTTCCTGCATTTTCAGCACACTATCCCCAATTTGGAATTGGATCTGCCTTTTCTTGACTTACTGCGATATCCTGAGTTCTTTCCTCTTTCCTTTTTTCTTCCCCTAGTCTCTGCAATCAAAGCATTACTTGATGTCTCACCGAGCTTTTCCGTCACATTTCCTCGCTAAGGATTGCACCGACAACATCATCAAACTTTAAAGTACTAGATCCAGAGACAGAGTTACTAAGGGCCATAACTAAACAATTCCAACTTTCTGGCAATGAGCACAAAAATAACAGAGCCCTAACTTCATCATCAAAGTTTACCCCTACAGAACTTAACTGACTTGTAACTGTATTAAAATCATTTAAATGATCAGCAATAGATCCACCCTTTGACATCTTCATATCAAATAAACGCTTCATAAGAAATACCTTATTTGACGCCGAGGGTTTTTCATATAGTTTGGCTAATGCCGACATTAAACCCTGTGTTGTCATTTCCTTTGAAATATTAAACACTATCGACGCCGCTAGGCACAGCCGTATTATTCCAAGTGCCTTTCTGTCGAGAATATCCCATTCTGTGTCTGTCATACTCGTCAGATTCTTTGTCTTTCCGCTCAATGGTAGGTACAGATCTCTTTGATATAGATAATCTTCCATCTGCATCTTCCACAGTTGGTAGTTTTGGCCGTTAAATTTTCGACCCTAAACCTACTGTCTTTCGCCATTGCTCCCACTCGAACCAGGAATCCTTCTCTCTTACGCATTTATTAGCCAAATAGACCTTCAGCTCTAATACCAGTTGCTAGAAAATTATCTATTACAGAACAATGGAACACATAAAATATTGGAGAAATATAAACATAGAGAACGCATAAAACAAGAGAGAGATAGATATACGTGGTTCACCCAGTTTGGGCTACATCCACGGAGAAACAACCAGTCCTTCCTTTTATTATATCTAGCAAACTGAAGAGATACAACCTACAGCAGATCCGCTGTAACACCCTCTTCGCTCTCAATCTCCTCTCTCTTCCTCACTCAGAATATAGATATACATAGACGCAATACAATTCCCTCATATATAGTGAGGGATTGCCTTCTAGGGCAAAAAACCCTAAATTAAACATAACTTCTACCGTCAGATCATCCACCTAATGAACGGCCCAGATTGACTAGAAATTACTAGACTTTTACAAGGCAATTTTACATCTATTTTTAGCTTCGTGGGTGCTACCCCCAAACCCCCACCGGGAGACCACTAGTCCCCAGACCCCCCAGTCGGGGGGGATTTACCCCCTCGGACCCCCGCGGGGGGGACAAGTCTCCCCTGCGTGGAGGGGTGTACAATCTTCCTGGGGTATACATTCGGTTGAGACCTTTGAATACAGAAGATAATCAGGCTCCACACCCAAAATTCCAGACTAAGCCTTACAAAAGATTCAGAGTAGCAGACCATTATCACCACTAATGTGCCACTTCTTTCTTCATTACTGGGTGATCAGTCTACACAGTCTCCTACTACCTCTTCAACTTCACAAAAGTAGCAACAAATAATGTAGACAGGTACATCAGGCGAGGCAGAGAAGAGCATAATGGATATTTTCAAGGAAATAAAAGTTAGAAATGAAGCCTTGAAGATTAACACTTACAACCAGTTCTGGAAGTAGACTTCTGGTGCCCAAAGCAGGCTGCTGTTAGCCTTTGACTCAGAGAAGGGGAAAATGCAGATGGAATTCCTTCAGGCACAAGTTCCTCAGCCCAAGGGAGCATCAGACTACAAAAAGACATCTTTTGAGTTTGATGTCAAGGATATACATCCCATTGACCAAATGGAGGTGCATAAGCAAACCGGGGAAATGATTTTCTCTATTGTCACTAACACAGCCATGACTTTGTCCAAATTACAAGTTACACTAGCAAATGTCTAGTCACAGCTAAATATGGAGAAAGTTTCTGCTCTTGCCAAAGACACCAGGATTAAAACCTTGGAGGATTTGGTAATCAAACTAGGTTATGATCCTGCAAACATCAATGTTGCAAAGGAGCTCATCAAAAAGAAGAATTTGGATATAGCAGCGTTGAGGAAGCAGTTAAAACTGCCAGCTACTGAAGATCCTCTAGTTAAGGACATTACATAAATAGAGACTCAAAAAGCAGATATGATGAAGCTCATCATTGAGTAGACTGCACAACTCAAACAAATGGAGACAAAGATGGAGAAGCTAATTAAGGAAAATGAAAATTCTGCTAAAAAGATTTCTCTCTTGGAAGCACTCCCTATCACAGTCATTCCTACAACCATACCAGCTACAAAAAGTATAGGAGATGCTGCAGACTAGTTGGCCAATGCAGTCCAAAATATGTCTCTTCAGACTGAGGAAATCAAGAAATTTCATGATCAAGTGAAACTTCTGGAGGATCATCAAAAGGAATCCAAGATTTTTAATGCAGCAGAGCTTCAGAGAGCTCAAAATCAAATAGAAGTGTGGAAGAAGTCAGCAGCTGAATCTTCTATTGGTCACACTCTGGGTAAGGAAATCATATGGAACAACATCATTGAGGAGATAGATGAAATCTGGCCATGTATCCAGATCATTTTTGAGCAGAAGGAGTTGATGGAAAAGGAAAATCAGACAATTTCCAATATAAATGCTCAACTGGGAGAGATGCCTGCTACAACGAACAACATTATAAATTTTCTTCATTCTAAAAACAAGTATGAACTGGATGATCTAGGAGTGGATGACAGGAGTGAAACCATGTTGGAGGTGAAGAAAGTTTTGACCAAAAATAACTTAGTAGTGCAGTTGACAGAGAAGTGTCACACTCTTGAAGTTGCAGTCAACAGATTTTTCACAAGGATTGATGCATTGAACAAGAAGGGTCTACCTTCACTGTTTGTGATCAATGATAAAATATGACCAAGGAGGACTACTTCAAGAAGTTTCAGGACATTACCAGGGATAAAACCAAGTCCTCCAACATCAAAGGTTCCATGACAAGCAAGGTGTTTTATGAAGCCATCAACAACATATGTTTTATTCAACATGAGATAAAACATATTTTCACTGTAAAACCCACTTTTGCTCGATATACCGAGGTAGATGAAATCTACTGTAAGGTAACCAAGATAACAATCCCAGATGAAGAAGGATGGGAAAATATGTGTGAATTTTAGGATTAGAGGACATATCAGCTTCACCAGCGCAACACCCGAATAATGGCCACTCAGCAACAACTTTCCTTCAAAACAAGGCCAGATGTTTAGATTCATTCTTTTTGATCGAATTACTTATGTTTCTGTTAGTTTTAATTAATAATAGAATGTTGTGTCACTGAGGCATTTATTGTAATATTTTGTAATTTATTTTAAATACTTCAGCCTGTCGAAGTATTGAGGGTTGCACCCTTGAACCAGTTATCACACAGATTTGTACTAAGTTGGAGCATTTTTTATTTAATAAAAGATTCTAGATTTAATTCATATGGCTTGTCTCGCAATGAGTTGTTTTCATCATGTTTTTCATTATGTCTTCTTCATATAATTCAATCCTTTTATAGTCATTCGGTTGAAAATTTAATTGAATCTCAGTTTCATTTTGAATTCACTGTGAAGTTGCATTTAAATAAGATATTAATTTGCAAGACTATCTATTATTGTAAATTCCTCTTTGAACTTAAATTGCACTAGATTTCTGTAATAGTTTTATTATATTCTGTTGATCTAGGAAACATTGTTTTTTTGATTTCTGCTTATGAATGGTTAAATACTCAGTCTGAATATTTAATCACTTATACTTATCTATATTCTACTTATCCATCTCATTTAAATCAAAATAACCATATGTATTTAAAGAAAAGCCTTTTGTTTTATTAATAATCTTTCTAAGTTTAAAGCACCTATTTTTAAACAATTCACTGGTCCTCCAAACCATTAAATTCAACAAAATTTTTTAGATGCTTTAGTATAGCCAATTGACCTTAGGTTATCTCAAAGGACAACATCAGACTGGTGCCGTTGTCAGGGAGCGAAGAACTGAAAGTTAAATTTTCCCTAGGGCAACGATTTTCCCTTTCCTTTAAGGTGAATAAAGGATAAGGTTATAGGTCAAAATATTTCACCTGGCGATTCCACTAGTCCAAGCTGGCTCCCTATAAGCATACAAGATCACGTTCTGATTCTGAGATTGTTAACCCTCTACCAGACCCAGAAAGACTCATCAGGGGAGCCTCTTCAAGGAGAAGACGTAGAACACCTTCTTCTTCTTCAGCTTTACACCCTGAAGACATTCCATTTGTAGATCCCTTTTCATTTATACCAACCCATCCTGATTGGACTGAACTACCTCCTAGGGTTTCTGATCTTATTTCCAAAGGAGTAGACCTTCCATCAGCCTTTTTAATACAATCACTTGAATCATATCAAGTTCCATCTATTCTTATCAAATCACCTTCATCTGAGGAAGAATTAGGTTTACATTTACTTGAATTCAAACCTCAAGATTTCATTACTCCAACTCCTTATTTTATTCCATCATCCTCAACTAATCTTGAAGATACATTTTCTGTCTATTCGAATCCTTTATTTGAAAATAAGGAAGACTTCCCACCAGGAGTTTAGAAATTGGTTATCAAAACCCCTTTCAAATCCTTAAAGAAGTATCCTCCCTCTCCTCCACATATTAATACACCTACTGACTCATCTTCATCTGCATCATCTTCTTATTCCTCATCAACATCCACTCAGACACCCCATACTCCTCCTGTTGTTATGGCTTTTCGACCCATTGTGCAAGCTAGGTATGTTGCTCTAGTTCTCCCTGCAAACTTGGGAAATTTTCCTGATGGTTATCTAAAACATCTGCCAAGATTCAATGGAGAAATAGGTCCCTCAACAGAGGATCATGTATCAGCCTTCTGTTGATGCCTCGAAAATCGCTGCAACAACATTAGGGGATAACCACCTGGTCCGGACCTTAAAGCAGCTCCTTTTCCGTTTGGTGTGGTGGCTCCGACTGGTTTAACTAGGTCCAGTTACCTTCTCCCTATTGCTATTGGTTTATAATGTATCTTTAACTACCAATAGACAGGGATATCAGATCACTTCTTCTTGCTGATCAGGCAAGAGAATGACCCTTAAGCTGATTTGGGTTCAGCCAAGCCACAACTAAAATTTTGCCTCTTTGAGGAGAGAACTTAAAAGAATGTAGAATTTACTCTAAATGCAAGCTTATTCTATGATGCAAACAAAAGAAACTAATCTAAATCCTATCTTAATTAGGCAGATATAGATCTAACCCAACTAAGAGCAAGATAATTAAAGTATTGGGATTTAGATATGTCTTGTTTATAATGAATATCAAGTTAATGAAGTAGTTCAATTAACTGATATTATGGATATCAAAACATATCCTATTGAGACCTTTTAACTGAAATAATAAACCAACAACACTCACGAAGTAGTTCACATAAATGATATTGATTATCAAATCAGCAAATCCAATAACTAAACAATAATATGTGGAAATAGTTCACAACATATTACCACTCAATAAATCGGTTTTAATAAGGCAGATTTCTGAGTAAATAGTTACTCAGAAATCAGAAATTAATCCATAAGAACAGAGATACATGATAACAACATTGAGACAAACTACCCATATTGACAATAATGCACAAACATGAATAAAATGACACATTCCTGTTACCATAAAAATGAAACTGATATTTAAAACAGTAGTATTAAAAATACCAATTTATTACATCCATTTCTCTGATCTTGGTCTCCAACAGTCCTTTACATTGCTTGAACTTCTGCCTTCAAAACTAAAGCCACAATAGTGAAAACTCTGCCCCTCATACATAATTCAAGATACAAAGGAAAAATCCTCAATAATCCCCAGATCTGAGATTTTCTCTCCTCTCTCCTACAACTCTAAATTCCTATTACAGTAGTGCTTTTAGAAGTCTAGCATTGCAGAGGAGAGCAGCCTCTTATTACATTCTGCAATCTATTACTTATACTATCTGTGAAGGAATTCTTGAGAGGAAAGTTTGGTGAAGAGAATTCTGCCAAATCCAATTGCTGGAGCATTCTCATTGATTGAGATCTTTTTCTCCATATTTCTTCCACTGTTTTCCTGCAAAAAGAAATCAAAATAAATTAAAATGCAACAATAAAATCAACATGGCATTGCTGGCATTTAAATCAAATCCAATCAAATTCTATAAAATATAAATTCTCTATTGATGCCTGGGATTTAATTGGCCAAGAATATCATTGACGAGTGAATCTGCAATTAGAAGAGACCTGGACCAATGAAAATAAAACTCAGAAAAATGATTTTGTTTTCAAAATTCGGAGCTTGATCTTCTGCCTGATTTTTGACCTAATAAATGACCAAATATGTCAATGAAATCTCCTCATAAATATTCTCCTTGATTTTCTCTTTCCAATGAGCCGTCCTGGGCCTCATTTGGCCAAGTAAAACTCATTCTATGAGCTTCCAAAGTTGATGAGTCAAATCTGGCATGAATCTGGAAATTCTGTTGCTGGGCTAAAAAAAATCAAAATTCTCATTAAAAATTAAATCCTAAATTAGAATTCTAATTAATTCTAAATTAGAAACTAAACTAATTATTAATTAACATTAATCTAAATAATAATTAAATTTTAATTTAACTAAATTAATTAAATTTTATATATTAATTTATTTATTTAATTTAAAATTTAATATATATAAAATATTTAAACTAAACATTGTCACTATACGTAAGAGTTAAAAAAACAAGTCATTTGAAACAAACTATACAAGGTTTTAATTAATAGTTTTTATCCCTTTTCGCTATCGGCATGAGAGGATGGACGGGTTAATAAACTTGTTTCGCATATAAGTTCCGATGCGATCGAAGTTTTTAATAAGACTTGGTCAATGCCTTATTACCTTATGCTTATTGGCAACTCGCATCGGGGGATAGATTATGGGGTATATCGGGGGTTTGTAAAATATGTTGCGAACAAAATCTCCGATGCGATTATATATTATTTATATTAAATTTTAATTTAATTAAATTAATTATATTAATTAAATTTAATTAAATTAATATTTAATATTATTTTTTGGTTTTGATTTTATTTGAATGAATTTTAGTTGAGTTGTGAAATTATCTAAACTACAGCCACTTGAAAAATAATTAAAAATAATAAAAATAAACTATTGCCACTTGAATGTTTGGGTTTTCGAGATTAGGATTTGATTTGGAAATTAGAGTGAATTTCTTAAAATCCCGATAATTAATAATTTGGCTGCATAACTAAAAATGAAAAATGTTAGTAAAAACTCGCTATGGGTTAATATTTAAAATGAATGCCTTATTGAACTAATTTATTTACAAAATGCAATATTGTACATTTTATGCATTTTTAACCCAGGCTAGATAAATGATAAGACTTCAAAGGAGTGCCATTTTCAAACCAGTTGACCAAATGAGGCGAAACAAGCGTCAATGGGAAGCTTATAAAAAATCGATTCTAACAAAGCAATCAAAACAAGAATCCAAAGAAAATGTAAAATTAACAAAAGCGTAGGGCAATCAACTAAATAAAAATCCAAAAAGGTGTTTAGCCAAAATTTTTATAGAAAGGGTCCCCATTATTTGAGTTGTGCAAGTCAAAAATGGGGGGTTGTGTTTTTACCACAACAATGGCGACACGCGGGAGAAGAACCAGTTATCTCTGTTTAATGAGATTTTCCTAAAATTAAAGTAAAAATAATTAAAGAAGAGAAAATTATGCTTGAAATGCTTGACTAAGTTCATTAGTCTGAATAAAAGCAAGAATCATCTAATTGTAATTTTTCTTAAAATTCCTCATAAATTAAAATATTTCAAAACTCTATATCAGTGCTTAATTAGTTGTAGAGATAAAGCAGGGGTCACTTTACAGCTTAGCTTTTTAAAATATACTCATTTGTCATAGGTAGAGCCACTGTTGCCAGCAAACATCTATAGTTTCGACAGGGTTACCTTTTAATCATAAATGATTCAGAATCCCATCTGTTTAAGAATTATTGATCTAGAGATAAATCCATTTATATATGTTTATTTATTTATTTTTTTGAATTTTATTTTTGTTATAAATCTTAAAAGCCATTGTCCCGGTTTGGTGGCCAGATAGTTGACAATGCCATTCACTGGCTATAATCGGACTGAACAAGCTGGCTCGTGATGAGACCCCTTGTCTTATAATTGTTTGCAATCATAAGCCATTACCCTGGTTTGTTTAGCAGTGTTGGTAATGTCAGCCTATTTTTCCCCTATGATCATGGTAAGCAGGCTCATGATGAGACCTCTTATCTTTTAAGTTTAAATATATTTCTGGATTATACTCAAGAAAAATAAGATTCTTTGGGACAGGGATAATCATTGACTCCTTAAGAGTTAAGAATGACAATTTCAGAGTTAAAGGTGTTTTGCTGTAAAGTGTCTTTACTTGGTTAAAAATAACTTTTCTTGACTGATAATAGAACTTTGAAAGATCCTAATGAAATTTTGAAATCTCAAAATGATTACAATTTGATGAAAAAGAAATTTTTCAGATTTTATGATACTTTGCCAACTTCTCTTGATTGGTAATCTCTTCCTTAAGTATGTCTACCTTTATAATAAGAAAATCAAACTTTACTAAGAGATTTAAGAAAAAGTTAATAGGTGACCATTAACAATTTTTCCATGTATCCTGACCATTGTTAGGTAACAAATAGGTCTTCCATATAAATAATGATAAAGTCACCAAAATCAAAACTGAAATCCAAAGAAAATAATTCTTATGCTAAAATGAGAAAGAAATCAGCAAACAAAAATAAAAATGAAGAAATTTTAAAAGTGGAAAAGAAAATCCAAGTTTCGAAAGATAAACTCAAACAAGAATGTTTATACCAATGTCTCAACAATATGAAGAAAAGAAAATAATCGTGTAATCATTCCTTCTTATGTTGAGATTTAGAAAAATCATACCTTGCAGGATTGTAAGTGTTTTAGGCCTTTTGGATAGCAGTGACGATAAAATTTAGCCACAATGAAAACTTTCTGTATGATATTAATCTTCTTGTTTCAAAGCATCATCTTGATCATTTTCTAATAAAATGAATGCTTAAAGAAACAAACTAAAGGTTCAAAAACTTCCTAGTGTAGCTGTTTCGATGAAGATTATTGCTGCTTCATGAAATTAAGCCAGGAGAAGAGTATGGACTTCGAAAATATGATCTGACATAGGATTGGAAACTTTAAATGGAGAACTGCAAAACAAATTTTTTATATCAGCGAAAACAAAACTGAAACTAAAGTAATGAAATGGAAATTAATGAAAGTGGGTACATGAATCTTACCATTGGATAGTTTCTTTTGATCTTACCTGAAAGGTATCAGTTTCTCCAAACTAGCTGACTTCTTATTTTAATTAACATTAAAAAACATAAAGAAGTCAAACTAACCAAAATCCTATAACCCAAGATCATTATTTATTTTACTTACACTAAAGCAAGCAGTAAAATGTAAAAATGGAATTCTTAATGCTCAAGGGAGTTGAAATTAAAAGAAATGCATCAGAGATGAGAATGAGAATTTGCAGTAATGACTATTCCTCAGAATATTATATGTTTCATATAAACTCCATGATTTTATAAAATCCAAAATCAAGACCAAATCGAAGATAATAGAATTCAAATATGAAGATAGAGAGGTCTTGAATTCCATTTTTAATTATGGAATTATATATTTAAAACTAAAATGTATGAGAAATTGAAATGATTTTTTGTATCCTGCAAATTTGTCATCAATTGCCTTTTTCCCATAGTGGTTACCCAAGCTCGCTTTAACACATCGCCTCATCGGATGATCCACACAACATGTTTCTTCACCATGCTTTAAGTTTAATTTGCAAGAATTCAATTTTGTTGCTATGCCATATATTGATTAAATGTTAACGGCTTAGAGGCATGCATTGGAAGTTCTCGCATCAAAGGTTGCAACGGCGAATCGCCGATATGAAAATATGCGATGAGAAGTTGTGCTATGAGATGGAGCGATCGCATCATTAAAGAAATATTATATCGGGGGTCGGGGCATATTTACACTGTGCTTCCCACATCGCGCATCGCACATCGCGGAATCAGAAATTTGATGTAAGCATAAATAACAATGCGACGAAGTGATTGCGATATCGACGATTGGCAAACTTTTGGTACCCGATATAACACGATATGATTCTTGCGATGCCGATATGCGATGAATGACGTGGCTAGTCGGCGATCGGCAATTTTAAGCACAATGTGTAACAATATTTGATATGCCGATATGCGATGAAGAGTGGACCCGATAACTTTATGATGAAAATTTGATAACATATCGGATCCGAGACATCGGCCCTTTAAAAGTTATGCTCTTACCATTATTGCGATTAAACGGACGCGATAATTTTATGACTTTGATTTGAATTTCATATCGGGTCCAGAATTATGTGTTTATCGCAATATCGGTAAAGTCGATTATCAGAGATCGGCGATTCATGATAATGGAAGTATATGTCAACTGCAAAGCTCCGATATGCGAAATGCGATATGGCATATGAGTAAGATAATACATCGGAGGTATGCGAAATGTTAAGAATTACTTCTGATGAAATCTTTTGATGCAAATAGTCTTATGATATTCCTTGAAATTTCAATTGGATTTTCTAAGTGAATAAAAGAAAAATTAAAAAATGCTTAAATTCTAATGCATCACAAATAAAATTTCCCTGAGCCTATTGCAAATTTGAAATGGGTTTACTGCTTACTTCAAGTTTTTGAAAACAAATGAAAACCTGTAAATAAAACATAATACGAATCAAAAATAAACTAAGAAAAAGAGAAACTAATAAGAGATGAGGACAAACTTGTAAATGCGTACCTGAAAGGAAATTGTGTGCAGATTTTACCTTATGAATCTTCAAATTCTTCCTTTGATTTATCAAAATTTCGACTTTGTTCAAAATCATCTCATCATTTATTCTAAATCTAAGTGTGCAATCAGCTTAAATAAGATCTGTTTATTCATGTTCAGGAAATATAAAATTTACCAGAAATAAATATAAAAATAGGCTTCCCTTTTGAATTGAAACAATAATTTATTATCTCTACTTATTCTGAATAACTTGAGAAGAATCCGTATTGTTATAGCGACTGTTCAGTAATACCTTTAGTAAATGAATATGATGCGTTTTGTAGCATCAAATAATAAACTAAAGATTAGAATGGGATTAAGCCACTAATTGTGGAAAAATATCAAAACAGATTTGAATGTGTGCACTTGGCAAAATGGACATCCTTAAGGTCAGTTTTTAGCAAATTCCGAGGAAGATAATATGAACTTCATATGATTACCGTGAAAGGTTGGTCTGACTAATAATGATGGAATTAGAATTAAGCTTATCATAGACAGTCATACATTTCATGGGATAATGGGGTCATGAAGCTTTTTTATCTTCAAATCCTTACCAAATAAATTTCAAAAGAAAATCTTAGAAGGAAATCCCGAAATGAAGAAAAGTGGCTTTGAGGCAATCAATACCAAGTGCAACTTTAATTGAATTTAATCAAGACATTATTCAAAATAGGCAGAGTAGAGATATCGCTATAAGAAATTTCAAAAAAGGAAAGCAAGAATTAAAATTTTCTGATAAGGAAAAATGCTTCCACTGAACATGTATGAGAAGGCTGATTGCTTTGTTTTTATTTTTTAATCTACAGAACTATTGCAAATAAATTAACTACATAAAACAAACTAACTAATTTAGTTCTACTCCTATTCTAACCATGTACATGAAAATGACTAGGTATAGTCATATTTCCAGTGTAGCCATTTTCTCATTTTTATTCCCGCGTTTATATACAGTTCAAATGTTAGTAATAAAAATACAGATTTGACTAAACTAAGGAAAATAAATATGAAATCAGAGTGTATAGTTATTGTTAGGAACTTAATTAAAATCTCTCTCTCCTGAAATTTCCTTTCCAATTGACTACCAATTGGATCATAAAAATCTGAACGGATTTCTATTAAGGATTGAGAAATGTTCAAAGGAAGAGATAACAGGCCAGATTGTGAAGATGAACTTTTAGATTCTTTGACCTGAAAAAATTTGTTAGTGTTATGTACAAATGCTAAATCATTAACAATTTTCCTTGAAGGAAAAAATTCCAAACAATTGTCAAATGAGTCAATGAAAAATGGATGGAAGCCTTTCAAATAAAATGGCAATTTATTAATTGAATTGAATTGCTGGCCAGATTGCAAAAATACATTCTCTTGTTGACATTGCCTTTGAAAAGATAGAAGCTTTTGATGAAACATTAGCATTGATATAAATTGGAATATTAATATTTTTCGATGCTGATGATTATAATATGAAACTTGAATTTCCCAATTGGGCAATGCATCAATTGAGTGTTTGATAGTAAGGTATTCAATATGCCAGCGAAAAGTGTGGAAAATTTGAAAAATTAAATCTGATTTTATACAAAATAAGTGGGGAAATAAAAATAAAATGAAATTACTATTTTTACAACTAATGTTACAGCACATTTGGGATTGTATTGAAATGATTTCATTTTCACAAGGAATGGCCAGAATTATGGAATTTGGGTAATTTCGAATTTCAACTTGTGAAATAGAAAACGAATTATGATTATGAATAGGAATGAGAGTTTGATCCTCATATGAATCATGAATTGGAATGTTTTCTTGAATGGTGAAATCATGAAGATAATTTGCTACTCTAAAATGAGGATTGGTTGGAATAATTTCTACATTGAAACGTTCCTCATTTATAGATGTTATTTGAATTTTATCATGAGGATTCTCTTGAGAAAAATTGAAATCAACATCCCCAATATCAGAGTAATCATCATAAATGACCTCACAAGATTCTCTAGAATTCCCTTCAATCTCATCCAATATATCCAAACAAGGAGGAACAAGAATTTCATGTTCATTAATGGCAAAAGGATGATCATTAATTGCTTCTTTATCTTGATAAAAACTTAATGGTAATTCATTTAGATCAGCCTCTGTAATTTCTGAAATATCATTGATACCAAGAGGAGAAAAATTACTATCATTAAAAATATCAGGATAAAGGGAAAAATGTGAACCTGAAACAATGCATTTAAAACTGTCTCTGTTTGAGAGCTCTTGTGCATTATGCTCATTGTAAATTTCAGATTGCAGATCATTCCTTTGCATACTCATGCTTTCTTGAAGAAGGCTGCTTTGCTGCTGTGATTTCGACATTTGCTCATCATGGAGAAATTCAGAAATTTGTACAACAGTTTGCATTTTATTTACTTTGATTGCTGCTTGTACTTGCTGATTTGCGATTTGATTTTCCGAATTTACTTCAAAGTAGCTTTTAGATTTCAAGGCGGCTTTTTCTCCAAAATTGTTGCTGTTGTCTTCTTGCATTTGAATAGAAATATTTTTCAAGCTTTGTCAAACCACTTCATCACAATTTATTTGCACATCCAAATTGGGATTCTCATTTATATTAGAAGGGGATGGAACAAAACTCGAATTAATTTCATATGGATTGGGAATGGTTGGAAGAGAACAAATATATTCAAACCAATCTATTGATTCTTCTTCCGTAGGTTTATCTTCATCTTTAAATCTTAAACAATTCAAGTGAAATCGAATATTAAAATCATTAACAGACTCATTTTCAAACCTATGTAGATATTCAATTTCTTCACATACCTGTTCATAATCATAGCTGTCAAATTTACAAATGAAAATTGTAACAAATTGATCCCAGTTGTGGATTGAAGCAACTGGAAGAGTTCTACACCAGCTTTTGGCTTTTGTCGCAAATGTGAGAGTAAAAATTCTGCATAAAATGCCTTCATCAATTCCTTGAAAAGCGTGATTTGAAACATTTTGAAGAAATTGAAAGACATGGTTAAAAGCAGAAGAATTTCTCTTACCATTGAACTTTACCTGAGACAAGAGTCTTCCCACTTCGGGTGGAGTATTAGAAGATGCACGTCCATGGATACAACTCCAAATTGGAAGTTTAAGAGGAGTCATCACAATAAATAAAATATTAAAATTGAAAAGACTCCAATAGAAAAAAAATCTCAGGCCCTCCTTCTAGCGCCAAAAATGTTGATGCCTCGAAAATCGCTGCAACAACATTAGGGGATAACCACCCGGTCCGGACCTTAAAGCTGTAGGAATTTATAGGGTAAGTTCCACAGAAAGAATACCAAAAGGACACCGCTCACAACCAGATCTCAAATCAATACACCAGTATTTTTGACGTGGTTAAAACCCTCAGAGTGCAAGGAGGGAAACAGTCCACGGCCTGTCCCAACGTGGGTACTACAGGCAATTTATTAATCAAAGAATGAAAATTTACATAAGCTTCTCTCATGCACGGATTACCCGAACAATGACCCTCCATGCGCTTTAAATAGAACTCATGGACCAATCGGGTGTCAAGCCACGGATCAAGTGTCGGTAATACCGAGGTGAGAGTGAACCGTCGGATCACTACATATCGTGACCGTCGGATTGTAAGTTACAAAATGTACAACGGTAAAGAAACACACTTTACCTAACTCTAACCTAACTCTATACTAGACCAAGTTGAACTTAACTATATCCTATGTGTCGGAATATCCTAACATCCCCCCTTAAGAACAACTTGGGATAGGATTGAAGGATTTACAAATATGACACAATAGGAGAAGGAAGGAGGCACTAGAGCCTATCCCCCCTTAGTGACAACTTCCTGAACTCCAAGCATATATCGAAGTTTAGTGAACTTCGCCTCTGTGAGAGCCTTTGTGAAGATGTCTGCAACCTGATCATCTGTTGGACAATATTGCACTTCAAGAACATGGTCATGAATGAGCTTTCTGATGAAGTGCATGTGTAGTTCAATGTGTTTGCTGCGCTGATGCTGGACTGGATCTTTGCATAGCTGAATGGCACTTTGATTATCACACCAAAGTGTGGTTGGATGCTGCTGCTCAAAGCCAAACTCTGATAGGATCTGACGAAGCCACAAGGCTTCCTTACTAGCTTCCACGGCACCACGATACTCTGCTTCTGCTGACGAAAGAGAAATTGCAGCCTGTTTCTTACAAGCCCATGTAATAGGTCCTGAACCAAGAGTGAAGACATAACCGGCAGTAGACTTCCGATCATCAGGGTCACCAGCCCAATCAGAATCAGTGAAACCAACTAACAGAGGAGCTGCTTTGGCACTGTAATGAATCCCAAACTGTACTGTACCTCGAACATAACGAAGTATTCTTTTAGCTGCTTTCCAATGACTTTCACGGGGGTTTTGCATAAAACGAGCAACAAGGCCAACAACAAAGGAAAGATCAGGACGAGTATGGGTTAAATACAAGAGTTTTCCGACAAGTTGACGGTATAAGGTAGCATCAACTTCAGGAGAAGTACAAGAGACTGAAAGTTTGACTCCAGACTGAAAGGGAGAAGGGGCTGGCTTACAGTCTTCCATGTGAAAATGACGAAGAATATCACAAGCATACTTGGACTGGGAAAGGAAAATACCCTCTTGGGATTGCAAGACTTGAAGACCGAGAAAATAGTGTAAGTGGCCTAAGTCTGTCATTTCAAATTTCTTTTTAAGGCTGGACTTCACATGGTTTATAAGGTTGGGATCACTACCAGTAAGAATAAGATCATCAACATAAAGAACAAGGATGATAAGAGAGTTGCCCACTTTCTTGGTGTAGACAGTATTGTCAGAATGACACCTAGAAAAGCCAGATTCTAAAAGAAAGCTATCCATTTTGGCATACCAAGCCCGAGGAGCTTGCTTGAGGCCATAAAGGGATTTCTTAAGTCGACAAACAAGGCTGGAGTCTGTTTGTATGAAGCCAATGGGTTGTTCCATATAGATTTCTTCCTGCAAGTCCCCATGCAAGAAGGCAGATTTAACATCCATCTGATGGACTTCCCATTTTAAAGAGGCAGCAAGGGAAAGAACAAGGCGGATAGAGTTCATTTTGGCAACAGGGGAGAAGGTTTCAGTGTAGTCAATGCCTTCAACCTGTGAAAAGCCCTTAGCAACGAGACGAGCTTTATGTTTATCAACTTTCCCATCTGGTCCATACTTGGTTCTGTAAACCCATTTACATCTAACAAGTTTGCGTCCCTTTGGTAGAGGAACAAGATCCCATGTATCATTTGTCATCAATGAATGATATTCTTCATTCATAGCTGCTTCCCAATGTGGATGGCCTGAAGCTTCTGCAAAAGTGTCAGGATCATGATTTACTGGAGCTTGAGCCAGTAAAGAAGAGGCTCTTTCAAACTGAGAACGTGTACGTCGCTGATCTGTAGGATCACCGGCAAGATCACCTGCTGCATCCCGAGTAGCACGGACCCATCTTGGAAGTTGAGGATCCTGAGAAGGTGGGGGAGGATTATCATCCTCGCTTTCATCATCTGAAGAAGAAATGTTTTCAAAAGTAGAAGAGATAGGAAGAGGTGGCACATCCGCCGGACTAGGCTCGCAGGCCGATTTATTTTCATCAAATTTTACATCTCTTCTAATGATAACATTTTTGGACTTAAATGGAATAAGTCTATAACCTTTTACATCTTCAGAATATCCAACAAAAGTACATTTCTCACTCTTAGGTTCTAAAGCTTTATGCTTTTCATCTGGAATATGGGCCCATGCTTCACTTCCAAACACACGAAAGTGACTTACATCTGGTTTAATGGAACTCCAAGCTTCTTCTGGAGTGATATTCTCTAGAACCTTAGTAGGAGTGCGATTGATTATATAATTTGCACAATTAATTGCTTCGGCCCAAAAACTAAGACTGAGTCCTTTAGATTGCAGCATACAATTAGCCATTTCCTTTAAGGTGCGATTTTTCCTTTCAGCTACACCATTTTGTTGTGGAGTGTATGGAACAGTATGTTGCATTTGAATTCCATTTTCGGTGCAAAAGTTGATGAATGTGTTTTTAACATATTCTCCACCATTATCAGTTCTTAGCTTAAGAATTTGATGTCCAGATTGTTTTTCAACAAAGGCTTTGAAGGCCAAAAAAGTGTTAAATACTTCGCTCTTGAGTTTTAAGAAGTATACCCAAGTGCGTCTGGAGAAATCATCAATGAAAGTTAAGAAGTACTTGCAGCCAGAGAATGAAGCAACAGGAAGAGGACCACATAAATCACTGTGCACAAGCTGTAAAGGGGCTGAGGCGTGCCAAGAGGCACGTTTGTCAAAACTGTCCCGATGATGTTTTCCGAGTACACATCCGGAACAAACACCATCTCTGCAAGATACCATAGGAAGACCTGTCACCATATTTTCTTTACATAGATGCTGAAGGGAGCGATAGTTTAAGTGACCAAATCGCTCATGCCAAAGTTTGCTCACTTCATCATTATGAGCAACAAATACTGAGGGAAGATTGGATGACCCAAAGTTGTGAAACTTATACAACCTTTTGGAATCATCAGCAAGACCAGTAGCTAGAATCTGTTTAGGATCTTTTAGATCCTTGATTACAACATCATGAGGTGAAAATTCAACAATTTTACCTTCACCTGAATGAGTTATCTGATAGACAGATAGAAGGTTGCAGGATAAGGTTGGAACACATAATACATCATTAAACTGACCATTGTCTAGATGAACAGTTCCAGTCCCTACAACATTAAGAGATCTATCATCACCAATATATATATTTTTGGTGTTACAATCATTTAAAGAAGAAAACATGGCTTGATTTTTGGCCATGTGACAAGAGGCTCCAGAATCAATGAGCCACTCATGAGAATGAGAAGAAGAAGAAGATACATTTAATGCATAACCAGACTGAGATGATTGATAACGACATGCAGAAAGTGCCATTCCGGAAGTTGAAGTTGAAGTAGGCTCCACATGGATGTTATGTTTCTTCATTGCGGCTTCCAAGGCTTCCATCTTCTTAAAGCATTTAGATTCTAAGTGGCCATCTCGATTACAAAAGTTACAATGTCTATCAGTCTTCTTCCATTTGTTTTTATTGGTCTTATCATTTTGCTGAAATGATCTTTCATTTTGAGGCTGAGATGGTTTAGGACCATTCTTTTGAGGATATGACTTCTTAGGATTCTTTGAATTTGGTTGCTGCTGGGCGGCTAACGCTTTCGTGGAAGAGTTTCCAAGATTAAGAAGACCAAGGTGTAAGAGTTTTTCTTGTTCTCTTATTAAGGAATCACAAAAGGAGTCAAAGGAAGGGGCCTTGTATTCTTGTCCTTGACAAATGAAAGCTTCCCTTGTAGAATGGAAAGTGGAAACAAATACAGAGTAGGCTGGTCCCAACTTAGTAAGGATGGAATAAATAAGGTTACCATCTTCTTTCTTAACTTTAACACCTTCCAAGAGATATCTAAGGGTCTTGAATTTGGACAAGAAATCTTCAATGCAAGAAAAATTATTAGGATCCAAAGTAAGCAGCTCATTTTCAAGTTGATGGGCTCTAATTTCATTTTTAATTCCAAAAACTTTAGCAAGTTTTTCTAATGCTTCATGAGGAGTCTCAAGTTCTGCAATGTG
Source organism: Pinus tabuliformis (assembly GCA_031772625.1). NCBI lineage: Eukaryota > Viridiplantae > Streptophyta > Pinopsida > Pinales > Pinaceae > Pinus > Pinus tabuliformis. The sequence continues at coordinate 1,286,866,196 of CM062817.1, read as the reverse complement.
GAATCTAAGATCAGGAGAAACAGACATCCCTATCAAACCACGTGCTTGATCTTGTCTATTTTCCCATTTTGCCGCCTTGTCTTCATCTTTTGGTTTCTTCTCTTGGTCTGTGGCTATTCTGTAGAGACCTTTACTTCTAAGTAAATCTCCCATGTAGGCTACCCATTGGAAGTAGTTAGTGCTGTCAAGAATGACTTGGCATGGACTTTCCATTTTTTAAAAAAACTGAAGCTGAAGATGCTGAAAGTAAGTGTTCCAATGGATAGATCTCGAAAAAATAGGCGGTTTTAAAAAAAACGGCTCTGAAAAAGGCTTCCGGATGAAGAAGTTATGGCTTTTTGAAAAAACAATGTTGACGTTGCCGGCAAAGTGCGCGAATGTGCGGGAATGAAAAAATCCGCCCCCACAAAATGGAGACTTGAACCCAAGACCTCTACTCTCTTAAAATAGCTTTGAACCAATTGATCTATACAAAAAATTTGAGAGAGAGAGAGAGAGAGAGGGGGGGGGGGGGCCTTGGTTTGCGTGCTTGCCTTGAGAAAGCTCTTTTTCCCTACAAAACACAAAACACAAAACGAATATGCAAAGAAAAACGAACCTTACGGCTCGAAGTTAGCTTTAGCCAAAAAAACTAGAAATTTTAAAAAAAATCTCAAAGTTAGCTTTAGCCGAAAAACTAAATATTTTTCTCAATGTTTCTGATTTTCCGAGATCACACTAAGGTGCAGGGAAAAGAGCATACGCATGAGAAAAATCCTTCCTTTCTGTTTCTGATTTGCCTAGATCGCACAGAGTCGCAGGGCAAAGAGCATACGCAGAAATGAAAGGTATAGATCCGGTTAAAAAAAGGCTAAATAAACTGAGACTGAAATAAGCAGAGAGAAAATAACAGTGAACTGCAAAAAAGCACTGTATACCTCCCGATCTGAAAAATGACGCAGCTAGGGCTACCGGAAACCTTTTCGCGTGAAACGAAAGGGTTTCCTCACTGGAACAGATGCTCCGAACGCAACAGAGCAGTCCTCTCGGCCCGAAAGCAGTCAGAAACAGCAGATCTAGGAAACGACAGCCGCATGCAGTTCTACCGGCTTCAGATTTGGATCACCAACGGACGCGGCCCTCAAATAGCTCTGATACCATGTAGGAATTTACAGGGTAAGTTCCACAGAAAGAATACCAAAAGGACACCGCTCACAACCAGATCTCAAATCAATACACCAGTATTTTTGACGTGGTTAAAACCCTCAGAGTGCAAGGAGGGAAACAGTCCACGGCCTGTCCCAACGTGGGTACTACAGGCAATTTATTAATCAAAGAATGAAAATTTACATAAGCTTCTCTCATGCACGGATTACCCGAACAATGACCCTCCATGCGCTTTAAATAGAACTCATGGACCAATCGGGTGTCAAGCCACGGATCAAGTGTCGGTAATACCGAGGTGAGAGTGAACCGTCGGATCACTACATATCGTGACCGTCGGATTGTAAGTTACAAAATGTACAACGGTAAAGAAACACACTTTACCTAACTCTAACCTAACTCTATACTAGACCAAGTTGAACTTAACTATATCCTATGTGTCGGAATATCCTAACAAAAGCATCTCCTTTTCCGTTTGGTGTGGTGGCTCCGACTGGTTTAACTAGGTCCAGTTACCTTCTCCCTATTGCTATTGGTTTATAATGTATCTTTAACTACCAATAGACAGGGATATCAGATCACTTCTTCTTTCTGATCAGACAAGAGAATGACCCTTAAACTGATTTGGGTTCAGCCAAGCCACAACTAAAATTTTGCCTCTTTGAGGAGAGGACTTAAAAGAATGTAGAATTTACTCTAAATGCAAGCTTATTCTATGATGCAAGCAAAAGAAACTAATCTAAATCCTATCTTAATTAGGCAGATATAGATCTAACCCAACTAAGAGCAAGATAATTAAAGTATTGAGATTTAGATATGTCTTGTTTATAATGAATATCAAGTTAATGAAGTAGTTCAATTAACTGATATTATGGATATCAAAACACATCCTATTGAGACCTTTTAACTAAAATAATAAACCAACAACACTCAGGAAGTAGTTCACATAAATGATATTGATTATCAAATCAGCAAATCCAATAACTAAACAATAATATGTGGAAATAGTTCACAACATATTACCATTCAATAAATCGGTTTTAATAAGGCAGATTTCTGAGTAAATAGTTACTCAGAAATCAGAAATTAATCCATAAGAACAGAGATACATGATAACAACATTGAGACAAACTACCCATATTGACAATAATGCACAAACATGAATAAAATGACACATTCCTGTTACCATAAAAATGAAACTGATATTTAAAACAGTAGTATTAAAAATACCAATTTATTGCATCCATTTCTCTGATCTTGGTCTCCAACAGTCCTTTACATTGCTTGAACTTCTGCCTTCAAAGCTAAAGCCACAATAGTGAAAACTCTGCCCCTCATGCATAATTCAAGATACAAAGGAAAAATCCTCAATAATCCCCAGATCTGAGATTTTCTCTCCTCTCTCCTACAACTTTAAATTCCTATTACAGTAGTGCTTTTAGAAGTCTAGCATTGCAGAGGAGAGTAGCCCCTTATTACATTCTGCAATCTATTACTTATACTATCTGTGAAGGAATTCTTGAGAGGAAATTTTGGTGAAGAGAATTCTGCCAAATCCAATTGCTGGAGCATTCTCATTGATTGAGATCTTTTTCTCCATATTTCTTCCACTGTTTTCCTGCAAAAAGAAATCAAAATAAATTAAAATGCAACAATAAAATCAACATGGCATTGCTGGCATTTAAATCAAATCCAATCAAATTCTATAAAATATAAATTCTCTATTGATTCCTGGGATTTAATTGGCCAAGAATATCATTGACGAGTGAATCTGCAATTAGAAGAGGCCCGAACCAATGAAAATAAAACTCAGAAAAATGATTTTGTTTTCAAAATTCGGAGCTTGATCTTCTGCCTGATTTTTGACCCAATAAATGACCAAATCTGTCAATGAAATCTCCTCAGAAATATTCTCCTTGATTTTCTCTTTCCAATGAGCCGTCCTGGGCCTCATTTGGCCAAGTAAAACTCATTCTATGAGTTTCCAAAGTTGATGAGTCAATTCTGGCATGAATCTGGAAATTTTGTTGCTGGGCTAAAAAAAATCAAAATTCTCATTAAAAATTAAATCCTAAATTAGAATTCTAATTAATTCTAAATTAGAAACTAAACTAATTATTAATTAACATTAATCTAAATAATAATTAAATTTTAATTTAACTAAATTAATTAAATTTTATATATTAATTAATTTATTTAATTTAAAATCTAATATATATAAAATATTTAAACTAAACATTGTCACTATACGTAAGAGTTAAAAAAACAAGTCATTTGAAACAAACTTTACAAGGTTTTAATTAATAGTTTTTATCCCTTTTCGCTATCGGCATGAGAGGATGGACGGGTTAATAAACTTGTTTCGCATATAAGTTCCGATGCGATCGAAGTTTTTAATAAGACTTGGTCAATGCCTTATTGCCTTATGCTTATCGGCAACTCGCATCGGGGGATGGATTATGGGGTATATCGGGGGTTTGTAAAATATGTTGCGAACAAAACCTCCAATGCGATTATATATTATTTATTTATTTATATTAAATTTTAATTTAATTAAATTAATTAAATTAATTAGATTTAATTAAATTAATATTTAATATTTTGGTTTTGATTTTATTTTAATGAATTTTAGTTGAGTTGTGAAATTATCTAAACTACGGCCACTTGAAAAATAACTAAAAATAATAAAAATAAACTATAGCGATTTGAATGTTTGGGTTTTCGAGATTAGGATTTGATTTGGAAATTAGAGTGAATTTCTTAAAATCCCGATAATTAATAATTTGGCTGCATAACTAAAAATGAAAAATGTTAGTAAAAACTCGCTATGGGTTAATATTTAAAATGAATGCCTTATTGAACTAATTTATTTACAAAATGCAATATTGTACATTTTATGCATTTTTAACCCAGGCTAGATAAATGATAAGACTTCAAAGGAGTGCCATTTTCAAACCAGTTGACCAAATGAGGCGAAACAAGCGTCAATGGGAAACTTATAAAAAATCGACTCTAACAAAGCAATCAAAACAAGAATCCAAAGAAAATGTAAAATTAACAAAAGCGTAGGGCAATCAACTAAATAAAAATCCAAAAAGGTGTTTAGCCAATTTTTTTATAGAAAGGGTCCCCATTATTTGAGTTGTGTAAGTCAAAAATGGGGGGTTGTGTTTTTACCACAACACCTTCCTAGATTTTGCTGATAATATGAACATAGAAGAGGAAAATGTTTATATGAGATTATTTGTACAATCATTAGAAGGAAATGTTATGATTTGGTTTAGATAGCTCAGAGTTGACTCTATCAAAACTTGGAACGAGCTCATAACAATCTTCAAAAATCAATGGGTGGTAAAGAAAGATCCTGTTTACTTACTTACTGAATTTGAAGAATTAAAGACAAACCCTGGCAAACCAGTTGCCGAATTCATCAAAAGGTTTAACAAACTCTATCATAAAATGCCTGTTGATTGTAAACCACTAGTGGCAACTGCAAAGGTCATATTTTCCCAATCATTTGATGATAACTTTGCAGTCATGCTAAGGAAAGAGTTTCTAATACATTAGAAGACATGCAGACAAATGCTATAGAGGTAGAAGCCAATAGGCTAGCTTTTGGAAAACTCAAAGCTAAAGCAGAAAAAGAAGAAAGAAAACTAAAAGCTAAGATTGCAGCCTAGAACTGTTCAGCAAATTGTTGTCAGACCTCAAGCTCAAACTCAATTTAGAAGAACTCCTCAAATGCAAATTCTTCACAGACCAACTTCTGACCATAACATTCAACCACCTTTGATTATTGATGATCAACAGTCACATGATACAGGCCCTTTAATCACTAAAGATATCAATAATATTGATTCATCAAGATTAAAAATGGCCATAGTTCCTTCATCCTCACCTCAGTCTTTTGAACAAGAACCAGGAGATGCTCAACTTTCAAAATACTTAGCATTCTTTGAATTTTTAATTACAGAATTGAATAAAAGATATGATCTAAGGCCTAGATCGGGTTCTGGTAGACCTCCAAATTCCACCACCATAATCGAACCTGCAATGAAAACCATTTAAACAAAAACTCCAACACCTCAAACTACAAAGTCATCCACTGAAACCCTTCCATCTAACAAGACTATTTTGACAACTTTTAATATTGAAAAGGAATTGGAAAGGGTCAAGATTCCCATACCTTTAGCTAAACTTTCCAAAAATCCTGGTTACAAAATCAAGTGTCTAAATGGATGCAGTCTTCTAGTGTAGATGTTGAGGGATATGTTATTAATCTGCCAGATGAAAAGCCCTCGGTTGTATTTGGCCCTAGTTCTGATATGATCATTGAAATTGTTCCACCATTTTATGTAACATTAAAAGCTCATGATTTTCTTTTGTACAATTGCATGCTAGATTCTGGAGCCTCTCATAACCTTATGCCAAAGGTAATTATGGATCAGCTTCAGTTACAAGTCACTTGTTCCTATCATGACCTTTACACCTTTGACTCAAAGAAAGTACCATGCCTAGGATTGATCAAAGACCTAGTTGTGACCTTAGCTCAAATACCTGTCAAAAGTATAGTTTTAGACATAGTTGTCACTGATATTCCTGCCAAGTTTGGCATGCTTCTATCTAGATCATGTTGTGCTAAACTTGGAGGATCACTTCAGATGGACATGTCTTTTTCTACTATCCCGGTCTATGGAGGTGAGCATTTAAGGTTATATAGGCAATTCAGATTCCTTCACACTGTTTGTAGGTCTGATCAAGCAAAAAACCACCCTATCTATGCAGTAGATTAGGATTTTGGCTGCTTTCACTTGTCTTCACAAAATGCATCAAGCACTCAACTTGCCATTGAAAATATTGTTTCCCAGCCTAAAGTTGTAGACTCAGATATATGGAAACTTTATTTTGATGGCTCTTCCTCAAGGGAAGGAGCAGGAACATGAATTGTTCTAATATCACCAAATAAAGAAAACATTACTCAGTCATGTAAACTTGAATTTGAAGTTACCAATAATGTGGCTAAGTATGAGGCTTTTCTTCTTGGTCTTGAGTTAGCTAGAAGTTTAAAGGTTCAAAACTTGAGTGTATTTTCTGATTTTGAGCTTATAGTGAACCAGGTTAGAAATCTGTGTCAGACTAAACACCCAAGGCTTAGGTCATACAGAAATGAAGCTTGGGACACAATTGAAAATTTCTTCCAAGATTTTAACATAACTGCTATTCCCAAAGATGAAAACATGCATGCTGATTCACTAGCTGTCTCAGCAAGCTCTTTCAAAATCCCTGAGCCAATATCATTAGAATACCAAATCCAAGTCAAGTATTGACCATCAATTCCTGATAACCTTAAACACTGGCAAATTTTCGAAGATGATGAATAATTGAAATCTTTCCTTCAAGTTATTGATGAATTCTCAAATATTCAAATTGAAGGAGATCAAAACGATATTCTATAATTAAATAAGCAAAATCAAGAAACTTCATTCAGTCCTAAAATTCTTGATCATGATATTATCTAATTATCTAATAATTTTATTCCTAAAGGATTAGTCCCATTGGAAAAGTTATTTGATAATAATGATGTCTCTAAAAATCCCTTATTTCACTCACCTAAAGAAGAAATCGAAGAATGCAATATTGGGACTGTGGATGACGTGAGAAATATCAAATTGTCATCAACCTTACCTTCAAATGTAAAAACCAAATACTTGAATCTTCTTAAAAACTACAAAGACATTTTTTCCTGGTCTTATAATGAGTTAAAAACTTATGACACATCTTTGATTGAGCATAATATTCCTTTGAAACCAGAAGCAAAATCCTTTCAACAAAAGATACGAAGAGTTAATCCCATACTATTTCCAACCATTGAGAATGAACGTAAAAAGCTGCTTGATTCTCATATCATTGTGCCCTTAAAGTATTCTAATTAGGTAGCCAATCTAGTTCCTATCAGAAAGAAAAACAGTGAGATTAGGTTATGTGTAGATTTCCGAAATCTAAACAAATCATCTTTAAAGGATAACTATCCATTGCCTAAAATGGACCATCTACTTTAGAAAGTTTTAAGGGCTAATAGGATTTCCATGCTAGATGGATTTTCTGGTTATAACCAGATCATGGTAAGTGAATTTGACCAAGATAAAACTGCCTTCACCACTCCTTGGGGTACATTCATGTATGCCAGAATTCCATTCGGGTTAACCAATGCTGGAGCCACTTTCTAGAGAGAAATGGGCCTCACATTTGTAGGTAAAAAATCTGAATTTACTGTCATTTATTTAGATGATTTAACTGTTTTCTTTGATTCTGATGAAAGTCATTTAAAACACTTGAGCAAGGTTTTTGACAGGTGCAGGAAATTTGGCATATCCATCAATCCGAAGAAATCTTTGTTTGCTGTGAAGGAAGGGAAATTACTAGGGCATATAATCTCCAAGGAGGGAGTTATAATTGACCCAAAGAGAGTTTCAGCTATTCAGACCCTGTCTCTGCCAAGGAATAAGAAAGAGATACAAACCTTCCTTGGAAAGATCAATTTTCTCAGAAGGTTCATCCCAAATTATGCTGAGATAGTTAAAGATATAACAGATATGCTTAAGAAAAACAATGAAGTGAAATGGATAGTCCCTGCTAGATATGCTTTTGATTAGATCAAAAAGGCCATATCTGAGGCCCCTACATTAGCTAGCCCTGATTATTCTTCACCTTTTAGCATATTTTCTTTTGCATCCGAGACAACCTTAGCTACTGTACTTTTACAGAAAAATACAAACGGTGATGACCAACCTATAGCCTTATTTTCCAAAGTTATGAGGGATGCTGAACTTAGGTATGATATTATTGAAAAACAAGCTTATGCCTTAATTCAAGCCCTCAAAGCCTTTAGAACCTATATCCTGCATTCACACATTACAGCTTATGTCCCTAATCATGCTGTCAAAACTGTTTTGACTCAGCCTGATACTGATGGAAGAAGAGGGAGATGGATTGCTAAAATCCTTGAATTTGACCTTGAAATTAAAACCACAAAGCTAGTAAAAGGCCAAGGCCTGGCCAAATTGTTAGCTGAATCCAACTGCAAAGTATTGGGGATTAATCTGGTTTCTGAAATGTCATCAGGGGAGAATCCACAAGAACCTTCCTTAATATCAGGGGAGAATCCACAAGAACCTTCCTTGATATCAGAGGAGAATCCACAAGAACCTCCTCCTCTTAGAGAAGGGGAGAATCCACAAGAACCTCTTTCTTCAGATCAAGCCATTCTTGTTCACATAGATCAGAAATATCTACTTTCTGATTGGTATTATGATATTGTGCAGTTTCTTAGAGATTTTCAATGTCCGGCTGATCTTAATTTGAAACAGTGCAAAGCTCTGAAGCTTAAAGCAGTGAAATACTACATTATCAATGCTAATCTATACTGGAAAGACCCTCTTAATATCCTTCTTCTGTGCTTAACTGAAAATGAAACAGAGGGAATTATAGATCAATTCCATGCAGGGTTTTGTGGTGGACACTATGCCTGGAGAGAAACAACCTACAAAATTTTAAAAGCAGGTTTCTATTGGCCCACACTTTTTAAAGAAGTTGGAGCAAGAGTAAGAAGTTGCAAACCATGCCAATTATTTGCAAGAAAATAGAAACTGTCAGCACTTCCTTTGGTCCTAGTATCTGTCCATGCTCCTTTTCTACAATGGGGGTTGGAATTTATAGGGGAAATTCATCCACATTCCAGTAATCAACACAGATGGATTTTAACTGCTACAGACTATTTCACCAAGTGGGTAGAAGCCATACTGGTTAAAAATGCAACTGATGCTATTGTAAATAAATTTCTTGAAGAAAACATACTATCAAGATTTGGATGTCCTCAACAGATTGTTACAGATAATGCAACAACTTTCAATAGTGTTAAAATGACTGAATTTTATCAAAAGTATTCAATCCTTTTACACCATTCTACACCATACTATCCATAGGGTAATGAGCTAGCAGAGTCTTCCAACAAGAGATTAGTTGAGGTCATAAACAAGACTCTTGAAGACCATAAAAATATTTGGGACATCCATCTTATTCATACCATTTGGGAAAACATAGTTTCTCCTAAGAGATCAACAGGCAAGTCTCCTTTCTAATTAGTTTATGGCAAGGAAGCAGTTTTTCCTACTCATTTAGATTTACCTGTTATGAGGTTCCTCCAGGAATCCTATGAAGAAAAAGATGATTTCTCAAGAAGGATTAATCAAATTATTGAGTTGAATGAAGACAGGGATGAAATTCAGTACAAGCTAAGGAAATACCAGAACAAGATGAAAGAACTGTTTGATAGAAAGGCTAGAGAAAGAAATTTCAAGAAGGGTGACCTAGTGCTCAGATCGGATACAAGAAGAGAAGATAAAGGCAAGCATGAAAAATTTTATAACCTTTGGTTTGGTCCATTCAGCATTACAGAAGTCAGAGGGAACAATACATTCATCCTGCAGAATCTAGAAGGAGATTATTCCTCATTGCCAGTCAATGGGAGATACTTAAAACATTACATTCAGTATTGATTTTCCATTCATTTATCATCTGTAAATATCCAGAGAGTTTATTTTATTTTTGAAAATTTCAAGTGAGTATCTGTTTCAAAAAAGACTCCATAGCCCAAGGAGAAGGCACTTGGATCTTCTTGTTCTTTGCATCCCACAGGGGGAAGCAGTCCCCAGCTGGAGCCAATGTTGTAACATCATTTAGTTTTGATAAGTTAACATATTAGTCAAAATAATTTTAAAATGTTAAGTTAGGATATGGATGAAAAAGAAAGAAAAGTTAAAATGTTAGGAAAATTTGATGTTTTATATGCATCCATATCAATAAAATGTTAGGTGTTATCTGCCCTAAATAAAGAAGGCAAAGGAAAACAAAATTCTAGGGAAGCAAAAAGAAGAGAAAGGCTTCATTTTATGTTTTTGTAAATGCACAGGCTACTAGTCTAAATGCACCACAATCAAACATCAAATGTGTTTTCATGTGCAGAAGAAAAATACAAAAGAGTAAAGGTTTACTCTAAAGGTTTATATATTAATTTTGGGTATTAATCATATCCCTAAGTGTTAAAATCCCAAATCATATTACCCCTCCGCTCATTTTTCCCTTCATTCTCATTTCCCTAAGTTTAATACCCCTCTTATATCTCACATTCCCCAACATTGCATTAAACCAATTCCCGACCCCACCGAGCAATCTTGTCACATCATGGTTAATTCCCCGCCATGTCACAATCCATCTCCACCCATCTTCCCACATCTGACGGCCCACATGCGATTTCGACCCCCCCTCACCATCCGAGCTTTACTGTTGGGGGGGGGGGGTCCGAAATGGGCGGTATACCAAACCGTGCCCACCCCTACGTGTCAACTTCTCAGCATTTTAGACCCCCCATGAGTGAAACCACAAACCACTCACCCCCCCCTCCAAAAATATGATTCCATTGTTCCCGATACCACTTACCTGACTGTTGCGCTCCCGCCATTCGCCTTCTACCACCTCATCCATCCGTTAAACTCCATCAAATCACATTCATTCCCTCCAGAATTAACTCGTTAAGCATTCAATTCGCTTAGCCGTTAATTCAACGGACCCGCGCCACCAACATAAAACCAAATTGCTATATAAACCCCCTTCCCATATGTCAACAGGTTACTGAATTCATGTTTTATCACTGCTAATTGATTTGATTACAGGTTGCTAGACTCAAACTCGACATTGTCAATCGCCAGCGACACTGTCTGTCTGATCATTTCTAGTTTATTCCTTTTGTCCCTGTCTCCAGAACCTCACTTCTGTCTGTGAATTGTCTCCTTCCAATCCTATTTGCACTCTTTCTCTTAACCATAGCCAACATACCTCTAAAGGACAAAGGACTAGAGGAAATTGTTAATCCTCTAATCTATCCTCCTGTAGATTTTCACCACGTCCCTATGGCCGACAGAGACTACAAAATTCATGAGACACTCTGTGAACTTGATGTCTTCGAGATGTACTACTGGCTCAAAGACAAGTATATCGATAAATAAGATGATATCTAGCTGTGGGAGTCAAACCTACCTCATTACATCTTTCCTCGTACCCAAACCACCCCTGATTTCATTAGAAAATGTCATGCTTCATACTTGCCAAGCTAAAGGGCCATAGTCACCCCCACTGGAGAATTTTTTTTTACCATAACTCCTCAGGCCATTGATCAGATTATGCAAGCCCCCACAATAGACAAACTACCCATTTTCTTATGAAGCACTGGTTGAAATATACCAGAAACTAGAATTTTCCAAAAGAGCCCAAACTCTTGAACTATTTTTGACACAAGATGCTTCATTACCAAAGAAAAATCCTCCTTATCTTTCCTCCATATTCCCTGAGAGAGATAAGAAAATTATCACTGTTGTTTCCTATCTCCTTGGCTACTACTCCGATCAATGGGTAGATGAGGCCATTATAGGATTTTTGTCCCATCTTCTCTGCTGATGCTAAGCCCTCAATTGTGTTTAATTTCAACCATTTTCTTGCAGAGTCTATTCATAATCAATTGGTTAAATTTCCAACAGAGGAGGTATTTAAATATGCCTCTGTGTTAGTCTACATGTTCCTATACTTTCAGGGGGACAACATTAACCTGTCTTTGCAAAAGCTGGATGAGAAAGGAAACCAACCGTCAGTCATTTTCTAGACTACTCTGGTTATGAAGGAGTAGAAAAAGTACTCTTATAAACAATTTATAAGGATGTTTGTTCACGCAGCAATAGGTCTCATGAACAGTAGAATAGAACCGAGGATTAGTGAAGAGATCAAAAGGGTGTTGCAGTTGTCAGATCAAGTTTAGATAGGGGACTGGTACCTATATGAAAATTATTCAGAAATAAGGATATTTGGATGTGAGTTCCCACCTTAGAAGCTGCAAAAATTCCTCCCAATGAGGATTTTTGCCTTAGAATACATCACACAAATGATCAATATGGATGAAATTCACTTCGTTGCTGCCAAGAAAAAGTCCTAGTTTAAAATAAAAACACAGGTTGGCCCTTTCATTTGCAACAACAGGGCAACAGGGGAAGAGGTAGATAAGCTTTTGAAGGAAATGTAGTTCAATCTCAGTTTTACGTGGTCTTATGATCCATTAGGGATCATTTCTAAACTAAGGATAGAAACCAAGTCTACTCCTTACTTTCACACACCCAGGACAGAAATAGAAAAATACAAAAATTAGCTAGAGTGGGTTGAGAACACCTTACAGGAGGCAGAAGAACAACAGGTCTCATCATCAATAGTGCAGACTCCTACCATGCAGGAGAAGACAACCAAGAGGAGCAGAGAGGAAGAGTCCCCTTTAGGGACTGATATTTTCAGTGAGGGGTTTAAAATTATGTACAGAAAGAAGGCTAAGCTTAGTTCCAGACTAAGCCTTACCAAAGATTCAGAGCAACAAACCATTATCACCACTAATGAGCCACTTCTTTCTTCATTAGTGGGTGATCAGTCTACACAGTCTCCTACTACCTCTTCAACTTCACAAGAGCAGCAGCAAATAATGTAGACAGGTACATCTACTTCAGGCGAGGCAGAGAAGAGCATAATGGATATCTTCAAGGAAATAAAAGTCAAAAATGAAGCCTTGAAGATTAACACTTACAACCAATTCTGGAACCAGACTTCAGAGAAGGGGAAAATGCAAATGGCATTCCTTCAGGCATAAGTTCCTCAGCCCAAGGGAGCATTAGACTACAAAAGATATATTTTGAGTTTGATGTCAAGGATATACATCACATTGACCAAATGGAGATGCATAAGCAGACTGGGGAAACGATTTTATCTATTGTCACTAGCACAACCATGACTTTGTCCAAATTATAGGTTACACTAGAAAATGTCTAGTCACAGCTAAAGATGGAGAAAGTTTCTGCTCTTGCCAAAGACATCAGGATTAAAACCTTGAAGGATTCGATAATCAAACTGGGTTATGGTCCTGCAAACATCAATGCTGCAGAGGAGCTAGTCAAAAATAAGAATTTGGACATAGCAGCATTGAGGAAGTAGTTAAAACTGCCAGCTACTGAAGATCCTTTGGCTAAGGACATTACAGAAACAGAGACTCAAAAAGCAGATATGATGAAGCTCATCATGGAGCAGACTGCACAACTCAAGCAAATGGAGACAAAGATGGAGAAGCTAATTAAGGAAAAGGAAAAAGATGCTAAAAAGACTGCCCCCTTGGAAGCACTCCCTATCACAGTCATTCCTACAGCCATACCAACTACAACAAGTACAGGAGATGTTGCAGACCAGTTGGCCAATGCAGTCCAAAATATGTCTCTTCAGATTGATGAAATCAAGAAATTGCATGATCAAGTGAGACTTCTAGAGGATCATCAAAAGAAATCTGAGTCTTTTCATGCAACAGAGCTTTATATAGCTCAAAATCAAATAAAAGTGCGGAAGAATTCAACAATTGAACCTTCTATTGGTCACACTCTGGGTAATGTCAAGGAGATCATATGGAACAGCATCATTGAGGAGATAGATGAAATTTGACCATTTATCCAGATCATTTTTTTAGCAGAAGGAGTTGATGGAAAAGGCAAACCAGACAATTGCCAATATAAATGCTCAACTAGGAGAGGTGCATGCTACAACCAACAACATTATAAAGCTTCTTAATTCTAAAAACATGTATGAAATAGATGATCTAGGAGTGTATGAGAGGACTGAAACCATTTTGGAGGTGAAGAAAGTTCTGACCAAAAAGAACTTAGTAGTGCAGTTGACAGAGAAGTGTTACACTCTTGAAGTTGTAGTCAACAAATTTTTCACAAGGATTGATGCATTGAACAAGAAGGGTCTACCTTCATTGTTTGTGACCAATGATAAATTAATGACCAAGGAGGACTACTTCAAGAAGTTTCAGGACATTGCCAGGGACACAGCCAAGTCCTCCAACATCATAGGTTCCATGACAGGTAGGGATTTTTACGAATCCATCAACAACATATGTTTTATTCAACATGAGATAAAACATATTTTCACTGTAAAACCCACTTTTGCCCAGTATACTAAGGTAGATGAAATCTACTGTAAGGTAACCAAGATAGCAATCCCAGATGAAGAACGGTGGGAAAAGTTGTGTGAATTTCAGGATTAGAGGACAGATCAGCTTCACCAGCGCAGCACCCGAATAGTGGCCACTCAACAACAACTTTCCTTCAAAATAGGGCTAGATGTTTAGATTCATTCTTTTTGATCGAATTACTTCTGTTTCCATTAGTTTTAAGTAATAATAGAATGTCGTGTCACTCAGGCATTTATTGTAATATTTTGTAATTTTGTTTAAATACTTCAGCCTGTCGAAGTATTGAGGGTTGCACCCTTGAACCAGTTATCACACAGATTTGTACTAAGCTGGAGCATTTTTGATTTAATAAAATATTCTGGATTTACTTCATATGGCTTGTCTCTCAGTGAGTTGTTTTCATCATGTTTTTCATTATGTATTCTTCATATAATTCAATCCTTTTACAGTCATCCGATTGAAAATTTAATTGAATCTCAGTTTCATTTTGAATCCGCTGTGAAGTTGCATTTAAATAAGAGATTAATTTGCAAGACTATCTGTTATTGTAAATTCCTCTTTGAACTTAAATTGCACTAGATTTCTGTAATAGTTTTATTATATTATGTTGATCTAGGAAACACTGTTTTCTTGATTTCTACTTATGAATGGTTAAATACTCAGTCTGAATATTTAATCACTTATACTTCTCTATATTCTACTTATCCATCTCATTTAAATCAAAATAACCATATGTATTTGAAGAAAAACCTTTTGTTTTATTAAGAATCTTTGTAAGTTTAAAGAACCTGTTTTTAAATAGTTCACTGGTCCTCCAAACCATTAAATTCAACAAAATTTTTTAGATGCTTTGGCATAGCCAATTGACCTTAGGTTATCTCAAAGGAAAACATTTACTCTACTCGACTTCTTTGACAAGGATTAACCGAAAATAGAAAACCAATTAGAGTAGGCGGCACTATTTAAAAGTGCAAGCATCATGATTTCACCATGACTGTCTTTGAAAGGAACACATTTTCCATCAGAGTATCATCGACTAAAAGAAATGCAAGATTCACATAAAGAAAGGGACTTGAGACATATAACCAAGTGTTGATAGTAGTAGAACTTCCTCTTGGATTTCACCGAGCTTGTGTGAGAAGCTAAACACGGTCTCATGCGAAAGCTATCCTATAATTGAAAAGAAAACAAACGAAAGGAAAGAAGCAGAGTGAATGTAAAAGAAAGAAAATCAAAGAAACAACAAGAAAATAAAAACTACTCATACTCCTATCCTAAAGAGAGCATAGGCCAAACTTATGTAAAGTGATACTTCAAATGCATCCATTGGCGCATTAGCTAGCCTATGTAGGTGAGGGAATGGATGTCAAGAAATATATACAAGCATACCAGCAAACATGAAGGATAAGACAATACAAACCAAAACCTTCGAAGTTTGAATGAACACACAGAAAAGTAAAAATGAAAAGTGCATGAAAGAAACTCTGTAGATGTACCATGGTGTTTAGACACACTACGAGTCAAAGACATGCAAGTACAAACTTTTGAACTGGGAAGACAAGTAAACATGAAGAAAGAAGAAAATTTTTGCTTTGCAACTATTCTCACCACGTATGACTCCAATTAATGAGCGATAGGATTGTGTGATACATATGGAGGATGTGAAAATTGTAAAATAGATTGATTTTCAAAGTGTATGAGAGAATGATGAGGGGCCTGGTAAAAATTCAACATATTTTTGATCAAAAGTGGAGTTGACCTCAAGACTATGAGAACTTGACATAACCATTAGCTCAAGATGAAGTGCCTTGACATCTAAGGGAAGTTCCAATTCATCATAAGATGGATCGTCAAAGATCGGTCGCTTAGAAAGATCAACAGTGGAAAAATCAGAATCGTGATCGAATGAATTAATGAAAAGATCACGACAGCCATGATAAAAAAGTTCTAGATTAGCTACAGAGGCATCCTCATGATCTGATGAATCGTAAAAAGGGGATGATGAAAAATGAGAAATTTCACCCTCTATATTCCTAGAAAGATAAGATAAGAGGGTAGGAGGATCAAACAAAAAAGATTTGTACTCTTCGCATTCAGATGAAAAAATGGCATTCCATGTGTTCTGAGAAATATTTAAAGTAATAACATCAACAGAGACTGAATTTTCACAAGATTCAACGAGAATGATAAAATCGTGGAAAATGTTAGGATACTGCGAAAGAGGTGCAGACAGAAGGAGGTCATCCTCCACTGTAGGTTCTTGTTCAGAATCCCACACATACTCATCGAAAATGATACCGCAATTTGGTTGTTCAACACCAACCCCATCCAAAACTTGATCCTCGTGAACATCATAAGAGAGATTTGAAACAGGTGAACATGAAAACTCACAATCCAGAGGATAAGAGGGACCAAAGGATGGCAGACGAGGAGATAATACTTCATCACAACCATCAGATTGACAACCCAATCCTGCGTTGAAATTCTGAGTAAATGGGTTGGGAGAAGATGGTAGTAGATCAACAAATAAATTCTCAAATTCCCCACCTCAAGTTGTGGAACTAGATTTGTTTTATGAGAAGGGGATGAAGGGTCACTTGGAACAACAACCTCATTCATCATAGATTTAGAAGATCTAACACCGAGGTATGTTGGGAGAGGTTCAAAAGATTCTAACTCGTGTGAATTTTCTGAAATGTGAACAAGATATTGAAATCTTCCTGTCAAGAACTTCCAATCAACTTCATCTTTCATAAATTCAAAACACAAATGCATGAAATGATTGTTAAAATGATGTAGTGATTCATCAGGTGATTTTCAAAATTCTAAAATTTTCTTGCACATACGTTTACGATCATACATATCAAAAGCGCAGAAAAAATCAGTGACAAGATGTTCGAAACAGTGTTTGGAGGCATCAATCAATGCGTGACACCCTTTCCTTACACGCCCTTCGAATGTGAGAATGAACAACCTACAAACAACATCCTCATAGTGGATGTTGTGCTTTGTGCAGAAATAAAAAAAAATGAGCAGCATGCTCAAATAAGGTTGTCTTACCCTTGCCATTGAGTTTGAGAGTTGAAAAGTCATCTACAATGCTCGCCGACACTTGTAGACTTATGTTTTTGGAAAAACATGTCGGGGTTACGATTGTGGAAGAAGTCATTAAATGAGTGGAGAAATTCAAAACAAAATTCAAGGGCTTATCTTGTCATATGGCCCTCCTTCTAGTGCCATAAATGTTGATGGTGTTGGACCCGCCAACGTTGAGGGGATCTCCCTGATATGAAGTCCCAACTAGACATCACACCATTGCGAGTAGGAGTCCCAGCAGTGGGTGGTAATGTTATGCCTTGACTGCGAAAACGTGCAGAGTGAAGTGGGATAACTTTGGGTGAGAACAAGTGTGTGACCTTGCAGAAGGCCAAGTGCGATGCATGAAGGTTCCAGGACATGAAGGGAAAAGGATGTGTGCCCCTTAGAAGCCTATAATACTACACAGCTAGAAAGGAACACATGAGCGTAATCACATCACAAGATAAGATGCGTAATAGTCAACAAGTTAAAGTGATGAATTAATACAACAACATGCATTCAACAAGATTCATACAAATGCAAATGAAATAGTTCATAAGCATAAGTGTAAGTTAAATAACATACATTGAAAATACAACAATACTAGTCCTACTATATTCACAACATATGCATGAAAGCGTGTTGGCTCTAATTTTATTATTATAAGTGAAAGTTCCATTCATGCATACACCATTGAAAAATCACTAGCCCCAATAATGGAACATTAAAGTCAAGAACACCTACTCCTCCAAAGAATTATACTTGCTCTACGCTATGGAAAAGCCAAGGCTCTTCACAATACTCCCAATCTCCTTCTAAGCCTAAGTTTAGCCAAAATCTTGGCTCCCAAAGTCCCCTTACATGAGTTATGAGGTTCAATTTATAACAAGAGGGGGGTGACTCTTCAACTCCCCTTTGTGACCTTTGGACTACCCTCATGAATCTTCAACTTCTTGACAAGAATGTCTCATTACATTATATGCTGACTCTTCATATTCCAATATTGAGACTTGGAATTTCACATAAAACATAATTACAAATAATATTACATTTTACACTTGAACCCATATGATACAAAATAAGGTAGAGACAACTTGATAACCTAACAAGACATAACACTATGATGCTTGAGTTTGGGAGAAGTCTAGCTCAACAACCTCCACTTGCTGCTTCTTAGTCACATATTGGTGCCAAGCTTGATACTGTGTGATGATGTCCCCAAACTTCGTGATGGTGTCTGGCTCGAAGTGGACTCTAGCCTCCATGAAATCCAAGTAAAATGTCTTGGAACTTGTTTCAAGTTCATTTTGAAGCATGAGCAACATTATTCTGAGTTGGATAGGACCACCAATGTACTTCTGCATGTTTAGTTTGTTCAACTCTAATATTCCTTGGTGGCAATCTGTCTTAGCTGCTCCAATTACTCTTCGATCTCCTATCGGACTTGGTTCTTGGATTTGGCTTTGGTGAGTGAACCGACTGATGGGATATGGTGTGTTCTCACCAAGACATCCAAACTACTGAACAACCGTACATATGAGGCCTGAATGTTGCCAATGAATGAGGCGAGCTGCTTGTTGTTCTGAATCAACATCCGAACTTTCGCTTTCTCCAGCTCTGCCTGTGGCTTCATTTTCTTCACTAAGTCAAGTGGTGCCCCTTTGTATCTCATTATCCACTCTTGCACATAGGAAATGACATCTTGTATGTTCTTGAGAATTTTACGAAAACTCTTTTCTCTGCTGCTGTAAGCCATGCAAACAGAGAAGTGCTTTATGTACGGTGATAATGATCCAGGTGGATATTGGTGGCCACCCACCTATTCCACCTAGACCCCCCAGTCAGTTTCATATGTTTCCTTAATTGTAGCACAGTTTACTATTTTTGGCAATTTCTCGGGTCTTGAACTTTCGGAGCCATTTTGATGCCCTAAACGACGTTTTTTGGGCAAAATTCCTCTAGTGATTGCTTTGGTAATCACAATAGCAGTTGTAGTCCTTGGAGAGATCTTTCCAATGAGGTATCATACACATCAAACAAAGATAATATGACCAAGTTACGACCCCAAGAAGTTGGCTGCCCAACTAACCCTAATGAGGCCCATAAACTCTTGGTATTACATCTCCTTGGGTCAGGGTTTTGGTTGTTTAGGGTTTTCCCTTATTGTTCAATAATAAAAAGGCCCTTGAGCCTCATTGTAACTCAGTTTAGAGGCATGTATCCGCCACATCTCTTCTCAGAGATAATCTACCATCATCCGAGCTATCTTATTTCCATTACGTTTGTAAGCATAGTTCAGTAATTTTCTATCAATGAAATGAAGTGTTTTTCTACTGCATCTCTGTGTTTATGATTATATCTGTAAGTTGTTGTGTTCCTGTTTAAGTTCAAATTAGTGTTATCAGAGCAGTTCACTCTTTCTCTATTTTTCTTTGTATGTCCCCAACGAGGTTAGGGTATAAGGAGTTAGGGATCGAACTGGTTGAACCATTACAGGATCAGCCTCCCAAAACCCGACAAACTCCCATGGCAGAAGAAAATAAAGATGAGGAGGCAGGAGATCCTTTCAAAATGTTGCTCAAGGAAGCCCTCGAGTGACAGAGGGATGCGATAATGGATAACTTTGCCTAGATCCTTCAACGACTACCCACAAGCAATGCATGTTCATCCAACAATGAAAATGGAGGTGCCACTCCTTTTAAGGTACAATTTAACTCGATATTTCCATATTCGAAGGACTGATAGATGCAAACACCATAGATAAATGGTTAAATCTATTGAAAGGATATTTTTTAGTTCATGACTTTTCCAATCGGGAAAATATTATGTTTGCACTTCTTAAAGCTGCCCCACACGTCAAGGACTAGTGGGAAACCTACTATGAACAAAAGGATGAGAGTGAACCCTCGTTGTTTTCATCTGCACCTACTTGGAATTCTTTCTGAGATGCCATCAAGGAACAATATTACCTTGTCGAAAGCTATGAAGATAAATACATAAAGTGGACCACGCTACGATAGGAAAGGAAGCAAGATGTGCCGAAGTTCACAAATACTTTCCATACGCTTCGCACAAAGCTGGGTATCAAGGATACTGAGCGTCATTTGGTGCTAAAATACCATGGTTGTCTACACAAGTACATCCAGGACAAGATGAAGTTCCTGGACATTTCCTCGCTCAGCACAACATTTTGATATGCTGTAAAGATTGAGCAGAAGTTTAAACAGAAGAAGCGAGACTTTGGATATGCAAATCCAAAGTAAGGAAAAGGCACCCCCAGACCACATAACAAGGGATCAAGCCAAGTCGAGGCAACCCAGGACAACCTGCCGAAGCTGCAAGCAAAGAACAACACCATAAAGAAGAAGAAGGACATGTGAAAATGGTGTGAGTTCCATAAGAGCTCCACTCACATTACAAGTGAGTGTCGGGCTAAGCAGCCACTGGTGGCCGAGCTGAAAGCTTCCGAATAAGACGCAGGTACCGACTCTGAATTGGAACCTGATAAGAGGACTGACAAAGGGAAGAAGATCATTGATACAAAGCCCAGTGCCATCGTGGCCACCACAAAGATCTAGAAAATTGAGCCTGAAGATCCATAGGGGGGGAACGCCTCTTCCACTCATAGATGTGGGGGGTTCTATGTTATAGTTCATTGTTGACAACGGGAGCCAAAAGAACCTCATTTCAGAAGAAGTCATGAAGCGGTTGGGCCTAAATACTACAACACATCCACAGCTGTACACCATTGAGTGGCTTCACCAAGGACAAGATCTTCGCGTCAGCCAACAATGCCACCTTCCCTAAAACATCAAGCCCTTCACGATGAGGTACTGTGTGACATTGCTCCTCTTGAAGTTTCTGATGTATTGTTAGGACACCCATACTTGTGGAAGCGACATGTTGTATATGAGCCTAGAACTCACTTTGTGATTATTACTTGGCTAATAAGTTGTACAAGATACCAGAGGTAGCCCGCCTACCGCCATCTCCTTGATCACTGCAAAGAAATGAAGTAAGATCATTTCCCAAACTAGGAAATTCGTTTTCCTTATGATTCACCCCCAAGGCAAGAAGAAGGTTGTGGCCACGACTTCCAGGCAAGGCTCCTCTTCACAACAACAACAGATGGACAAGGTCGTGGAGGAGTACAAGGACATAATTGCCTCACCTAAAAGGGTACCTCTCCACTGTCAAGTCAAGCACTCCTTCGATTTGACCCCGGGCGCACCGCTACCCAATGGACCAATCTATCGATGCTATGTTCTAGAGAATGATGAGATCAAGGGGCAGATTCAGGAACTACTACAGAAAGGGCACATTAGGCCAAGCTCATCACCCTATGGGAGCCTGATTGTATTGGTACAGAAGAAGGATGGGACCTGGAGGCTCTGTATTGACTATCGAGCACTGAACAAGATTATTGCTCGGAATAGGTACCCAATCCCACATATTGCTGACCTTTTAGACCAGCTCAAGGGGGCCAACCATTTCAGCAGGATTGACTAGAAGTCAGGTTATCACCAGGTGCCTATCGAACCCTCCGATGTGTGGAAGACTACCTTTAAATCCAAGGAGGGGATTTTCAAATGGTTGGTCATGCTGTTCGGATTGATGAACACCCCTGCAACCTTCATGAGATTGATGGATGACATCTTGCGGGCCTTCACCAATGAATTCATGGTGGTGTATTTAGATGACATCTTGATCTTCAGCTAGAGTTGGGAAGAGCACCTCTACCATATTCGACAGGTCCTTCAAACCCTTTGGAAACACAATATGTGTGCTAAATTGGAGAAATGCACTTTTGGATTGACCTAGGTTCAATATCTGGGGTACATCATTGATGAGCAGGGTGTACATGTGGACCCATACAAGATACAAGTCATTCAGGATTGGCCAGCCCCAACCAGTCTAACAGAGCTCTGCAGCTTTTTGGGTCTTGCCAATTTCTACTGTAGGTTCATGTTGGGGTTTTCTCATATCACTTGGCCTTTAATCCAAATCACCAAGGGCGGAGCGAAAGAAAAGTTCTTTTGGTCAGAAACCCAACAACGAGCATTCTCCTGTTGAAGAATTGCCTCTGTTCTGCCCCAATGCTCACATTACCAGACTTGCAACAACCATTTGAGATTGAGACAAATGCCTTCAACTATGCTATTGGTGCAGTTCTTACTCAACATGGGCATCTAGTGGCTTACCATAATGAGACACTTTCAGACACAGTCCGAAAGTACCCCACTTATGACAAAGAAATGCACTCCGTTGTGCAGGCCTGCCATCAATGGAAGCATTACATTTTGGGGAAGGAAACTGTCATCCACACACACCATCGACCTCTATAGTTCATACAGACATAAGGGAAGTTACAGAATGATCACCATTAGAAATGGTCCACCTATCTACAACAGTTCCATTTGAACATAAAGTATAAGAAGGGAAGCACCAATAATGTCACTGATTTCCTCAGTCGACCACCAGTAATGGCACTAATCACTGTGCTCGACTCATGTGGGCATGAGTCATCGGGGTGGCCGCATATTTACAAGAGCAATCCAAAATTCGGCAGCATATACCAGACACTCTTGGAAGGGAAGAAAGCTCCAAATTTTCACCTTTAGGATGCACTGTTATGCCACTTGGGACACATATGTGTTCCTTCAAGTGAGCGTGCCAAGATGATTTGGGAGGTTCACTACAGTCGAGTCGCTGGACATTTCAAAGTAGAGAAAATAGTGGCTGTATTGTAGAAGTATTTTTATGGGCCAAAAGTTCGTTAGAATGTTGGGAAGTATATTAGATCCTGCACTGCCTGCACTATTTCCAAACCAACCATCAAGAAGCAAGGCCTATATACTCCTCTACCTACTCCTAGTTGGCCTTGGGAATCTGTCTCCATGGATTATATGTCAGGCTTTCCTTCTACTAAGCACAACAATGATTGCATTTTCGTGGTCATCGACAAATTATCTAAAATGGCCATCATGGCGACCTGCAAGAAGAGTATCATAGCAGAGGCCACTGCTAAGCTCTTCTTTGAGCGAGTGTGGGTACACTTTGGGATCCCACAGTCCATTATCTCAGATCGGGACAACAGATTCTTGAGTGCATTTTTGTCAAGTCTCTGGTCAATGCTGGATATAGAACTCACTAAGTCCACGACTTTCCATCCCCAAACTGATGGCCAAATAGAGGTTGTCAACAGGATGATCGCACACATTCTGCGCATGTACAACTCAAAGAATCCATGCACATGGGATGAAAGTATCCCCTATGTCCAACACAACTACAACATAGCTCTCCACATCTCAACAGGCCACAACCCCTTTCAGGTAGGGTTGGGATTTCAGTCATTATGCCCCATTGATGTGGCCATACCATTTACAGCCACTTAGGTAGATTCGAATCACGTGAAGTCTGAAGCTGAAAGGGATGACAACTTCATTGAGTGCATTCAACACATCCGCCAACAAGTCCATGATATATTGAACAGATCCAATGCTAAGTACAAGCAACGCCATGATCAACATCGAGTGTCGCACAAGTTCCAGGTGGGCGACAAAGTTTGGCTACATTTATAGAAAGAGAGCCTTGCTGGACCCCACTGCAAGCTTTTCCCACTCTGATATGGGCCATACACCATCACCAAGGCCATTGGTGACAATGCCTTTGAGCTCAACATCCCACCATTCCTTGGTCTGCACCCAGTGCTCAATGTAGATCGCCTTCAACCATACTTCCCACCATTGTTAGACACATCTAACATTACAGAACAACTCACACCAATAGATCTCAATCTGGACTGCATGGAACATGCCACAACTAATCAGATCATGGACGCGCAGATCAAGAACACTCTTCAACAGAGGATAGAACTATATCGAGTTTTCAAAGCAGGCCAACTCCGTCACCGTGGACCAGGTTCAACAGAAATTTCCTCACCTTGTGGAGGCTTTGCATGCAATGGGGACCATTGCTTCCTAAGGGGGGAGGAATGATCCAAGTGGATATTGGTGGCCACCCACCTATTCCACCTAGACCCCCCAGTCAGTTTCATATGTTTCCTTAATTGTAGCATAATTTACTATTTTTGGCAGTTTTTCGGGTCCTGAACTTCCGGAGCCATTTTGAGGCCCTAAATGACATTTTTTTGGAAACATTCCTTTGATTATCGATAAGCAAATTTCATTAGCAACTGTAGTCCTCGAAGAGATATTTCCAATGAGGTATCATGCACATCAAATGGAGATAATATGACCAAGTTACGACCCCAAGAAGTTGGCTGCCCAACTAACCCCAACGGGGCCCATAAACTCTTGGTATTACCTCTCCTCGGGTTAGGGTTTTGGTTGTTTAGGGTTTTCCCTTATTGTTCAATAATAAAAAGGCTCTTGAGCCTCATTGTAAGTCAGTTCAAAGGCATGTAGCCGCCACATCTCTTCTTAGAGATAAGCTACCATCGCCCGAGCTATCTTATTTCCATTCTGTTTGTAAGCATAGTTCAATAATTTTCTATTAATGAAATGAGGTGTTTTTCTGCTTCATCTCTATGTTTATGATTATATCTGTAAGTTGTTGTGTTCCTATTTAATTTCAGATCAGATAAACCCGTCATATAGCTTCTACATGGTTTCTCCGAGTGTTGATACTTCAGCAAGTATCGTTGCTCTCATCTCCTCTAAGTCAACCTGTGCAAAAACTACATTCTTTGTTGTTGCACAGAGTTTTTCTACCTCTTGCCTATAAGCTTGCAAGTTTTGTGCCAATTGCTCATTATTGGTCGTAAAAAACTGAATGTTTGATCTTGTTTCTCCTGCATAGACCAAGTTGGCTTCAACAATGGAATTTGGATGCTTCTTGGTGTCTGACATGATCACCCTTTCTCTAATGAATGTAGGTGATGCGAGATCTTCTGAAAAGCACTTTCTCCATGCTATTACAATCCTCCTTTGGAATTCATCGAATGAAATATTGTACACATCCACTACCATATCATCATCAAGGGGAATAACACTCCCTTCCTCACTCGGGGCCAACTTTGCTGCTGGAGGTGGTAGAGAAGGTGGGATGACCTATGGTGCACTCGGCATCAGATCAACATCTTCATTCTACGACTCTTGTTCGATATCCATGTTTGTCACTTCCATCAAGTGCTCAATGTACTGAGCAAGCTCCTGATCCTACAATTTTTCACCTTCCCCTTGAGCTGCTAGTGTGTTTTGTTCCTGCTCTTCAACCTGTATCGAAGTTATTTCCTCTGCCATTGCGCCTTTCCTTTGTTCTTCTTCCTTCTTCCTTTTCTCTTCTCATTCTCTCCTCCTCAACTCTTGCTCTTCCTTCAGCTTTTGCTTTGTCTCCTACAAATTCAATTATGCTTCTTGCAACTGCTTTTCTCTCTTCCTCCATTCTGCTCTCTGTATCCCCTACTTAATCTTTGCTTCTACTTCCAAAGTTACTTTCATGATAATAGGATTTGATTTCATCTTGCAACTTTGTTCTCCCTATTGACTGTCTGGAATCTTCCTCTTTCCCTTGTCCTGCACTAGATTGTTTCCTTCTGCTGCTGTTGCTTCCAGAGTTATTGTCGTCTATTGAGTAGCCTATGAAGTCCCTGCTAAACTGACCAACTCATGGAGTCTAGAGGCATTGTAGCATTACCTCCATGGATCCTCTTATGGCCAATGGAATGCCCCGCCAATCCATAGAAAGTAAACTCTCGCACATTGGTCTTTTCAAATACCACGGGGATCATACAGATTAAATTCTCGAATACTGAATTCAAACCTCTATATCTCCAATTTGCAAAGGAAGAGTGGGCCATGGTGCTTTCTTCTTCTTGTGCAATGCTATTGACAACCTTGTGCGAGATGATACGATACTTATTACTTCTTTGTTGGGTGTCTGTCATATTATTTCCACGAATAGCCCCACGTGGGGTGGGGGAGGGGACGATATCTCTCCTTGTTCGTTGTACCGAGTGTAGCAGGGGGGGTGGTAGCCCCCCTCTATGGAGTCCGGGGAAGCACCCCGAGGAATTTTTTTGGACCCTATATTAGGTGGGTAGGCCTACCTATGGTTTTGTGCATGGTTTTCACACATGGTTTTGGGCATGAAGGTTTTCTGCCCATGGTATTTTGTAGATCCAGTCAAGGGAACTAAGATTATGTTCTAATCCATGGTTAATGGATCAGGGTTTATGGATGCTTCAACATATATATATCTATATCTCTCTCTCTCTCTCTCTCTCTCTCTATATATATATATATATATATATATATATATATATATATATATATATATATATATACCTCATTGCATGTTGGGGGAAACTTCGTTTACGGCGATTCGAACGTATAACCTGCCGCTTCATGGCTTCCACGGCGTACAGGCTCTCTGCGCTGCATGTGGGTCGCAGAAGGCCCAAAGATCTTGTGACGGCCTCGAACCTGGCCTACTCCGTTTTCATTACCGCAGGGGAAGAAAATGAACCAGCTACTCAATCTACCTGGCGGAAATGGAAAGAAATGATGACAGAGGAATTGGGAGAGCGCGAACCCATGGCGGAGCTTTGCAATAGCTTCCGTCCTTCGTCAGATCCCCAGCTGCGTTTGATAATCGCGGAGAGCCTGAAAGGAAAGTCAGGTCTGTTAGGGTCGGATCCCCAAATGGAGACAGAGCAAAGGGCGATGCTGAGCGAAGGGTTTTTTGACGGCGATGGGGTTCTGTATGAACACGATCTCCACGTCCTAATGATCAGACTCAGCCCTTCTTTCATTGTTGAAGCAGAGAAATCATCTCCCTTCAGAGTCAATGCTGAAATCAACGGAGGAGGGCTGCATGAAGCGGATCTACTTCCCCCCACTGCAAATCGATTCGAAAATCCCAGATCTGGCCTAGATCTACCCGATCCGGAAATCAATCAAAGGAAAAGACAAAGTCCAAGAGATCTGGAACCTCTCTCGAATACGGAGACAGATGAGTCAGATCTGACTAGAATCGAGCCACACCAGACTGCCAGGACAGGATTCCAAATTTTTGTAAAAACGCCAAAAGGAACCACAAGCGTGATCTGGATTTATGATAGCGACAGGGTCTCAGATCTGAAGAACAATATCGCCGATCAGACCGGCTACCTGCATGAGGAACAACACCTGTTAAATGAGGGCAGATCGCTGCAGGAACGCAGAACCATGCAAGAATACAACATCAAACCAGGCTCCACAATCATCCTCAATATGAGATTAAGAGGAGGAGCTGGAAACACTGGAACTAGCTCGCAAAACAAAGGGTATTTTAAGGAAGCAGTGAAGGGCAAAGGAAAAAACTCCACAACTGCCACTGAACCTCCAGGGCAGTACATTGTAGATCAAATACAGGAGAGCCCAGCTATCTCCATCGAAATACCAGAGGTAAAAGAAATACATTCAGATTTACAGAAAAAAGCAGTTATTTGTAGATTTAATGGTTTCTGGCCTAGAACTGATGCATTGTATCAATGGATCTACTCGGCTTGGACAAAAAATTGCCAAATCTACCTATACCCAAAAGGGTTTTTTATAGTATGCTTTGAGACAGAAGAAGAAAAGGAAACAGTGCTCAACCAAGGGCCATGGTTCTGGGGCAGTGCTGGACTTTTTATTATCCCTTGGTTTCCTGAGTTCGATGCCAACACCATGGTGGTATCAAGGATGCCAGTATGGGTTAGGTTGCATAATCTCCCTTTACATTTATGGCATTCAAAGGTTCTAATAGCAATTGGTAATACCTTGGGGAGAATGTTAAAGATAGACGGAGAGCGATACATAAAAGGAATATTTACTTTTTCCAGAATATGCGTTGAGGTAGATCTCAGCCAAGGACTACCTGAGAGCATCATTCTGAACTTCAATAATACTCAGTGGAAACAACCCTTGGACTATGGGAATACTGCCTTCAGATGCCGAGGATGTCAACAAACAGGTCATCTGTACAATGCATGTCCAAACCACAATATGAGCAAGCAACAACAAAGGAAGCCGAAAGGATGGCAGAACATAGATGCAATATATAAGAAAGCAACTATAGCAAAGGAAGAAGAACAAAATTCAGCAAAGGATAAAAATCAGGACAATAAGGAAAAGGAGACTAATGAGGAAAAGGAACAAGAGACCCAGATGGAAACAGGTGGTAATAAACAAAGTCACAGCCCTGAAGGATCGGATTCAGATAAAGAGCAACCAATGTGTACGATGGAAAACCAGCTAGCCGTTCTTGACTCCCCTCCCAACATGGATGGTTGGCGAAAAGTGGAGAAGAAGAAGGGCAGGAAGACTTAGGCCAGCTGGGCTTTCTTTTAGGGTTGTATTGGAGCAACTCTCTTTTTTTTTCTGCCTTTAGGCAATGTTGTATATTGCAGGCTGTGTGATTTTTCCCCACACAGCTAAACTGAATGCTTTTTGCATATGCTTGTAACTTTTTATTTTAATAAAAAGTTCGCTTTTTTTCTTTGGAATATATATATATATATATATATATATATATATATAGATATATATATATATATATCTATCTATCTATCTATATATATATATATGTATTGTAACATTGAGAGGAATATAATAAAAAATCAATCTAGTAGTCCTGGTTTTGGGATCCAGGGAAAAATCTATGCGTATATCTATTTTATGTTGTACGCTTTCGCTATTATTTATTTTCTATTTTTAGAATTCATGTGTAGGTAATTTTTGTATGGGGTTAAAACCTACATTTGGAATCAGAGTTGTTTTGGCTTAAAGGGGACGTCTTTGCTGCTAAGGAGTTTTTCTTAGGCCTGTGGTAGACCTCATTCAGTGGGATCAATTCTTGTGGTGAAAGAATATGTTGAGTAGTGGAAAGATAGAGATCGAGAAATTTAATGGTCAGAGTTTGGAGTTGTGGAAACTCAGGATGGAGGGTTTGTTGGTGGGTAAAGAGCAGTGGATTGCGGAAGATCCAGGTACTAAACCAATAATAATGTCAGCTGAAGACTGGGCGAAGTTATATCAGAAGGCAAAGAGCATAATACGATTGTGTATCTCAGATTTAGTATTGTTGAATGTAAAAGGGGAAGCTTCGGCGAAGGCTTTGTGGGACAAGTTAGGGACATTGTACCAATATAAGTCTCTGTTGAATAAATTGTTACTATGGAAAAAGATGTATAACCTGAGGATGAAGGATGGAGACTCAGTGACAGAGCTTCTGAACGCCTTTAATACTATGGTAAGCTAATTGTTATCTACTGATATAAAATTTTTGGATGAAGATAAGTGCATCAGTTTGTTGTGTTCTCTATTAGATTCATGGGATAATCTGGTTGTTGCAATAAGTAGCAATGCGATTGCCTTGCAGTTTGATGAAATAGTCTCATACTTCCTATCGGAAGAGATGAGACAGAAAAATATGAAGGGCTAGAATGGTGATGCCTTTCCTATATGAGGATGGTCCCATTAACAGAAAAAAAAATAAGTCCTCGAGTGGGATATCTAAATCTCCAGGAAAACATGTAAAGGTGTGTTGGAAATGCATAGAGGAATGGCACTTCAAAAAGGACTGTAGATCTAAAGCTTCTGAGAAAGGAAAGGGATTTGATGATGCTCCTTCTGCAGAGGAAAAAACCACCTCAGATGAAGGTGGGGATGTGTACTTGGCTTCTTCTTCAAGTACACATGTAGATCATGAGGCATGGTTGATTGACTCAAATGCATCCTTTCACTTAACTCCCCATAGGGAGTGGTTTTGCGAGTATGATAAATATGATGGTGGTGATGTATTCTTAGGGGATGATAGGAAGGATAGAATCGTTGGTTGCAGAAAAGTGAAGTTGAATTTGCAAGGTGGAAGGATTATAACACTTCTGGGTGTTCTGCATATTCCTCCATTGGCCCGAAATCTTATTTCTGTAAGCAAGCTGGATGATGCAGGTGTAAAAATAATGTTCGAGAAAGATACCTGCAAGATGGTTCGGGGAGCACTGGTATTGATGTGGGGAGTTCGGATTGGAACTTTGTACAATCTTTAGGGTAGCACTATTATTGATGGTTGCGACAATTTTGTGGTTCCTGAAAGTGGAGCAGAAAATCTAGTGGCTTTTGGAGAAAAGACCATGCTATGGCATCAAAAGCTTTGACATATTGGAGAGAAGGGCCTTTGAATACTTCATGGTAATGGTATGGTAAGATGTATGTCTAATTTCTCTCTGGATTTTGATTTTTGAGAAAATTGTCTATATGTGAAGCAGAATCGGGTGAGTTTCCCCTCTAGTGCTAAGAGGTGAAACAAATATTAGAGCTTGTGCAGAGTGATGTGTTTAGACCTGTGTCAGTTCCATCACTGGGTAAGTTTGTGTACCATGTATAATTTATAGATGACTTCTCAAGGAATACATGGATATATTTCCCTAGGAAAAAAATTGAAGTCTTTGACAGGTTTAAAGAATTTAAGGCTCTAGTGGAAAACCAAACAAAGAAAAAGATAAAGGTGCTAAGGACATATAACGGTGGAGAGCTTTGCAAGAAGGAATTTGAAGAGTTTTGTAAGAAGTGTGGTATATCAAGGTAGAAGACTACTCCATACACACCTAAGAAAAATGGAGTTGCAGAAAGAATGAACAAGACGTTGATGGAAAAGGAAAGAAGCATGCTCAGTGGTGCTAGGTTAGGAGAGGAATTCTGGGCAGAGGGTGTGGAGACTGCATGTTACCTGGTCAACATATCACCTTCACTAGTGTTGGAGCATAAGACTACACAAGAGGTATGGAATGGTAAGAAAACCTCTCTTCCACATCTGAGGGTATTTCGATGTGATGCATATGTACATGTTCCAAAGGAGAAAAGAACCAAGTTGGATAGTAAATCTGAAAGGTGCATCTTTATTGGGTATAAGGATGGTTTAAAAGGTTATAAGCTTTGGAACCCAAAACAAGGAAGGTTGTGTATAGCCGCGATGTGGTGTTTAGAGAGGTGAAATATGTTATTAAACATGAAGTCTTACCAAAGGAACCTGAGAAGATAGAGTTTGAGCTAAAAGGAGGAGGAATCAAACTCTACAACAAAGGAGGAATTAAGATGAAGAGCCACAAACTGCAGTTGCAAGAAGATCAGTTCGAGAAAGAAGGAAACCAGAAAGGTATAGTCCAACTGGTTTTTGTTCAAATTTTGCTTTAACTATTACTGATGATGATCCCAGATCTGTCAAGGAAGTAGTAGATTCAGAGGATGGAAAACTCTGGAAAGAGGCCATGGTTGATGAAATGGCATATTTGTAGAAAAATGAGGCTTGGGATTTGGTGGAGTTGCTGGCTAGAAGGAAACCCATTGGCAGCAAATGGGTGTTTAAGAAGAATATGAATGAAAAAGGCAAGGTGGAGAAATACAAAACTCGGTTGGTAGCAAAAAGGTTATTCCCAGGTGCCAGGAATTGATTTTGGTGATATTTTTTCTCCTGTTGCCAAGGTAGCTTCTATTAGATTACTTTATCTGTCGCTGCTACTTTTGATTTTGAGGTAGAACAAATTGATGTGAAGACATCATTTCTTCATAGGGATCTGGAAGAGGAGATCTACATGAAGCAACCTAAAGGCTTTGCGGTGAAGGGTAAGAAAGAAATGGTATTCAGGTTAAAAAAAGTCTCTAAATGGGTTAAAACAGTCACCAAGGATGTGGTATCAAAAATTCGATACATATATACGGGGACTTGGCTTCACCAGAAGAAAAGCAGATCATTGTTTGTATTTTAAATTAGTTGGTGACCGTGTTATTTATTTGGTCTTGTATGTGGATGATATGTTGTTGATTGGAAATAACAAAGAAATTATCCAGGAATTAAAGACCCAATTGTCCTCCAAATTTGACATAAAAGATCTTGGTGCTGCAAACTATATTTTGGGCATGGAAATTAAATGATATCGAGCAAAAAGGAAGCTCTGGGTAAACTAGAGGAAGTATGTCAAGACCGTATTGCAGAGGCTTAATATGCAATATGGTAAACCAGTGAAGGTTCCTATTCCTGTTGGTGTAAAGCTATATGTTGAACAATGTCCCAAGACACAAGAAGATGAAGAGGACATGTCTCGTGTTCCATACGCAAGTGCAGTCAGTAGCCTAATGTATGCAATGGTTTGTACTAGACTAGACATTGCACATGTAGTGGGAGTATTGAGCAGGTTTATGTTAAAACCAGGAAATGAGCATTGGAAAGTAGTGAAGCGAGTTTTCAGGTATTTGCATGGCACTAGTGATTATGGTATGTGCTACCAAGGAAGACTAGGATTGGACAGAGTTTTGGACATTCATGGCTTTGTTGATGCACGCTGTGCTGGAGATCTGGATTAGAGAAAATCTACAAGTGGGTATGTGTTTAACCTGTTTGGAGGTGCAGTCAGTTGGATGAGCAAGAGATAGTCTGTAGTGGCACTTTCAACTACAAAGGTAAAATACATGGCAACCACTCATGCAAGAAAGGAAGCGGTTTGGTTACAAAGATTGTGTTCATGTATGGGCTTGGTACAACGAGCTATAAGGATAGACTATGACAGCCAAAGTGCAATTTTCTTGGCAAAGAACCCTGCTTATCATTCAAAGACAAAGTGCATTGATGTTCAATATCACTTTGTAGGGGATATGGTTAAGAAAAAAAAGGTGTTGTTGGAAAAGGTGGACACTTTGAAGAATACTGCGAATGCATTGACAAAGTCTGTGAGCACTAAGAAGTTTTCTTGGTGTAGAGAAATAATGGGCATTGTAGGGCTCTCCTGTGGCCCCCTTGTGGAAAGAAAATAACAAGTGGGAGAATGTTGGGTATGCCTTATATTCTTTCCACGACTATCCCCACGCGTGGGCGGGGAGGGGGGCAATAGCCCCCCCTGTTTGTTGTGCCGGGCGATGCAGGGGGGTGGTAGCCCCCCTCTACGGCGTTAGGGGTAGCGCCTCAGGGAATTTTTTTTTGGACCCTATATTAGGTGGGAAGACCTACCTATTGTTTTGTGCATGGTTTTGGGCATGATGGTTTTCTGCCCATGGTATTTTGTAGATCCAGTCAAGGGAACTACGATTATGTTCTAATCCATGGTTAATGGATTGGGGTTTATGGATGTTTTGACATGTATATATATGTTTTGTAACATTGAAAGGAATATAATGAAAAATCAATCTGGTAGTCCCAGTTTTGGGATCTAGGGGAAAATCTCTGTGTATTTATGTTTTATGTTTTATATTCTTGCCATTGTTTATTTTCTGTTTTTAGAATTTATATGCATGTAATTTCTGTATGGGGTTAAAACCTACATTCTCATGACATGCAAGGTGGATCTTCTTCAAAGATGAGCTTGTATAGTGGTATGATGAAGTGGTTAGTTAGTTTTTCCATTACTCCTTGATAACTGTAATCCGAAAGCAACTTGCAATAGATGTGCACATTAGGTTGTTGTGGTGTCCATGTCCAATTCATGCCAACAAACTACTATTGTGCACATATTGCATCAAATAAATATCCAAACATATAGAACCTTGCTCGCTCACCCTCGAGAGGATTTTGAGTTTGTGCTACATGGGCCTTCAACTATCGAGTCAACAAATTTGACTAGTTCAATGATTTCCCCTCATTCACCACCTAGCCCAATAAGACTGCTCACCCTTGAGGAAAGGTTTTTGTGCTCTGCTGACCATGGATCCTGCAGGCAAAGATAACCGAGAGTTGGTAGGCCTTCCTGAGGGACTTTGTCTTGTACACATGGGTGGGTGTCTGTCAAAACTTCGATGGCTCTTTCACCCAGCATTTGATAGTGTGTTCACATAGCTATGGGTGGCATAGAAAAGTGAGTCCATGCTCTCTACTGTCTCGGGAAAGTGATACATGCGCTGATAGTCTTCTGCTTGGAAGGTGGCAAGCTTATGTCCGATGGTACTTCTCAATGTCATCGTCTTCTCATCAATATGTGAGACAATCCAGCTAATGACATCTACACATAGGAAGGATGTATACCTGCATGCAACCTTGTATAGTCTTGACCGCCAGTTGTTGAGATACACCTGTCGACCCTCTAAGTCTACCTCAAAGTATTTTGCAAAAGCATCTTTAACCTGCTGCCATGTCAGTGATGATCCCTTTTCAGTAAATAGTTGAGTATCTGCATACACTGGAAAGTCTACTGTCACTTGCTCAATTTCTTCCCAGTATTTCTTTCAATGGTTTCTTTTGAAGCAACTCTCTTAGGTGCCAAGGCAAAAACGAATGCTAGAGAGGTGCTCAACAACTATTGCACCTATGGAATATAAAAGACACTCATGGCAAGCAAATATCAGTATTAAGAAAATCTACTTACAAGGCATAATCAAGCAGTAAACCAAGCATCTGAAGTGGAGGATTTCATAATTCTCTTTAACAAGAGGGACTAGTTTCCTATGGGAAATGCACACTATGTAGTCCCAGTAGCCAAGGTCGAAGCTTGTGGCTTGAAACTACGTAATGCACAGTTCAACCTAGGTAGAGGTTTGGGAGAGACTACGCATTGCGTAGTCTCACTTGCCAAGATGACATGTTGGATCCTGAAACTGGGTAGTGCACAGTTGGAGCTAGCTTGTACTATGCACTACGCAATTCCAGAGGCCAAGATTTTGGCTTGAGCCTTAGGATTGTGTAGTGCCCAACTAGGCAAAGTGAAAACCGACCAAGGAAAGTGCAGATCTGCCCAAGGGAAGTGTGAAAAAAGAACAGATATGAGAGATAGTGAGAGCTTGAGTGCAGATCTCAGTAAGTATGAGTAAATCCATGTAGATAAAGTATAGAAATTAATCAAACAGAAGGAAAATCAATTCTGTGAGGTGAGTCGCCGCGATGACGACCATTGCTGCAAAAATAACAAAACCAATGTGACACTTGGGAAAGGAAATCTAAAACTTAAAAATACACTTCTACAAGTTAAAACAAGTCAAAACACCAACAACCATGAAGAGAAACAAGTGAAACGATACTCACACAAGCGAAATGATAAAATGCAACAAAAAAAGCGGCAAAAGATGACAAAAGAAAAACTTACTCGGAAAAGTGACGATGATCACACCGAAGGTTCCTTGATCTCCTTGGGAATGTTAGAGCTCCAGGATCGAATGTGAAAATGAGCTCTAGAAGCATAAATTAAAAATATTTGAGCGAATTAGGGTTTGTGATGTGCATGCCTAAAATCAAGGAGAAAGCAACACTTGGCGGAAGTTTCTAAAAATAAAAAAAGTGCCTCCTTCAAGATACTTAAAATAGATCCCTATTTTTTAGGGATGCTTTTTTTTTCTTTTTTCCATTTTAAGCTTTTCCCCGAGGAAAATTTCCATGCACATTGTCAGGAAAGACTACGCAGTTCTTGGGAACTGGGCAACTTTCCATCTCAGTGCACTCTGCAGTTTTTGAACTTAGTGAGAGATTGTGTAATTTCTTGGTTTAGTGTTGGGATTGCCTCCCATGACTGCACAATTTCTGAGCTCAAGGATGACTTCCAGTCAGGACTACACAATTCCTATCATCAAGGTTGCTTGACCTTAAGGATTGCGTAGTTTTTGGAGGCAAGCCCAAAACTGTTGTGAGACCAAGTTGGGAGATTGACTTGTGTCTTAGAAGAATCAACTAAGTGTGAAAGCAAGAAATCACAAGCACAAATGAAAAATACAAGTCTTGGTCGAAGCATGAATACCTGGATCAGTGCAAGGTGAGATCCTATGTATAAGAAGGAAGGCTCCAAAATCGAAGCATAGTAAAAATTTTGGAGGGTGGTTGTAGCTGCTACAACACCTTCCAAACTCCAAAGTTTTAGGCTCCATCCAATCTGTCTCGATCTCTTAATCTTGTTGTGGCTATCTTTGGAAAATTGCAAATTTTGCGAACTCAAATAAATTGGGAAATAGCTTGAAGAATTTCGATTTGGGTAAAATATGTGTGCTTTCTCTTCCTGTACCTTGCGGTGGTTTACTTCTGTAAACCCTCTGCATTTAGATCTGCTCAGTTCTTGCTTGTACCCCTCATATATTCTCTAATACCATGTAAAATTTTGATTAACTATTGCAATTACTAGTTATTATTCTCCTATATTATCATATTATTTGTCAACTAGAAAATACTAAATAAAACACAACTGCAACTTCATGAAAAATAAATACTATAGAAACTGAGAAATATATGCACACACACAAATAATGAACACCATTGTTTTTGGACAATTGTCTGTGGAAAAACCTTAAAGGGAAAACCAATTTGCAGATGAGGGTTTTACTACTAAAATTCTTTAGCAATTTGAGAGTACATCAATTTGCTTGCCTGACACTGGCTAAGCTCCAGAAAAATTTCTCCACTACTCCAACTGGCAAATCAAATTGGAAACACTAAGTTTCCTCTGCAAAAATCAACTTGGCCTCCTCCAGCAAACTCACACGCTCTTCCTGCAACTCACACTGGAAACTAAGAATGCTTCTAGAAATTTGTTCCAGCAAATGTATTGCCCCCCTCTATCCTCTAATTCTATTCACTTCCTCCGGGAATTATTCCAACAACTGGAAATGGAATTTACTGCTCCAGCAATTCACACTAGGTAAACTGGTTATTCAAACTACTTCCTTGGCCCTCTTTGTAAACTGGTTATTCACACTACTTCCTAGACCCTCTTTGTAAACTAGTTATTCACACTACTTCCTTGGCCCTCTTTTTTGCAGATAAATTCGACCTTTCTCTGATTCTGAGAATATTGGAAATCTCTGTGGAAATATCCTTTAGAATACTTCTCCCAAATTCTTTCAATTGAAACCCTTCTACTAGTGTTCCTGTGTTGCCTCTGCTCCCTTACTCTCACTACAATTCATGTCTCCTTCATGCTCTCCAAATGACCCTCAATCTCCTCTTATAATCTCTCATTGTTGAATCAACGACCATGATCTAATCACAATCAATGGCTAAGATCATTTTGACTCCATCAAGTGACTTTTTTGGATGTCTCTAGAGGAAAATCAATTTACCCCAATTAATATTGATTAATTAAGTTATTTCCCTAAGTTAGACTTAGGAAAATTTAATTAACTATTTAATTAAATATAATCAAGGCCTTTTCTTATTAAACCAATTATGGTATTGGAGAAAATGTGTTCCTTAGCCTCTTAGACACAATCTAAGACTAGAACACTTGTCTGAGCTACACAAACTAACATTTTTTCTAGAAATGGCCTTCGATGGTGCCTCTATGTCAATGGATGGAATGTAACCTTGTAAGTCTTTTGGGGTATGTACCACAACCTTTGATTTTGTCCAGAGGTTGAATGGCCTAGATTACCAGCTCCAATGCTAATGCAGAACTCCTTCTAAACTCTTGATGGTATGGGGATCTCAGGTCGTGTTCCTAAAATGTTGGAATTAGATTTTGATGCTCAGATGGGGAAGATGGGGTTTATACTAGTATGGGTTTCTTTACTAGGTTACCTCTATTTTTCTAGATGGAAGATGTATTCAAGGCCATTGGAAACTCTCTAGGTTTCTTCATTGAAGCAGATCTCTCTTTCATTACTTCAGGGTAAATGGGTATGTCAAGGGTTTTGGTGGGGATAAACCTTTCTAAGGTACTAGTGGACTTGATTTCAATAAAAAATGGGAACTTAACCCTTAGACATCAACTAAACTATGAGGGTATCCTCTTTAAATATAATGAGTGTCACACATATGGTGACCTCAGAGTCGAATTCCACTAAGTTTTCAAATGATAGAAGTGGGCCAAGAAGGATGTGGTTTAAAACCCCTTGGATCCTTCTACTGAGCTCATGAAAGTAGCTAGAGAATTGTCTAGGCTTACCTTGGACCAAAATTTTCCAATTCTAGTTGAAAATTCAACGAAGAAAAATATTAATGAGGAGCTATCTTAGCCTTCTCTGATCATTCCATTGATTTCAGAGGGTTTGGGTATGGTTTCTTCTCTCTCACCTGCTTATAGTCCTCCTTTTCATTTTTTTTTATGACATTGTTAAGCTCCCCTACATTTGTATCGCCAACCCTCCACTTTGAGCCTCTAAACTCTACCTTGGTGGTATAGGTTCCTCTCCTCAGCATAATCCTTTGAACTTTCATTGAAGGCTCCTTCAAACCATCGAC
Organism: Pinus tabuliformis; assembly: GCA_031772625.1. Taxonomy (NCBI): domain Eukaryota; kingdom Viridiplantae; phylum Streptophyta; class Pinopsida; order Pinales; family Pinaceae; genus Pinus; species Pinus tabuliformis. The sequence goes on along the minus strand of CM062817.1, from coordinate 1,286,827,744 downwards.
GTTTGGATATCCCTCCCTCCACGACCACCATTGTGCATTAAAATCTCTAATCAAAGTTGAGAGGTACCTCTTCTTCAGTTTCTTCAACCTCATCGGAGTCACAACTTATCTTCCTTCCTATATTGAATCTTGGTATTGGTCCAAAACTTATCTCCAAACCCTCATCTAGAGGTAGAAATTCTTACATATCAATCACTCAAGAAGAAACAAACTTTGTGATGAGATTTGGAAGGAAAAAAAAAATCTCTACTTGGGTCCCTTAAAGCAAATTAACCCTATCTAGTTCCAAATGAAAATTTTGTCCTTAAGTTGTGGGGGTATTGCAAACCCGTCAAACATCGAGAAATGAAAAGACTAGTAAATGCTCATTCCCTCCACATCACTCTCTTTTAAGAAACCATAGTACCAGGGGACAAAGGTTGCGAGTGGATTTGGAAAATCCTTCCAACTTGGGAATTAGTTTTTTGGATGCTTCGGGAAACTCTAGAAGTATTCATAGAGGATGGATGAGAAATTTTTTCTAGTTGAGATCCATGTGGTGCCTTCATGTGCCTAACTATCTATGGCTCACACATAGACAATGAGATCTTTAGGGAATCAATTTTCCTATCTCCCTCTTTGATCTCTCACCATCGTTGGAGGAGATTTAAACTTATCTTTGTGGACATGTGAATCTCGGGGGGAAAGGGCTCATGATCCTCATTTTGAATTCTTCATAAATTAAATTGATTAAGTCATTCTCATGGATATTCAACCAAAAAATCTGTAGCCCAACTGGAGGAATAGTTGAACAAGTTATGCAGGGCCAAGAGACTAAACATGTTCCTTATATTGGAACAAATTCTGGAGCTAAATATTCACATAAGACAATGGGTTTTTATTGGGGGGACTTTGAACATTCTTTTATACTATTGGAACTTTCCCCTCCCCCCCTAAAACTCGAAAGTCCATTCAAACTCAATCCCCACTAGATTGAAGGTCCTTCTTTAATTAAAGCTATCCAAGACATTTTGATACTAGACAACCCATAGAGCATATCCTCCCCTACACTTTTATTCCAAGAGAACTTAAAAGAGGCAAAGCAACTATTTCTTCCCCAGTAAAGGAAAAAAAAGAGGAGGAATTGATGAAGCTAGAAGAATTGTAAAAAATTATTGAGGAAGGATATCAAAAGGACATCAATGAAATCCCTGAGTAAGAAAATAGAGAGCATATAAAACTTCTAGAGGGCCAAAGAGGGAAATTTTTATTGGAAAAGTTGAATGAATGCAGAATCAAAAGTAAGGCTTTTTAGTTGTAAGAAAGAGATGAAAACACTAATTTTTTTCACCAATATGTGAATAATAGGAAGTCTATCTATACAATATGTGGAATTTAAATATCATCTGGATTTGTAGTCTCCACCTTTTCTAGTATCGTAGATGAAGGCACCTGACACTTTAATTCTCTATTTTGGGAGGACAAGAGGGTCATTATCAAACACATTATTCAATCTACTTATAAATTCCCTAAATTTGTAAATTAATAAGGAAATAGACAACTAATGGAGGAAGTGACAAATGAGGAACTGGAGGGTGTCCTTCATAGCTTCTAGAAAGGGAAAAACCCATGACCATATGGAATTCTTATTGAATTATATTTAGGATATTTTGGGTTCATAAGGGATGATCTTCTCATAATGGTGAAAAACTCCCACTCCACGAGACAAATGTTGGTCCCTTTTAATGCTACATTCATTGCCCTTATTTTGAAAACTGATAATCCATCCACCATTGAAATGTTTTTCCCAATATCTCTGTGCGACTCAATCTATAAGGTTATTTCCAAACTCATCTCCCTTCATCCAGAAGACATATTTTAGGATATCATCTCTTCGAAATAATTTGGTTTCTTAAGGGGAAGGAAAATCCATGAGGAAATAACATTGGCACAAGAAGATCCTCATGCTATTCACTGTAAGAAACTAAAAGTAGTGGTTTATAAAGTGGATCTCTCAAAATATTTTGACTAGGAAAATTGGCTCTACTTATGACTTTTGCTAATACACCTAGGGTTATATGCCCAATTTGCCTCTTGGATATACAATTGTTTTAGTTCCTCTACCTTTGATATCCTCATAAATGGTGCAACCTCCCCTTTTTTCCACAGAGAAAGGGAATTGAGGAAGGGGTGTACCCTCTCCCTATTACTTTTTTGTTGGTAGCTAAGGGGCTTAGTTAAGTCATCAAAGATGCTTAATCGAGGAATTTATTTCATGGTATTAAAATTTATCACCAATGCATTCTCTCTTACCTTTTGTTTGTGGATGGAATCCTCATCTTTTGTTAAGGTACTTGGTACAACCTTGAAAAAATTGGAGAGATGTTTTATGGAGTGCCGTAGGAATGTAGGCGAACAAGAAAAAATCATCTTTCTATGCTTATGGTCTATTAGGCAAGGAAAAAGGGTTCGTTAAGAAGCCATTGTCGATAATTTCTCTTAAATTAATTATGGCTTCAAATATTTCTTTCATAATGAATCCAAACCTCTACCTAAAGGCTGATTAGTACTAACTTCTAGAAAAAATTTAAAAGAGAATAAATATATAGTTCTATAGGTGGCTTCCACGAGCAAGTCATTTAGTGCTAATGAAATCAACCATCGAAGTTATTTTTGTCTATTGGGAAACTTTGGCTTGGATACCTAAACATATTTTGAAAATAATCACTTAGATATCTCCCATATGCTTATGGGTTGGAAAGGAAATAGAAAAACAACCCTTGGTTTTATATTCATGGAACTCTATAGCAATTCCAAAAGCTAAGGGAGGATGGGGGCTCAAAAATATTTTTGTTTTCTGAAAGGCTTTTAAGCAAAAGTTGTTTGGAAGATTATTGTTGGGGAAGGTCTTTGGGAAAATTTATGCATGCAAGATACATCCATCCCTAATGTATATTGAACGAGATATGATCCCCAAATAAATCCTCCTCGAATGGATCAATTGTTTGGAAAACGATTATATGGGCTTCTAATATCATTGTACTAAGACTTTGCTGGAAAATTGGAAATGGTTCTTAATTCCTTATTGGAGAGGAACCTTAGGTACATAGAAATGGTTAGCACCTTCTACTAGACCCTCTTATACAAAATCTAAATAGGGTCGATATTATCTATCTTAGTCAAGTAGGAATTCGTGATCTGTGAACATGCTCTTTCTCTTGGGCTTCTAGCCAAGATTTGTTCAAAGTGAATAATTAGGCTGAGAAATGGAATAAATTTACAAGGGCATAATGCACTTCTCTAGCCTCTTTATTAGATTCTCCAAACTCACCCACTTGGGCATTCAAAAAAACCAATGAACAGTCTCCCAATAATAGGATGCCTATTTGCAGCCCAAGAAAATGTCCAACTAAACAATACTTGGTGGGTGGAAAAGTATGGTGGTATAAATTCTCTACAAAAATCAAAATTGTTCATGTGATTATCCCTAAGAAATAAAGCCCCCACACGGGTTTATCCCTAGAAAATATATTTTTTCAAACCAATTTGTTGTGCCTTATGCTTCTAGGAAGCTGAATTGGTCCATCATTTGTTTCTAAATTGTCCATGTTCAAAACTAGTGTGGAGGAAGTTACCTAGATCATTGGTCAAAACAAATGCTAACAGGGGCCAACATTTGAGAAAGCTCTAAAAATTTGGTTCTCCAGAAATATTAGTAAGAAGCAAAAAGTTCTCACTTTCTCCATTATCTAGGATATTTGGATATTTGACTAGACTGCAATAAAGTCATCTTTCTAAATTAATAAGCATCCATGCCAAAATTTTCCATCAAGAACCTTATAAACTTGGACCACTTTAATTCCTTCAAAAAATTAGGTCCCAAAATAAGGCCTTTTCTTACTCAAATCCAAACTTCCATTCCTTAGGGATTCTTTGATGGACTTGTTGGAAATAATACTGAGAGGGGGGGTGAATCAGTATTATCAAATCAATATGAATTTTTCATTTCCATATTCAGATTCATATATGCTACTTCCATAACTATGATTAATGCAACCAGTGTATATCCAGTAAACTTATGATTCAGTTAGTTGATCCTTATTGAGTGGATCAAAACATTATTAACCATATGACCAGTAAACAGGAGCAGTAAAATAGAACAGATCACCACACACAAGAATCACACATGAACACCATGATGTAAGGTGGAAACCCAATGTGGGTGAAAACCACCTGCTGCAAGTCGTCTCAAAATTTCTTTTATAGGAAACTTCTTTTACAATGGTTCTGTACTGGTGCAGTCTTATACCAGTACGCAGGCTTCTACCTGCAGAAGGCTGCAACCTTCTCTCATTCTCTAGACTCCCCTGGAAGGGAGCTACAACCCCCTTAGCTCTTGTACTAGCCAATCCATTTACTAGTACGCAGGCTGCTACCTGCAGAAATGCTCCAACCTTTACTCATTTTCCAATTGCTACTGGAAGGGAGCTACCACCCCCTTTGCTCTTGTACTAGCTGAGATACTAGTACGTAGGCGCCTACAATCTTCTCTCCTTCGGGTACCACGTTTCATACATTTTCAGACTGGATACTCATGGAACACAACATCATAATCTGAAAGGCCACGTTTCATCTAATTTTCATACTGGACCCATCAATACGTAATCAATCAATCTTCAAAATCACCCAATCACCAGATCATTACAGATACAAGGATAGTATGTGTGTTAGCAACCAGATCTAGTCCATCAGATCACATAAAGATAAGTCATTAAGAACTTGATCCATTCATCAATACTGAAGCTAAAATCATTCAATCAATTACTTCTCAGAATGCTGTTATCAGAACTCAATACCCGTAAGCAGACATCACTTCAAAACCAAAAACACTGCAAAAACATATTTCAATAAAAGGTACGCAACTTCACCAACAGAAAACTACGGGTATCCGCATCTGCTCTTTCTTCTGATCTGCGGGTATCTGCACCTGCACACACTACTAATCTGCGTGTATCCGCACCTGATGAGCCTTCTGATCTGCAGGTGTCCGCACCTGAATAGTCCTCTGTCCTGCGGGTATCGCACTTTCTCTGTGGCTTGCCTGCGCACCACCGCACTTGCTCCTGCAGCTTGCCTGTGCACCACCGCACCTTCTCCTGCGGCTTGCTGCGCACCTCCGCACCTGATCCTGCGGCTCTCCTGTGTACCTACGCACCTGCGCCTGTCTCTGGCCTGCGCACCTCCGCACCTGCGCTGTATCACACCTGCGGACCTTCGGGTATAAACAATTTATCAGTTTTCAATTGTAACCCAGACTTCCAGATTTACAGATCTGATCACGCGCCCAAGAGATCTCGACCCATCAGTAGATCCGACTTGTAATACTTAGGTTTCTCCTTGATTCAGGTCTAGCTATATCTCACCAATCGATCACCACTATTTCAGATCTTATGCTTCTTAAGATATTCAACACATCAGTGTCTCCAGCCAAATGATCTCCTTTCCTTTATATAGGTTAGGCCTTACTCAAACCATGGACCAAAACCATTGAGAAATAATACCAAGGATCCAATACTTGGGTTCAACTCTTTTGGATGCAATACCACGGACCAAAACCATAGGATTAAAAACTGTCGGACTAATACCATGGACCAACCATAAGATTTCCCACGTGCGTGCGCTTTTCTCTGCATGAAAGTCTGTGAACTTTAGGTCCGCACCTTTTGTTCGGAACACCTGCGAACATGTCCGCACCTTTTGAACGACGCACCTGCGGACCCAACCTAAGGCCGCATCTTTGTGAACAGGAACCTGCGGGCCTTTCATTTTCTACATTCTTTGTAGTTTGATCATCAACTTTTTGCTACTGCCCTGCTGCACTATGATCTGTCATCTGTGTGAGTTGCCATCAAGGACAACACTTGTACCATAATGCCAAAAATCTCCCCCTTTGGACTTGATGGAAAAGCTAAATTGCCATACTGAGAACTTGTTATCTGATTCCTTTGATCTGTCCTGCATCCCATGTATTCTGTCACATCTGATATCTCTTCTGTAGATTCATCTAGTTATGTATAAGTGAGTTGTTCTTCTACGAGAGGGTTGCCATCAAGTACAACACATGCATCATAATGCCAACAGGACTAGCTCAAAGATTTATTTTAAAAGGGAGGAGGGGGCATGGAAAAGTATTATATTCATTTTCACATCATATCTCTTTTATGTCAGGCCTTAGAGAGGCAACAAACAACCTAGTTGAACTTATAGCTCTCATGCTTCTTTTAAATCTTTCTCTAGAAAAAGGCATAACACACTTTGGTGTATATGGAATTCTTGTCATAACTTGGTTTAATGGAAAGTCACACCTTGAAAACTTCACTCTTCAACCCATGTACTAGCTCATTTTTCCAATGATTCCAATTTTTTTTGCATCTCCTTCAACGATGTATATAGGGACAAAAATGCAGAGGAAAACAGTTTCTCAAAGAGTGGTATAGGACTAGACAAAAGCTCATGGAAGATTATGATTGATTAGGATGTGTTCAATTGGAACAGATTCATGCACCATGTTTATAGCTAGATACTTTTTGTTGGCATCTATTGAAAATCGTGTTAACGACTACATATCTAACATATATGTACACAAATTTTGACTTTTTTATGCTCCATTGTGTATGGATATTCATGATAGTTCTCCCATAGCGATAGACCAATCACCACTATTTTATTTTAGACAGGTATTTTTTTAGAATTTTGGGCTCGTTCTGAATAGATCGGAATGCCAAAGGCTTATGTAATTTTATCCTCTTAATAAAATTACATATTCTTACTTGGAAAAAAATGTTAATTATTAATATAAAAATAGATGTAACTTTGACTATTGATGGAAGGCAATATTATGCACATGGAAGGAGTTGAAGTATGATATGATGGAGGTTGCCTCAATGAAATATGGCAAAGGTGAGCATTTTAGTCCTAGGTAAATCTTTGATCTAAGGAGGATCTCTTGGAGACTTGGAAGAGATTGAAGGCCTATAAGAAGGAGATCATTTAGAAGTCCTTAGACTATAGTAAAAGGGTCTTGGACCAATCATTATGATAAGATTGGTCAAGAAAATAGAGGGGATGATCTCAACTAAGTTGGTAGAGATATATATAATATCGACTTATTTAATATTCTAAGGAGAGTTTTATGAATAGGTAGAAGGTTTGGCAATGTGTTCTCCTCTCTCCATATTGTTTCCAATCTATACATGAAGACATTTGAGAAATAAGCCTTGAATCCATTTCCACTTAAAACAAAATAGATGGAAATGATTTATAGATGACGCCAATGTGGTTTGAAAACATGCAAAATAGAATCTTAAAAAGTTTTTTACTCACATAAATAAACGAAATAAAAGCATCAAATCACCATGGAAGTTGAGAAAGAGAGAAGCATCCCTTTAAGGGAAATTTTTAAGAAATCTCCCGAAATTATATGTATAATAAATGGGTGAATCCCCATTGTACATATAAAAATGTACAGGCTAATTTTTCAATTACATAATATGTATATATAATTTTTTGGCAAATATTTTATTGAATTATAATTTTTTGTTAAATCTTGGCGAATTTTTCATTAAATTATAAAATATTGTAAAGTCATTGCAAATAGTGTTACTTCTCAACATAGTGTTTTGGTGGCTAAGTCAATGATGCTATGTTCAAAGTGTTCAACACCTTCACAAGTTATATTTTGGCACTGGGTGAGATCAATGCAACATCTTGGAAAAGTTCAAAGGACCATTAATCTATGTGACATTATTTCCCTACCCACCTGTTTCAAGTTTTGGGCTTGCTCATTTTTAGGAGCATTTTCTCCACTTGGTGAGTTGTAGTAGGGTTGGTTTGGTGGAATTTGGGGGACAATTAGGTTGGTTAGGAGTTATTTTTTTGAGATAAATCTCAAACCCTTATTGTGACTAGTACTAAAAATTAGTGTAGGTCAAATTGTTCCACCAAATAACTACTGATAATTAAATTAAAATTTTAAAAACCTATTCTAAAAAAATACATCTATAAAGATAATAATTAATAAATAATATTAAAAATATTTATTATTATTATTTAAATAATAATAAATAAATATTTATTATTTTGTGTTTATTATTTTTTAATATTTACAACAATAGATAAAATGCTATATGATGTATCTAATTTTTACATTAAAACATGAATTAAAATAAATAATCTTTCTTACATAATTATTTTTAATTAAAATTTAATAATAATTATTATAATTATATAATATTTTATTATTATTAATTATATAAAGTATTACTTATGTTTTATATGTTTTTATTTATATTCTATTTTATATTGAGTTACATAAAGAATATGGTTAGAATGTCAAAATAATATTTTGAGTTATGTTAAAATACCATTATAATAATATTTAGTGTATTTAGGTAAACATTTAAAGATAGTAATATAAATCTTACATCTTACATTTTTATTTTTATTTTTATCATAATGTAATGAAATAGTTTCAATGTATCTTTACATCCATTATTTTTTAAACATTATATGTTTATATGAATTTGAATAATTTATCAGTGTTATAGAAACTTTGTTAGGAGAACATATACATAAATATAAAAGTTTTTTTAAAACCAATAATATTTTAATATTTGTAATGTGTGTGTGCGTGTGTGTGTATATATATATATATATATATATATATATATATATATATATATATATATATATATATATATATATAGGGGGTATCTTTTTCACTTTGACTAAAAGATAATATATATATTTTTAAATTGGTGACAATCATATAAATATAATTTTAAGTGCATGTATAATTTAAAAAAAAGAAAGATATGTCTTGTAATTTTCTAGCTTGATCAAACTATAAGTTATATTATTGACATTTTATGTATATATTTTTTAATTATTTATGAATTATAAAAAATTAATCTAATCAAAATATAAATTATATTATTAGGATATTTTTAAATTCATTTTTATATTACTCGTATTTTTAATTATAAAAATAATTAAATAAGTATGTGCAGATGGTATAATACAAAGAAAATTAGACAAATCAATTTAGAAGATGACATTGAAACATATTTAGACATATAATCTCTTTTAAAAAAATTTGAAAATCACAAAAAAATACTAAGATTGTTTAATTAATATCTTTAAAAGAAACTTACCCTACTAGGTGTTTTCAAATTTATAAAATTATTAAATTTAAATGAGAAAATTAGTGAAAGACTTGCTTTTTTGCTCAAAGTAGTGTAAATAATAATAAGAATAATAATAATAATAATACCAAAATTAATAAAATAAATCACTCATATTATTATTATGAGGAATAAATAGTTTTTTTTCCCAATTGCAATGCAATAAAATGAATTGGAACAAGTAAGTTGATTAAGAAAAATGCATACTTAGGTGTTACTATTATTTTTCATTGAAACCCATTTAAATTTTTTACATCAAAATCCATTTAAAAACATTCCAACATTAGACTACAATGTTATATATATATATATATATATATATGTCAAATTCATATATATATATATGAATTTGACATATTTATATAATTGTAGGTGAGAAAACCTGAATTTATCTGAATTGTACTAGAAAACATAGTCAATCAACCCTTACAAATAGAAGGAAGGGAAGGAATTACCTCCACTTCGTCTCCACCAACAAATCATCTATATAAATAATTATATTTTTTATCCATGCACAATCTTAGTATCTCTTTCATCTATGTAAGTAATTATACTTTTTTATTCCATGCACAAACTTAGTATCTCTCATAATGTTTTGTAAAAAAGGCTTAATATTTTATTTTTATTATTTATTTATTATTTATTTGTTATTTTATTATATATATTTTTTCCAAAGAAAAAATCGAACTTTTTATTAAAATAAAAAGTTACATAGTATATGCAATTAAGCATTCAATTTAGCTGTATGAAAGTAGATCATAGAGCTCACAGGATACAATCCTGCCTAAAAGAAGAAAGCAAAATGAGCTGTTCCTGATATCAGGAAAGCAAGAAAAAAGAACCAAATAGTCCAGTTGGCCTAAGCTTTCCTGCCCTTCTTCTTCTCCACTTTTCACCAACCATCAGTGTTGGGAGTGGAGTCGATAGTGGCAAGCTGGTTTTCCATTATGTTCGTTGGTTGTTCCTTGTCTGAATCCGATCCTTCGGGGCTGTGAGTTCATTTGGTGCCACTTATTTCCAGTTCCAAGTTGTTCTCTTTTTCCTTATTATCCTGAATTTTATCTTCTACTGTATTGTGTTCTACTTTCTTTGCCGTAGCTGCCTTCATTACCGGATTTTCTATATTCTGCCATCCTTTCGGCTTCCTTTGTTGCTGCTTACTCTTATTGGGAGTGGTACGTGGACATGCATAGTACAGGTGACCTGTTTTTTGACATCCCCGACATCGAAATGTTGTGTTCTCATAGTCCAAGGGTTGTGTCCACTGTGTATTATTGAAATTTAGGATTATACTTTCTGGTAAGCCTTGGTTGAGATCTACTTTGACACATATTCTGGAAAACGTAAATATTCCTTTTAGGTGTCTCTCTGCATCGATCTTTAATAGTTTTCCCAAGGTATTTCCAATAGCGGTTAGAGCTTTTTGATGCAAAAAATGTAAAGGGAGGTTATGCAGCTTAACCCATACTGGCATCCTTGATACCACCATAGTATTGGCATCAAAATCAGGAAACCATGGGGTGATGAATAGTCCAGCACTGCCCCAGAACCATGGCCCTTGGTTGAGGATTATTTCCTTTTCCTCTTCTATGTGAAATCTTACTATGAAAAACCCCTTAGGGTATAGGTAGATTTCACATTTTTTTGTCCAGACCGTATGGATCCATTGATGCAATACGTCAGCTCTGGGCCAAAAACCATTAAATCTGCAAATAACTGCGTATTTGTGTAGATCTGAGTATATAGCTTTTACCTCTGGTATATCGATGGAGATAGATGGGCTCTCTGGAGTTTGATCTACAATGTAAGGCCCCGGGGGTTCAGTGGCAGCTGTGGGATTTGTTTTCCCTTTGCCCTTGACTGCGTCCTTGAAAGACCCTGTATTTTGCGAGCTAGTTCCAGAGCTTTTGACACCTCCTCGTAGTCTCATATTGAGAATGATTGTAGATCCTGGCTTGATGTTGTAATCTTGCATGGTTCTGTAGTCCTGCAGTGATCTGCCCCCATTTAATAGGTGTTGTTTCCCAGCCGGGTAGCCAATCTGAACGGTAATGTTATTCTTCAAATCTATAACACTGTCATTATCATAAGTCCAGATCACGGTTGTTTTCCCCTTGGGCGTTTTAAAAAAGATTTGAAATCGATTGGGAATTGTCCCATCAGAACCAGAACTGGCAATCTGGGGCGTCTAGAGGTTTTTCCTTCTTGCAATGGAGGCTTCTTGCAGCAAAAGGGTATGGTGAGAAACCTCTGCTTCCGGAAAGCGTTTTCAGCCATCAGCCAGAGATCCACTGCCTTGATTGCTTTTTGGTCTTCGTCGTGCTTCAATCCATCTACCATATTCCTAACTGGTTCCTCCAAATCTGTAATGTCATTCCCCTCGACCCTACAAGGAATCTTTTTGATTGATTCCGCGTCTTTCCCGTTGACCAGATCCGAGCAAAACACCTCTGCTTCAGATCTGAGGAATAAGACCCGTCCTCGGCTCCATACCCTGGCTGTCGGTGGCTCTCCCTCATACCCTGTGTCGTTGCATCCTTCCACTTCTACGATGATGGTCTCCTTGATCCAAAAAGGAGTTTTCACAATTGATCCCGCATCTACCTCGTTTGCCAGATCCAAGCAACACACCACAACAACAGATCTGTGGAAAGAATGCTGACCTTGGCTCCAATCTCCCTCCATTCTGATAGCATTACTTGCCACCGCCTTCTTGTCTATCTCCGGGCCTTTGTGCTTACTCCTGGCCATCGATGGCAGTCCCTCAAACCCTGCTCTGTTACCACCTAAGTTTGCCTTGGTCACAAGATCGAAGCTGCGGGAAGGCCGTGCCATGAGGAAACTTGCCGCGACTGACTTGTGGTAGATTCGATTTGCGGCGGAAAAATCAGATCTTGTTCCATGTCCATTCCTTAACATTGCCCGTGGTTCGGGATTAGCTCTCCCGTCTGCAAGAGGCCTTCGATTTGGTTCTGGGGAGCTCCCTCCATTGATTTGCAGAGAGGCGACAACAATGAACTCGTTTCCAAAAACCCTAGCCATGGCGTCTCTGTAATTCCTCGATCGAAAGACCCCCTTGCGTATTTTATTATATATATATATATATATCTCTCTCTCTCTCTCTCTCTCTATATATATATATATATATATAGATTTATTTATTTATCTATATATGTTTATTGATTATATTTTTAATTCTATACACAAACTTTTACTAAAAAACTACAACATGTAAGCAATAGAATGTTTCTAAGTAGTGAGGAAAACTAATATCTGCAACCTATTGTGCATAACTTTTTAAGATGTAGAATTTATAGTATATAGATTTAACATGAATAAGATTTTAATAGAACATATAAAATTGTTACACTTAAGAAAAGCAAAAAGGTGGATGTAAAATCAAAGGAATTTAGAGATTATTATTTTTGAAGGTGATTTCAAACCTTTAAAGCTGCATGAAAATGAGTTAATGTGAATCTCAATGTGTAGAAACCAATTATTTCGTAACCTTTTTAAAAATACTATGGTAAGTAAAAGGGAGACATTACAAGTTAGTAGTTTTTATATCTACATTGGTATATAGATCCACCACCCTCACTGCCATCATTTATAACTAATTGAATTAGAAAGGAGAGATTGCTACAGTTATGAGAACAGTCACCCTTATTGGGTGTGGAGCCTGATTATCTTCTGTATTCAAAGATATTGCCGCATTGGACCCCAGTAAAATATTAGCTGCAGGGGGGTCCAGGGGGGCGAAGATCTGACTGTAGAAGTTATGTTTAATTTAGGGTTTTTTGCCCTAGAAGGCAACCCGTCACTATATATGAGGGAATTGTATTGTGTCTATGTAGATTTGTATTCTGAGTGAGGAAGGGAGAGGAGATTGAGAGCAAAGAGGGAATTATAGCAGATTTGCTGTAGGTTGTATCTCTTCAGTTTACTAGATAATCTAAAAGGAAGGACTGGTTGTTTCTCCGTGGATGTAGCCCAAATTGGGTGAACCACGTATATCTATGTCTCTCTTGTTTTATGTGTTTTCTGTGGTTATATTTCTGCAATATTTTATGTCTTCCATTGCTTTGTAATATATAATTTTCTAAGAACTGGTATCAGAGCCAAAGGACTATTTGGCTGATAAACTTGTAGGAGAGAAGGGTTCCTGGTTCGAGTGGGAGCAATGGTGGAAGATGGTAGGTCTAGGGTCGAAAAATTTAACGGCCAAAACTACCAGCTGTGGAAGATGCAGATGGAAGATTATCTGTATTAGAGATATCTGTACCAACCATTGAGCGGAAAGGAAAATAAGCCGACAAGTATGACAGACATAGAATGGGATATTCTCGACAGAAAGGCACTTGGAACAGTACGACTGTGCCTAGCGGCGTTGGTAGCATTTAATATTTCAAAGGAAATGACAACAGAGGGTTTAATGTCGACATTGGCCAAACTATATGAAAAACCCTCAGCCTCAAATAAGGTATTTCTTATGAAGCGTTTATTTAATATGAAAATGTCAGAAGGTGGATCTGTTGCTGATGATTTAAATGAATTTAATACAGTTACCAGTCAGTTAAATTCTGTAGGGGTAACTTTTGATGATGAAGTTAGGGATCTGTTATTTCTGTGCTCATTGCCAGAAAGTTGGAATGGTTTATTTATGGCCATTAGTAATTTTGTCTCTGGATCTAGTACTTTAAAGTTTGATGATGTTGTCGGTGCAATCCTTAGTGAGGAAATGCATTGGAAAAGCTCCAGTGAGACATCAGGTAATGCTTTGACTACAGAGACTAGGTGAAGAAAAATGGAAAGAGGAAAGAGCCCTGGATATTGCAGTAAGTCAAGAAAAGGCAGATCCAAGTCCAGATTGGGGATAGTGTGCTGGAAATGCGGGAAGAAAGGACACGTGAAGAAAGATTGCAAGTCTTGGAAGGGAAAAGAAGGAGACGCACAACAAGAAAACAATCATGAAGTGAATGTGACAGGTGATGTGTTGCAAGATGCTTTGATTCTTTCTTTATAAAATATTATTGATGCCTGGGTGGTAGATTCAGGGGCCTCATTCCATGCCACACTTGATAGGAAAAATTTTCATGATTGTGTTCAAGGAGATTTTGGATAGGTTCGATTGGGCGATGATAAACCCTGCAAAATATTTGGAATGGGTACAGTTAAAAAAATGGCAGAATGGAAATTAATGGCTATTGAAGGAGGTAAGGCATGTTCCAGATCTGAAGAAAAATCTTGTTTCAACAGGGTAGTTGGGAGGTGAAGGCTGTGTGACTACTTTTACAAATAAATCCTGGAAGGTCACTAAAGGATCCCTGGTAATAGAAAAAGGAGAAAAGGTTGGTACATTGTATTTATGAAATGGTATTTATAATTATGTTAATGATTTAACCTCTACAAGAGAAGATACGCCATTATGGCATCATAGGCTCGGGGACATGAGTGAGAAGGGGATGCAGATTCTTCACTCAAGAAATTTGTTGCCAAGTTTGAAGCATGTTGATTTAAAATTCTGTGAGAATTGTGTTTATGGAAAACAGAAGAGAGTCAGATTCCTCAGAGTTGGGAAAGAAAAGAAGAGCGAAAAATTAGAGCTTGTGCATACAGATGTATGGGGCCCTGCTCATGTATCGTCTCTTGGTGGCTCTCGTTATTATGTTAGTTTTATTGATTATGCAACCAGAAAAACTGGATTTATTGTATTAAAAATAAATCTGATGTATTGGATACTTTCAAGAAATGGAAAGCTTTGGTTGAAAATGAGACAGGAAAAAGGTTAAAGTGTCTTAGATTAGACAATGGAGGTGAATATTGCAGCAAAGAGTTTGATAGGTACTGTTCAGAGAATGGAATTCGCAGAGAGAAGACAGTTCTAGGAACACCGCAAGAAAATGGTGTGTCAGAAAGGATGAACAGGACAATCATGGAGCATGCAAGGTGCATGAGATTGCATGCAGGATTGCCTTTACAATTTTGGGCAGATTCTGTAGACACTGCTGTTTATCTAATAAACAAAGGGCCTTCAAGTTCCTTGGATGGGGGTATTCCAGAGGAGGCATGGATAGGTAAAAATGTAAACTACTCATTTTTAAAAACTTTTGATTGTGAAGCCTTTGTCCACATTAATAAAGAAAATAGAACAAAGCTTGAGGAAAAATAAAAAAATGTACCTTTATTGGATATGGTGTTAATGATTTTGGTTATCGCTTTTATTATTATGGAAAACACAAAATCATTAGGAGTAGAGATGTCATATTCAATGAAAAGGTTTTGTATAAGGATCAACTGCAGGAAAAGAAACAAGAAAAAGGAAATAGAGAATACACAGTGCTTGATGAGATCATAGAAAAAGTGATGGTGCCTGAAAATCATAATGATCAATGGCCAGAACAACAACCACAACAGCAACAAGCACCTCAAACACCTGAAAGTGGTGTTAGAAGATCTACTAGGATAAGTAGACCCCTTGAACGATACTCTCCTTCATTATGTTATGTATTGTTGACTGATTCTAGTGAACTAGAATGTTATGAAGAAGTAGTACAGGTAGAAACCAAGAAGAAGTGGGAGCAAGCCATGAAAGAAGAGATGGATTCCTTAGCACATAACCAGACTTGGGACTTAGTCAGGTTGCCTGCAGGTAAAACAACATTGCAGAATAATGGGTTTACAAGTTGAAGGAAGAAGATGGAGGTAGAAAAAGGTATAAAGCTAGACTTGTGGTGAAAGTGTTTACACAGAAAAAGGGTATAAACTTTGATGAGATATTTTCTCTTATTGTTAAAATGACTTCAATTAGAACTATTTTAAGTATAGTAGCAGCTGAATATTTGCATCTTGAGTAGTTAGATGTAAAGACAACCTTTCTCGATGGGGATTTGGAGGAAGAGATATATATGCAGAAGCCATAAGGATACGAGGTAAAAGGGAATGAGAGACTAGTGTGCAGGTTGAAGAAGAGCTTGTATGGCTTAAAACAGGCTCCAAGGCAGTGGTATCTAAAATTTGACAAGTTTATGTCTGAACAAGGTTATACTAGATGTCACTCTGATCATTGTGTTTATCTCAAAAGGCAAAATGATGGTAGCTATATTATATTGTTATTGTATGTAGATGACATGCTTGTTGCAGGTTCTAACATGTAGGAAATAAATGTGCTCAAAAGAAAATTGGCAAAATCATTTGCAATGAAGGATTTGGGTGCTGCAAAACAAATCCTTGGTATGAGAATAACTAGAGATAGGAAGAATCACAAATTAACATTGTCTCAAAGTGAGTACATAGAAAAGGTGTTGAAAAGGTTTAATATGCAGAATGCAAAACCAGTTACTAGACCTTTGGCTAGCCATTTCAAATTAAGTAAGGAGGAGTGTCCCAAGACTCAGGAAGAAATGGCTCATATGTCTAAAGTTCCATATGCATCAGCAGTTGGAAGCTTAATGTATGAAATGGTCTACACAAGGCCTGATATTGCACATGCAGTGGGAGTTGTAAGCAGGTACATGAACAATCCAGGAAAAGAACATTGGATGGTGGTGAAGTGGATTCTCAGGTATTTGAGAGGTACCACAAATCAAGCATTATGCTTTGGTGGTTCAAACATTACTCTACAAGGATATGTTGATGCAGATATGGTGGGTGATAGAGATAACAGGAGGAGCACAACAGGGTATGTGTTTACTGTAGGTGGAACAACTATTAGTTGGGTCTCAAAACTGCAAAGTGTTGTTGCACTCTCAACAACAGAAGCATAGTATGTTGTTGCTATAGAGGCTAGTAAAGAAATGATTTGGTTACAAAGGTTTCTGGATGAATTGGGTAAGAAGCAGGAGTTGGGCAGGTTATACAGTGACAACTAGAGTGCCATACATCTTGCAAAGAACTCTGTATTTCATTCCAAGAATAAACATATACAACTCAAGTACCATTTCATATGGTCAGCATTGGAAGATGGACAGTTGAAGCTAGAAAAGATACACACTAGCCAGAATCCTACAGATATGTTAACAAAAGTTGTAACTAGGGAGAAACTGAGAATCTGTTCAGTTTCAATTGGTCTTCAAGTTTGATGAAGAAGATGAGAAACAACCAGGTCCAGAGTGGAGTCATTGTCCAACAAATGAAGCAACAATGGAGTTGTTATAATCAGTCTCCAAGTGGGAGATTGTTGGGTGTGGAGCCTGATTATCTTCTGTATTCAAAGGTATCGCCACATTGGACCCCAGTTAGTAATGGGGCGGCAACGCCACCCATAAAATATTCGCTGCAAGGTGGGTCCGGGGGGGCGAAGATCTGACGGTAGAAGTTATGTTTAATTTAGGGTTTTTTGCCCTAGAACGCAACCCCTCGCTATATATGAGGGAATTGTATTGCATCTATGTAGATCTGTATTCTAAGTGATGAAGAGAGAGGATATTGAGAGCGGAGAGGGAATTACAACAGAGCTGCTATATGTTGTCTCTCTTCAGTTTGCTGGATAATATAAAAGGAAGGACTGGCTATTTCTTCGTGGACATAGCCAAACTGGGTGAACCACGTATATCTGTGTCTCTCTTGTTTTATGTGTTTATATTTCTGCAATATTTTATGTGTTCCATTGCTTTGTAATATGTAATTCTCTAACAACCCTTTCATGATACATGGTGGATCAAACCCATTGAATGTCTTGGATTGTCCATGTTAAGGGAATTTGTGAACGCCCACAACAATCTTCGCTTGACTATTATTTTATTGATTCCTGAACAATTTTAGTGACTTCGATGGTGAATGCAATGATGTCTACAAATAACTCTATCTTACAACTAGAGTATTTTAGGTTTATACAATCGGCTCTCTCTTTTATATAGAGGGTTAAATGATTTAGTAGATAAACAACTTTTCAATCTAGACATAAAAATATAAAAAGATGGTACATCCTCTACTATTTATATATAGCTTTATTGATAGTCTCTACTATTACAATAAGAAAAAATTATAATAGTTTATCTGGGTAAAAAATAAAATAAAAAGTGAAATTTTAATAATCATATTCATATTTTTACTCTAGATATTTATTTCACTTGAACATTTAAAAAACATAGATGTGGGTGAACGCTTACCAAATTAAAACACAAATAATCAAATAAGTGTAACAAGAAATAATTGACAAACTAATCTCTCCATTGCAACGACCCTTTAAATAGTGATGGAATGACTTTCATATAAACCTCAGATTCTTATAAACCCACGATTCCACATTCCATGAAGTGTGGGATACATTTTACTTGAAAAAAAAAATTACAACAATTTTGGGTTAATAGAAAAATATAATAGAGTGAAAATAAATTCCACGAGGAGAAACAAATCCAAATAATTGGCATTACCATAAAAATAGGGTGAAATATATCTTGATACTTTCCATTACCATAAAAATAGGGCGAATGAGAGAATGTAGTTTGAATTTTATTGAAAAGAAAAAACAAATTCCAACAATTTTGGGTTAATAGAAAAATGTAATAGAGTGAAAATAAATTCCACGAGGAGAAACAAATCCAAATAATTGGTATTCCCATAAAAATAGGGTGAAATATATCTTGATAATTTCCATTACTATTTTTTTTAAATAAACATTGGGCGATGCATATTCAAACCCCTATTTGTAAAAAAATCATCCAACCAAAATAAATAACCCCCTAATTTCGCCCCTAAAATTGTCTAGGATCCATTACCTTGATCTTCTAATATCGAAGAAATATGATGGTTCAATTTCTCATCAAGTTTATAGTAAAAAGATGCAATCAACTGGATATCTACATGCAAACACTCACCACTACCCTCGTCAAAAGATAGGTGTAATCACCACTTTAGTAACTCATGCCTTAAGGATATTTGATAAGGAACACTTGGAGAAAGAGATTCAACACTCGTCAAAGTAATTTAAAGAAAATAGCTATGATTAAAAGAAAGTCTATAAGATTGTTGTGAAAATCAAAAGATCTCACGTCAGAAGAAAACAAGAAGGGGGTGGGATGGTAGGAAGGATTTCTTACATTATATAAATGGAAGTACAAACAAGATAGTGAAAATCCTAATAAGAAGAGACATTAGGGTCACCTTCGCCCCTCCCAAAACCATCCAAAATACGGTGGACTCCACAAAGGATCTAGCCAAATGAGGTTCTTTTAAAGGAGTATACTCCATTCCTTGCTTATGCATTAAAAATTATATGGGGGAGACACACAGATACTTAGAGGTGAGGTTAAAAGAATGTAGTGTAGATTTGAGGTATTAAAGATTTAAAAAATCAACCTTAGTTGAACATTCTCATAAAATAAGCCACCAAATGTATTTTGAGAAAGCTAGGATCATAGCTAAAGTGGCACACCATATTAAGAGGAAAGTAGTGAGAAGGTGGAAATAGAAATAAACCCACAAAATTTCAATAGAGATAAGGCGATTAAAATAAGTGGAACTTAGAAGCCTATTTTACACCTGATTCAAAATGAACAACAAAAATAAATGAAGGAAATAATTCTTATGGCCAACAAGGGTATTGATAACCCAATGTAGGTTGTTGGTGACTCCAAATTTTTATATTTATGGTACAACTTGAAAATATTTATCTTTTGAGATTTAAAAACTCATGTGGATGGTCCAATAATATGGATTGAAAAATTGAGAAATTAAAAAAGATAAATGTTGGACTACTCCATACATCTATTATGATCTACTGATTAATCATGCTTTATGATCAGATGGGATAATACCATATGTGTTAAGGGCTAGTTTATCGATGCAGAAAGGACTTCTCAATCCTTGAGTTCTTTGTCAATGCAATCAACTCTAATGGAGAAAAGGGAAAAGGAATGTTTGAGAGGGAGGATAGTTCAAGACACAAAGACAAAGTTTAATGAAAATTTGCCAATTTTTTGTGAGTGATGTCACAGGGATGATTTAACCTTGCAAGCAGATCACTATTTTTAGAGTTGGAAGTTCAAAGTATTGAGAATGTGTTTAGGCTAGCCTAACTATCTAAAAATGAGTTGAGGGGTGAAGAAGTATTGGATAACAATGCTATTTAATTGGAAATGGAGGAAATTAAGAAGAAGCATAAGTAGATGTGCACAAGGGTATATAAAAAAATGGTTAACATGGTTCTTCGTGGAGATATAGGGAAAGAAGTTGTATCAGAGTTAATGGGAAAATACCTTACAAGGTGTTCTATCAGAAAACAAGTTAATGGAGAAACCCTAAGGTTTTGGATGTAACAAAATTAGTTACCAATATTGGGGTATCTACCTTAATTCCATATCTTTCTCTATGGTTGACTTTGTTTTGAGTTTAGATTGGCTAAGGATGTTGCAAAAATATAAAAAACACTAGTTTTGGAGCCTTGATTTTGTCCTTGAAAAAATGGAAACTAGGGTTCAAATCGAGAAATGAACCTCTCTTCACACAAATAGTATGGGTGATGGTGTCAAGGCTTCCTATGGAATCCTAGAGAAAAGACACTCTAGAAAAATTAAGCAATAATGTAGGTAAGTTAATAACATTGGAGGCAGATTTATAGAATCAAGTGGACAAAATTCTTATTGAAGTCTTAGTGGTTAATATTATTAAGATATCTACCTAAATTCTGTTCTTGCTCTGTGATTGGCTTTGTTTTGAGTTTATATTGGCTAAGGATGTTGTGGAAATATAGAAAACACTAGTTTTGGAGCCTTGATTTTATCTTTGAAAAATGGAAACTAGGGTTCGACTTGAGAAATGAAGCTCTCTTCATAGAACTAATATGGAAGCCTAGAGCAAAGACACTCTAGAAAAGCTAAGCAGTAACATATGTAAGTTCATAGTGTTGGAGGAATATTTATGGAATCAAGTGGACAAAAAAATGAAATCTTAGTGGAATTTGACCTATGTAAGAGTTTACTCACAAAATAGACGTTGAGTGGGGGAAGTCAAAGCATGTATTGATGTTAGAATATTTGAAATTGTTCTTTGAATGATTGTACTATCGTGAGATTGGAAATTTGTGGAAATATTATAAGAAAAATATTTCAAATTGGGTGTAGAAGAAGAAGGAGAAAGATAAAGAAGACCCCCAAGGTTTTATAAGCTTAGAGGAAAATAGGGAGGTATTAGGAGAAAATCTAGGATTGGAAAGTGAAGGAGCTAAGGTTGAGGAAGATAAGGTAGGCTATTTTTATATGGGCAAGGATGAGGACCTCTACTTGGTATTATAAAATCCAATGCAAATCCCTTTGAAGAGTATAGAGGTGCCTTTGCCAAACATCAATGTCAAAGCTTCTACGAAAATAGGTATGACAATCTAGATTCTTAATATTTTTTCTATATCAATTATGGAAAATAAAAATAACTTTAAAAGTAAACCCCACTCTAGTCCACCTTTGGAAATAAAAGGGAAGGTATTAAGGAGTTCTCAACTGTTTGGGGTTTAATTTGTCATAAAATTTCTTGTTATGATGACAACCATGATTAATTTTGCCCCCCTGCGTTTGAAGCATCCTCTCTTAATTCTTAAGGAGTTAGGGGAGATAAGGTCTAAAGAAAATAATAGGACAATGCGTAGTCTAAGATCTAGGAAGGAAGTATTCATGAATGAATGAGAAGACATGAAAGGTGGTTTGGATTTCCCCTCTTGTCAAAAGAAAATATTATGTCTATTGAAAAAAGAGCCAATTAGTAAGTCAAAGAGGGTAAAAAACTATTGATTAAAGGGTCCTTAGATTTGGAATGTCTCATGAATAGATAACCAAATGATGGCCCTTTCCTTAAATATTAGAAGGGTTGGGGGTGCCAACAAAAATCTAACCCTAAAATGATTATTGTTGATTTTACATATGTAACGTAGTTTTATTTCAAGAAACTTTGTGTGATGGGAGAAGAGAATAATATATTTTATTTATTTGCCTAAATGATTGAGCTTTCTATTCTCTATATACAAAATGTTACTTAGGGGGTTTGGTCATGAGTTTGAATGATAGTCTTGACCCTATATAATGCAAGAATTTAGTTGGAATGTAGATAAAAAGAATTAGGGAAAGTGTACAACATTATGAACTTATATGGGCCTAACGAGGATAGGAAGGTTTATTAAGATAACATGCAAATTCAAGGTAGTTTAAGAGGATACAACATAATCATGGAAGGAGATAAGAATTAACCATAGAGTTAAGAGGAATCTATGAGAAAATTGATAAAACATTTTTTAACAAACTCCTTCATCCATATTTTTGAAGCGTTGAAATTGTTTAATGTGGAAGCTGATTGAAAATATTTATTTCACCAATTTAAAATTTACATATAATTTAACCATTAAAAATATAATAATATTTTAAGTAACAATCCAATTAAAGTATTATTAATTATTAATAATTTAAAATATTTTAAGTAACCATTTGATTAAAATGTCATTAATTATATTCAGAATTAAGTGACATTGTGTCTCATATACACATATAGTTAATAATTAAGTGACACTGTGTCTCATGTATAGAGACTTCTATTCCATTTTTAAATCATGATGAGATGAAAATTTAAACTTATTTTTTATTCGATTTTATTAGTTAAAATACTTATAGTGTATAACTGATAAAATATTTTATTAAATTTGATTTTATATATTATTAATATTTATTAATTAAATTTATTTATTAAAAAAGTTAATAATTTATATATAGCAATGATATTTTTTTATAAATTTTTTTTTTTTAAATTATTATTAATTTTAATAATAACAATAAAATATTATTAACTTTTAACCCATTTTTTTTTTTTTTTTTTTTTACAAATAAACACATTATTATTATTTTAATTAATATAATTTCAAAATATTTTAATATACTACTAAAAATTTGAAAAAAGTATACCAAAAATATTTAAAAAGCAAAACAATCCATAATTAAAAAAACTATGATAAACAACTCAATAAACCCCCAAAAAATAAATAAAACTTAAAAAATAATATAATAAAAATCATAATGAAAATTATTACATTTGTGAATTGGAAAATAAATATTATTTTTTTCCACTTAAGTTTATTTTTTTCAAATAACATATTAATTTTTTTATAATAATTATATTATTATTATTTTTTAGAAAATATTTACATAGATTTATGTGAAAAGATCACATTTTATTAGTTTATTAGTCAAACTTAATGTTAAAAGTGTCGAAGAGAATTGAGCCTATAACTTTTTATTAGGCAAATACATTTAAAAAAAGCCCATAACTTCTTATTAGCAAAATATTTTAATAACAAAAATTTAAACTTAATTATATTATTATAATTATTATAATTTTATTTTTAATATTTTATATATATATATATATATATAAACCTCGAAAAAGGAAAAAGAAAAATGTCTGGCGCACCTAATTCCAATCCCATATGAGCGATCAACACACGTATCCAATACCATACTAGAGATCAATATACACATCCAATGATTGTCTAGTTATGTGGCTATCATAGAGAGATATCAATGTACCTATCCAATGATTTATCTAGTTTAAAGTGGCCCCCAGGCCTTTTGTGAGAAGACCATCTCCAATAAAATACGGATGCAATTAAAGAATAAAAGAATTAAAGTATTAAATATAAAAAAAATGTGAGTGCGAATGTTAAGCATAAATAAAAATATAAGAAAGCTTTTTTCACGTGTATGGATTCATTATTTAAAAAATATAATGTTATAAAAAATAAATTAAAATTGGAATGGAATTTAATAAAAAATTATAAATATAACAGTTGATTTTATAATGTCAAAATGTTTATGTGGATGAGATAGTATTATTTTTTTTGTTTTTTATTAACATTATAGATAATATAGACATTTCTTTTTTTAAACATTATTTTAAGGTTATAGTTGATATATTTTATTATAAGCTATTGTAATAACAATGAGATAAGTTTATGTTGGGTATTTTATTTTATATTAATAATTTTAAGATGATGAGATGTATTTTTTTACAAGTTTATTACAAATTAAAGTATCATACTTTTTTATGGAAAATTTCATGATTAAAGGTTTTTGTTTTTATTTTTTATTTATAATAGTTAGTTGAAACCAAATTTAATAAAAGATAGTAGTAAACAACTTTATAAATTAACTGTAATATTGGATTATTTAGGAGGCTATAAAAGCATGAATACAGTCAACAATAGTCTCCAAAAAAATAATTTATTTTTCCTACCACTTAATTATCAAATAGTAAAAACAAAAAATTACTATAGGTGAAGGTTCCTCAATATTAAATCACGTGTGCTACCCTAATAGTGATGAGCCTTGAGCCTTGCTATAACACTCTTCATTGTAGATTTGGACAATTTGTATACCTGCTCATTGGCTTATGTTCCAACATGTTGAAAATGGAGCTCTTTAAATTGCTCTTATAGGCTTTTAATTCTTTGAATCCTAACACTAAGCATTAAGCTATAAATAGATAAAAAGTAAAGATACATCCCACTATGTTGATGTACTGAATGTCTCACTTACTATTAAAACAGAACTCCAAGCATTGTGAAGGACGAGTGGAGATGGATTCAATACCTTCCCTTTCTTTGTAGATTATCGCAATTGGAAATCCCTCCAATAGGATGAGAGGCATTATGCATTAAACAATTTATATTCAGAAAAAGAAAAAAGGGTTTCCACTTGGTTCAAAATGTAACTAGATGCCAAGTGAATTGTGGACCTTGGTTGAGTCAAGATTAATGTACTTGTTAGTTCAAATAAACAATTGCAAAAAATAATATCACACCTTAGTTTTGAGTTGCAATGAGCAACTAGCTTTTGCATGCCTTCTGGTAAGTTACACATTATTTTTCGCATCTAGGCAAATGATGTCAAATCCAAATCTTTCGCTATCTAAATAATTATTGCCATCAATCCATGAAGAAGATAGAAGAAATACCTCTCCATGAAAGATAATAATCCTGGATTACATACCTTAAAAACCCTATTTTCAGAGACCATCGCAGGTTGCAACATTTTAACCTACGCCATCGCATCTTGCATAACTAATATCTTGCATCGTCATCACAAATTTCTTTATCGAAAAGTGCATTCGTATTTTCATGCGGGTAAAAATAGAAAATGTTTACGAAGCTTCCTTTTTAGAAGCCTCGTGGAGGTATCTTATCCGTTCAATGTGGATATGAGCTTGCATTTCTAATACCATGCCTACCATGATGGATCTAATCCCTATCATAGTGGATCCCATCCTACCTAACTGGATCTCTAACTTCCATCACTGGCCTATAAATACAAGACACTCAAAGGGAAAAGGGGTTGGATTTTAGACTCTTGAAGTATACTTTCACTTTGCTAAAGTATCCATCGATAACTTTTGAACGCAAGGTTAGAATTGAGGACTATTGGGAGGAAGCTATCAACATCAAGGCAATGACACAACAATGATTGTAATTGTCTCATTTCCTTATTAATACAGAGTATATTTATTTCCCGCATATGTTGTCTCATTGTATGAATGTTTGTAATTGAACTCCTTGATCATCCATTTATAATTTGTTGAGTATTTTATATATCAAATGCTTTGATTAGTTGTTTGTTGGTGATATTGCAAGTTTTGGTTTTGGGGGATCAAAGGTAGAATGAGAGCTACAACAAACAAAGGATTGTAATAGGGTATGGACAAGATATGAAAGGTTGATGACAATAGTAGCATGATCATTTTTGAAGACCTACATTGAAGAGGAAGTGGATCTAGTTTGAAATGTTGTGAAAAGTGGTCCACACAAAGTTGAAGAAGGAGGTTGGTGCCTTAATTAGGTTGTATCCTACTACTAGTGACTACTTGCACATCTTTAGAGGTTGGTGCCTCAATCAAGTTAGTGCCTATTGCAAGTGGCTACTTGCACATTTTTGAGGTTTGTGGCTCAATACGGCGGTAGCCTATTGAAAATAGTTGCTTGCACATATTGGGTGTGGGAGAAGGTTTGTGCCTACACTCTATGTATTGAATTGAAGAATAAGAAGAATAATTTGTAGTTTTATCCCGTAACAGGTTCCACGTAAAAACTTGTGTACTCTTGTGTTTATGTAGTGATGGATTCTTGATGCATCATTTCATTTGTTTTTATGATGTTAATTGTTATGATGCACTATTTCATGGTTAATTATTGATGAAAAGTATTAAAGTTATAATCTTGTTGTTACATTGATTCAACCCCTTTCTCATTGTAATCTTTAGTCTAACAAATCATCTTTTGGAATATCACTGGCCTTAATTGCAAAGGAAAACAGAGGATCCTCAAAGAAAAATGGTACTCTAAAAACCCTGTAGTCATGATGATTCAAGAAACCAAAACTTCAAGTGATGTAATTACCAAGTTGACAAGCAAATGGGGAAGAGACGACAGACAAATTGTTATTGATGCTTAGGTACAATCAAGCAATCTTTCCATTATATGGAATGCTCATGAAATTCTCATTCCTAAAATGTTCATCTCCTTTTGAATAATCACCGTCAAATTTCAACTCATTAGCTCAACCAAGACCTATTACCTATCCAACGTTTATGGACCACCCTTGCCTAAGGAAAAATTCGTCTTCCTCCAATCCATTTCAAGCACCTACAATCTGTTTTCCCCTTCTCCCCATATCCTTGGTAGAGATTTCAACCTCATAAAAACCCTGGAAGTAAAGCAAAGCAAAATAAGAATATTTGATGTATATTCCATTCATTTTAAAGAAACAATGGTATCTTCTCACCTAGTAGATATCAAAACTACAAATGGAACTTTCACTTCGAATAACAAAACAGGACGATCGTAACACCAAGCTTCTAAACTAGATCATTTATTAGTCATGGAATCCATTATGATCTGGGATATCTTCTTAGAAGCATCCATACTCTCAAGTCACAACTCATACCATTGGCCTATATGTCTAAATATTGACATAAAGTCTTGACCCATAATAGGCCCTTTCTCTTAGAGAAGTTTTGTCTACAACACCTATACCTTCAAGCTTACATAAAGTACTGATGGGAGGAACAAACATCATTGGAAGGTACATGAATGTACAAGCTCCAATAAAAAATTAAATACATTAAATGACAGCTTAAGGTTGGAACAAAACCAAATTCAGTAACATTTTGGAGGAAAAGCGCAGAATGGAAAAGAAGATGGAGGAAATACAATAGGAAGTATTCTATATGGCTGATCATAATCATTAATTAAATAATAGGTTTCCACTCTCACTAATCTTGAGGAGTTCCAAAAGTAGGAAGAAATTCTTTGGCAAGGGGAAAACACAACACTTTTCCACAAATCCATGCTTCAACATTGCCATCACAATTGTATTTCATCCCTCAAAAATCCTAAAGGAGTGAAATTGTAGGAACATAAATTTATAGCCCGGGAGATAATATGTTATTATCAAGATATCCTTACTAAACCCATTTCCAACAAACGCCAAGCAATCCAACAAAATACTAAGCACACCCCCTCCTTGGTAACTCAAGAACTAAATGATGCTTTACTAAGAGAAATATCTTTTGAAGAAGTGAATGCAACAAATGAAATGATTCCAGGTAACAAATCCCCTAGACCAGATGACTCCACAATATAATTATTCCAATTTTTTTGGTCCACAGTGCATCAAGATGTTTGGCAGATGGTGGAGGGATCTAAACAAACATGATCCATCTTAAAATCTTCATATGCCACCTTTCTCACATTGGTGCCAATAAAAAATAAATTGGAGGACCCTAATGGATACAAACACATTACTCTTTGTAATGTCATTTATAAATTCATCACTAAAATCATGTCAAATAGGCTCAAAGCTCTCCTTCCAAAGCTCATCTTACCAGAGCAAATAGGATAGTAGAAGGTTTCTAAATACTAGATGGCATCATGGTTACCCATGAAACCATACAACCTTTGAAAATATAAAAAAACAAGGTATGTTGCTTAAACTAGATATTTAAAAATCTTTAGACAAGCTAAATTGGCAGTACCTCTTCAACATTCTCAGAGCTTTTGAATTTAGTGAAGACTTGACAGACTAGATTAGAAATTTGTTATCATTGGCCTTCTTTTCCATTCTGGTCAATGATTCCCCTACCAATCCATTTAAATCCTCCTGAGGCATTTGACAGGGAGACCCACTCTTGCCTTTCCTCTTCATATTGGAAGCGGAAGGGATGGGGAGAGATCTCAAAGAAAAAACTACAGAGAATAAAATCAAAGGTTTACGCCTATTAGGAGAGGACCTCCCAATAACTCATCAATTTTTTTTTGATGATATCATGGGCATGGGGACTCTTACCATTCACGAGGTGCTCAACATTCATGCACCAACCTCAATCTTACAATAACTTCATCGAATACAACACTCCTTCCTCTCGAGAGATACCAACTTAGAAAAAAATGGTCTTGGTTGCATGGGATAAACTTTGTCTGAGGAGGATTGGGTTTGTGTAGCCTCACCACCATGGAAATAGTAATGGTAGAAAAAATATTGTGGGGTGGATACAAGGAGGCTTAGATCTCTAGAAATACACTGACATTGAAAATATTCCCCCCACATGCCCCCACAACATCTTATCTGAATTCACTCTCCACTCCTTAGCTCATCTATATGGACCCTGGCCAAAAAAGGAGTGCTCCAAATTTAGTAGCATTTCTTTTAAGAAGTAAAGGATGGTTGCACTACTTTTTTCAGGGATGACTCATGATAGAAACTCCCTAAACTCTGAGATCAATAACAGTTGAACAATATGCATATGCAGATGACACCCAATAATTAATAAAACTAATTTATTACTAGATTGACTCATATGCAAGTCAACAATGGAGACATTGGTTACCATCAAAAGACTAGCATCCCAAGCCAAAGGGAGAATTGTAGCAAAAATTTTGGTGTAATCTCCAACAAATATTAATCCCTTACTCCTCCCATCCAAGTAAACTTATATGGGGCTACAATTCAAAAGGTTATTTTCCCATACATGAAGCCAATTATTTGGAAGTTGGCCATCAATAATTACCAACAAATGAGTTTCGGATCAAAATTTGGTAGAAAAACACATGGAAAAAAAATTCCTCTTTTTTTGGCTCCTAATTCAAAACAAGACCTTAACATGGGACAACATATAAAAAAAAACCATGAGGGACCTTCTAGATGCCCCCTCTATCTTCTCAATGCAGAAAGTATTGAACATTTATTCAATAATTGTGACTTCCCTAACTACCTCTAGCTTTGATTGGAAGAATTCCTCACCCACTATGATTGGGACCCTCTTAGTATTCCCAACACCATCATAAATTGGAGCAATCATGCCTTATCCAATTCCATTTTCAACTGTATTTGGACACTCTCTCCCAACTTTCTATTATGGGAAATTTGGAAGGAGTGTAACCATTGAATATTCAAGCGATCCTTTACTCCCCTCAACTCTCTCTCGTATTTAATACTTAGGAATATAAAATAAACCATTATTTCCTTCCTTGAGTCCCCCCAAGACTAGTAAATTTATGGTCAAGAAACCTAGCTCCTCAACAATTGGTACCTGGTTCCTTCTCCCCCTTTCCTTTCACCCACAACCTCTCACTCACCTAATATTACTATCCCTAATGTCTAGTCTCTCCTTACCTTCTCCTTCCTCAAATCGAATTTTGATGATGCTTCAAAAGGGAAATTGGGTCCAACTAGTTATGGTGGTGTTTTTAAAAACCAACTCTATCTTCCACTCTTCATATAATCTGGTATGCTTGGCCTCAACAACAATGATTCTGTAAAACCCACTACACTCATAACATGAATAGATATAACACAAATTCAAAGATTTTCCAAGCTCTTCATGGAAGGG
The DNA here is from genome assembly GCA_031772625.1 of Pinus tabuliformis. Lineage (NCBI taxonomy): Eukaryota > Viridiplantae > Streptophyta > Pinopsida > Pinales > Pinaceae > Pinus > Pinus tabuliformis. The sequence continues at coordinate 1,286,797,673 of CM062817.1, read as the reverse complement.
GACTCCCAAATTATTGTCAACATGCTTTGCAAACTCCAAAATGGCACTCTTGTTCACAAAATTACCAAAAAGTTGGTGATTGTAAGAATTATTATATAGGGTCTCCTCCCTAATCATTAACATCCCAGTCATTTTTCCTTCCCATGTCTACAGGTTGGGGAATAAGGTTTCTAATATGTTGGATAATTATGGAAGTTTTGACTTTTCACCCAATATCTCATCCACCTGGAGCCTCCTACAAGGCTCTCCTCTCAAGAAAATGTGTTGGAAACTTATACAAAAAGACATGTTTCTCTTGGTTGGGGTGTTATCTAAGCAAAAGGTTGGGGTCAGAGACCTGGGGATGTGGCAACATGTCCCCATAGTGGATGTTAAAGGTTTGGCTTGGTACAAGGTGACACCACTTGAAAACACTCACATGGTCATTAAACACCTCTATAGGATTCCACACTCATCACATATTCTTCGACTATATCCTTATTCTCCAATATGTACACCAGAGCCTCTCTCATGTGAAGAATCATTCTATGCAAATTCCAAGCATTGAAACTTCACTCTATGTTTTGGCACTCCACGATTTTAATGATGTTAGTCATCAAAGGATCTTGTTTCATAAGCATTTCCAAGAAACGACATTTGTGATAAATTATTGGGTTCCTCTATTGGTTCATCTTCCTTTTAGTCACAAGATATTTCTAGGTGAGGACCTACATACTCTGGTTCATCTATGAAAACCTAGTGATGAAGGGCCTTCAGTTCTGAAAAAAATTGCTATTAGTTCACTCAAGGGATTTTCTTTGCAAAGCTACCACTCTTTCCCTACAAGCTCGTTGGTAACTCTATTTTTTTCAAGATTAGAACTCAGTTCATGAATGGTTATAATATCTCTCGATGTTGGACAAAGTATATTGCCACCATGGAACTATTTTATACCTAGCAAGGAGACATCTACACATGATCACACCTCTTCCTTTTTGGTTCCTTATTTTTTTTTTTCTATCCATAGTATCATTGCTTAGACTACAAACCCCTATGGTCACTTGGTGTTAAGACTCTAGTTGATTCTATGTGCACTTCCTCTCTAGGATACCCTCTCCCCTTCATGGCTCTCCTTCTCTGATACAATGCCCCCTTCAAGGCACTTTTCCTTGCATCTCCCTTCCCTTCTCTTATGTCATCAATTAATCCCTCCTTTTTTAACTAGCTACTTCGTGGCTTTGTCCTGCTCCCCTGATTGTCACAAGCATGGGTCTCTATCAACCCCATTATGTCCATCTTTTTGTCTTTTGGCCTTTTCTCCTTTCTTTTCATCCCATCACATGTTAATGTAGTCATATCCATAGGGGAGTGGCAGACTACCAAGAATGTGCTAGTACACATACTCATAACTTATTAAAGGAAAGTGTTGCTTGGTTTAGAGAGATTACCCTAGGACTTATTCAAGACGAGCTCACATATGCCATGAGAGAGGGGACCTCCCAAAGGCACCACCTCTCGGATACCAAGGTTCTAACTGAGTTGGTTGATCGAGTGTTGGACATGGGGAATACACTTGGGCGCTTTAACTAGTACATGCACACAATGGATTTGTATTGGTATATGAAATTTCTCTTAGGAAGGGTTATCTTGGGTACACATGAGCATCAAGAAAATATTCTTCACTCCATGGAACACTTGCACCGTCATATGAAGAACCTGGATCAGTGGTTGGAGTGCATTGAGCAACACCTTGGCATACCTCCCCCAACTAGAGGCACTCCAGACAAACAATAAAAATCCCATCCAGGTCACATTTATTGATTCATACCCCTTAGTTTCATCTCTTTCTATGTCCATGGTGTCTTTTTTTTTTTTTCCATGGCCAAAAAGGCTCATATTTTAGTGTTAGCTGGAATTCTACGAATAGGTTAGAAAAAAGTCCATTTTTCTATTGGTGATCGAAAAAAGCTAACAACAAATGAGGATAATAAAACCCTAATTATAATTATTTTAGTTTCTCACACACAAATCTGTAGAAGAAGATATAGTGACACAGGAGGCTACATCCTCCTTCGTGGGAGGGTCCTTAATTTGTATCCATTTTCTGTAAACTGTGGTGGCTTTCTCTTTTTTCGGTATGCAATGGGAAGATATATGGAAGATAACTCAAATGGAGTGTTTGCAAGATCGAAGTTTCGATGATGAAAGTGATCACGGTAAAAAGAGTGAAGAAAACCTCTCGATTTATAATAAAATGCTAGATTAGTCTTGATATGGTCAAATAATAAAATATTTGGTAAACTAAATCAAGGTCTAATTGTTATGAGTATTTTATTATTTTTAGGAGAGGAAAAAATTAAAGAAATAGTCCATAATATTTATTTATTTGACTAACTGGAAAATAAATGATTAATTGAGTTAATTAATAAAAGTGGGTGAAATAATTAATAAACAAAAATGAGTTTATTAATTATTTCTAGGTGAAATGGTCAAATGAGTTAGAAATAATTATTAAATAATGATTTAATAAGTTATTTCCAATGGAAAGGTGAAATTGTTAAGGAATAATCCAAAATAATGATTTAATTATTCCTATGGAAACGGAAAATGTGGGTGAAAATATTTTTTATTATTTTCACATAAATGAGTAAATATGAAAATAACATGAAATGAAATAAATTTTTGGCTTATTTTCATGTGTATAAATTATTTAAACGAAAATAACTTGGAAAAAGTGGTTCGCTATTATTTTCTTTGGTGAAAGTGGGTTTTAATGTGTAAAACCCATACTACATGGTGTATTTTGATTAACCTAGTAAAATATGGCTAGATGATCATTTTTTAGGTGATAACAGATTCCTCCCCACTATTTGAGTTTCAGGAGCACATTGTATGACCAAAATACATTGTATTTTTCCTTTCAAGAGAAATAACAGGAGGTCATAGAGAGAGAGAAAGCCACTTTAGCTAAGGGAAGGACCACATCAGGAGGAGGCGAGACCTACTTGTCAGTAAAGAGTCTCTAGGTGGTGTGTACATGATCTCAATGAGGCAGGGGAGGCATACCCATACTCGTTAAGACAATTGAGTACAAATAATAATGATGTTCCCAACAAAGTGGGTTTGAGCAAAAAAATACATAGTATATGATGTGTTGGCACCAATGGGCCACAAAATGATACAATAATATGGAGAGTCCCATATATATGTGCATGGAATAAAAAGGTCAGGTGTAATACAACGAATGTTGTTGAGATGAGTACATAGGACCAAATGCCCCCCAAGCTAATGAGATGGAAAGATCACAACCGAAAAAGCCGCATTGAATAGGAAAAGACTCTGAAGATCTGAATGAGGCAACTGAAGGAGGAATCATGTGGTGGAATCTGCGAATAACGAAAACTGAGCTAGTCAAATCAATTGAACTGTATTTGAGGCTAGAAAATGGACTATAGATTGTCGGCCATGTGGGGACTGCTTGACAGGCAACCCTCTCTTGAGGTTTAGGAACATCTCACAGATGCTTGGGGAATGCTGGTACAATTTGATGAAGCAATGAACCTTCAAGTGTATGATTATCAATCATGTGATAATGAGTTATATTTGAGCATGAAAGAAACAACCAAGTCAAAGGGAAATTATGGTTCCCTTTGATTGATCTAAGGCACTCGATAATGAAGAAACTATATCCAAGGTAGACTACCCTCTAAGCTGCTCTCCTGGAATAAATGTGTTGAAGTAGATAGGGGAAAGACCACAAGTGTTGAGGAAATGACGAGTCTGAAACAAAGGCACAAGGAAAATAGGATAATGTGACCAATATGACTAACACCAAGGGTTGAGAAGAAAGTGGTATGATGGGTGGGCTTATGACTCCCTTTACAAGAGCTTAACATGCAAAGTTGACATGACAGTGACTGAAAGAGTTCCAAAGGGGATGGTCAATTACTCAGACAAAATAATTTCAAAGATAGATCTGAAGGTCAAATCTCAACAATATAGGATGGGTACGATACAGATAGTGTTGGCTTGTTGGGGCCTGACCCAGGTTCGGAGTTAATTAGCCAACAAATACTTGTACTACTGGCCCTTTTGGCAACAGTCCGCGGAGCGTGGATTGAGGTCTCACCCGAAGAAGTATGGGGGGATGCTGGAACCAGGTTTCCGCACCCTTGAGATGTCTGAGGGGTTGATTTAGTCCAACTGTGAATACTTTCATGTAGGTTACTTTGCGCCCTTCCCTAGCCTGCGAGGCCTTTGTGGCCTGGTTATATTTGTCTTCGCGTAGCCCTAACTAGGGCTGTGAGGCTTTCGCGCTGCTAGAGTAGTGATCTGCGCTATTTCCCCAAGTCACCCCACGGATATTACTTATCTTCTTATGACAGTTAGTTATCTTTGCATCAACAGATACCTTATATTATATTCACTTATTCAGCACATTCATATAAGTTCGCGCAACAAATAAATAGTAAACTTGCAATTCATACCCAATATACTTCAATGCAATAAATAGGAAAAGATACATAGAAATATGGTAAACTTCTCTCTATTAATGCTTCCAATAGTTATAGACTCAACCTGCCCCACGCACTCAGCTGCAGGGGTCCGCGCACTCAGCTGCGGACTACTAGGCCTCTGTGCACTCAGCTGCAGAGCCTTCTCCTACTCTATGACCTAAAGACACGACTCTACACTTCGACTCAATGTTTCATGGATTGATTTCCTTAGATCATTGTTATCTCTTTTACACTTAGAGCCTCGCTCTATTTATACAATCCCATGGTCCTCGGAACATGGGTAGATCTCTCAAACCTACATTACATTACAAAAATGAGGGTGGACAACCCTCTGACTCATTTACCATCTGTTAGCACCTAAATCTGCCTTAGGCTGAAGGAAGGCAAAATTCAGGGTAACCACAAACCACGCTCTGTCTGGTAGCTAGCCCTACCAAAACAAGAGAGGGCTCTCTCCGAGTCACACTTAGCGAATAAGTAAACGGAATGGTCTAAGATGACTAACAATGAAATAATGATCTTAGGCTAGTAAGTAAATATGGATACAAGAAACAATTTTTTATGAATGACTGAGTTTCTGGGATGGTATGGGACCAACGGACAACAATGAGCAGAGAATTTAATACAAAGGCACAGATTACTTCGTGAGGCAAGGCAGGCTGAAAGTCTAGCAATTTAGTTTGAAATAACGCGGAATGGAGGAATTTCTTAGGAGGGTGAAAAGGGCATAAGTACATGAATCCTTTTCAACAGAAGAAGAACACTGAACATGAAATTTTCCCACAGGCAGAGCAATAAAATTGAATTCTACCTTATCTAACTTAGAAAATTTCACTGGAAATGAATATGAAATGAACTGTGAAACATTACGAAATGCATATGAAACATAAGAGACACATTTGCTACACTCACAACCACATGAATCTCATGAAACAAAGCCGCTGCCTTTCATTAATCCTCTGTCAAAATATACAATGAAGAACTGAGTTTCTCTCCCACAGTCTCCCAGAAATTACAAGCCAACCCACCCTTTGCAAATAGTTTGCATACAATATATAGAATGTGCCATGAAGAGATAGAACGCCCAAGGGTTGGGGAGTTACTCGAATCATTACAAAATGGAAGTGGAAAGCCAACCATTAGCTACAAGTGCAGCGTTACAAACATGACAAATGGTTGGGTGACCGTTTTCCTTCCTTTGCCACTTGGATAGAAGCCAATCTGGAGTGAAAATACCTTAAATTATGCCTTAGGTGCCAAAAAAACTGAAATGTAGATGAGCGGGCCCACTTGGAGAAGTCGCGAATCGAAATTTCGCGAAACAGAGGTAAAATTGGGCTTTTTCCCTGTATGCGCCGTGCCACTTTGGAGCCTGTTATGAGGTACTTGCAGGAGTCCAAAATGTGCCCAAGTGTGCTTGTTGGAAAGATTGTCCTGTCTACTTTCTAACCCAGGTGGAATTTCTAAATTTGGTGCTCATTTTCCCTTCCAAATCTTCATTCTCCCAAGACTGCTTCCTGTGTGTCAAAATAGGGGCAGAGAGGTCATTTTTTGGGTGTTTTTTACCTCCTGGAGACTCAGATCTTGCCCAAATTTCTTGTCCAAGCACCAGTAGTCATGATTTTTCATGCTGAATCCAAAAATGCAAACCATTCTTCATTTGGAGCTCCCAATTTTTAGCGCCGCGCCACAGGGAGAAAAAACCTGTGTTTTGCCCAAAAATTTGTCATGTGACCAAAATTTCCCCAAATTTCTTGAAATTTGGGCTGGAGGTCCTCTATGAAGTGCTATGCTGTGCCAAGGAAGCTTCAGCCAAGATTCGAAGCCGATCTTGCTCTTTTGCCTCTTTTGTTGCTTTGCTCAATTTTGCCTTCAAGCTCTTTATCCGGGCCTTTGCACTCATATTTCGTGCCCTGTAATGGAAGGCCATGTGTCTCAGTAAGGCATGGTCCTTGTCGGCCTTGTCCAGCAGCCTCTCCAAGTGCATGTTAACTCTCTCGAGATTGGCCTCCCGATCCTCATTGATCTCTTGCTCCAATGATGTGAGCTCAACTCTTCTCCTTTGTGCAGCTTGGTGATGCTCACGAATGTTTTGTAGCTCCATAATCGCCTGTTGATCCTCCAGCTGTTTGTTCCTCTACTCCAGGTATTTCATGTTCCACTTAGCCCTCTCCAAGTCAAGGGATAAGGCCTCAATCTCTGATTGCTGCTCCTGGATGATCTCTCTAAGCTCTGCATTTGTCGGTTCTGTATCTATCTCATCATCATGAAGGAGAACAAATTCTGTCTCTCATTCACCTGATGGCTCACCTGAAGGCCCCTCATCATGCATTGGCTCCTTACCTCTGTCCTGTTCCTGTGTCGTTGATGTAGGAAGCGAGGCCCCTTCCACCCCGGGTGGAGATAACACTCGCTTTGCCGCTGCAAACAAATGTCTACTGCCTCTCTGATAGGTGATGAATACTGGCATAGTAGCAGTCTCATGGCGCTCATACTGATGAGAAGGACCACCTATCTCATGCTCTGCCTCTGATACTACCTGTGGAGTGCTAAAGAAGTCACGGGAGATGAAGTCCTCCCAAGCAATTCCCTGCAATCCCAACTGATGATCCACCAAAATCCGGATAAGAGCAAAGTGATAAACACTGTTAAGCTGCTGCTAAGGGGTCTTATGCTGCATGAAATTGTTCATCCTCTCTATGTTCCTGCAAATGAAAAATGGGAGGTTCATCATCCACGCCATGGTAAAGTGCATGAGCAACCTGATGTGATAGGCATATAGGCGAGAGAACCTCCCCTCACAACTGAAGTACTTCATGATCAATTTCATGAGCGGAGCATACTCATATTTCAAATACCTGAATGGGAAGACTCTTGTGAGCTGCCTCAAACAACTGGCCTTAATGTAAGGCTCACAGTATTTCCTATCCACCTTCTTCTTTTTATGCCACTGTTCTCCAACATTTGGTATGCCTGTTGCCACTGAGATAGTTTCGAGTGTCAATGTGAAGGTGACCCCGACCAAGGTAGACTGAACTCCATGTAGGTGAAGCACAAAAAGACGGGCCAACTCATGATGAACTCTAACATTAGCCACCCTTTGACAAAATTCAAAACATGCTAGGTGCTGGAAACATGACATAGCAAGAGGGCATGCCTGCAATTCAGTGAGGGTGTTTGGCTCATCCCTAACATGTTTGCCACTCTTGTGATGTCTCCTGGGAGCCTGTTCTTCCGGGGATGTATCACTTTGAGTCTCCACCTCATACTCTGATGAACCCTCAGATGCCATGACTGTTGTTTATGTACTGTACTTAGGTTTCCCTTTGATGATGGTGAAGTTGGGTGTTGTTTTTGTGATATCTGCCACCAAGGGGAACAATGAAATAAAGGGAGTATTAGGAGGGGAGTAATGTGATGGGAATAGGGGTTATGGGGAGAAATTGGTTTAGGGATATGTAGGGGGTTTGGGTATTTGATAGTGTAGGTTTTTTGGTGTTTTAATGAGGTAGGGTTTGGTGTTTGTATTGACCAAATAGTGGAGGGATAAGGAATATGAGTTTGGTAGTATTTTAGGGTAGTGGGAATAGGAAACAATAGCATAGGGGGATAAGGAAAAATGGTAAGGAAGGAAAATGGAACCTTGGCATCAACACCACACTTATACAACCCTAGCAACAATGACTTTTTGGTATTTTCTTGTGGTTGGTTTTATAAGTTTTTGTTGCATTCAATTATAGGCATAAAACCACCATATCATTTATGAAATTTGATAAACAAGTGATGTTATAGATCCTACCTTGCAATTTGATGGGCTTCACAAAAGATTTGAGGAAGTTTGGCAAGGTTTTGAGCGCTTTGTCTGTGTGCGCTGCGCGCAAAACCTAGTGCGCCGCACTAGTTAGAAAAATACACTGTGGGCCGGCTTTGTGTGCGCTGCGCCCTCTGTGTGCGCCGCGCCCCTGTTTATATGCGCTGCGCCCTGAAATCGCCTCCAATCTTGCTCCAAACCACGCACGATGCACACTCAAACCTTTGCAATGTTTCCTTAAGCACTTGATTTGAAAAATGACTTTGATTTTGGTGGGAACTTGTATATAAAGTCTTAGAAGTCATGGGTTAAATTTTGCTTTTTCAAAAACCCATTTTTCTAATGTTATGTTTTGACACTTTTTCCCTGATTTAAAGCAACACTGATTTTCACTTTCCCTTTGAAATTTTAGCTCAAATGATGAAATTTTCGGCACTCTTTGCAGGGATTGCATGACAGGGCATTTGGCCACGGAAACCATGATTGCACATGAAGAAATCAACTGAAGACTTTTTTGGAAATTTTATCATCAATGACACTGCTTGACTTTTCCTCAAAACAGAGTTTTGAAGAACAGTCGCATTTTATCAGTATGATGATGAAACTCTCTGAATCATTACTTTGTAAGGGCATCACTCTGGCCTGCATGGCTTTACTGGACATATTTAAAGACAAAATTGATTAATACCTAGACCTAATGATCAAAAATGACTTTTGTCCATTAAAGGACTAGACCTTGACTCTCATGGACTTTGGTGATCATTGACAAAAGACTAAAGCCAGCAGGAGCCAGACATGAGGGGAAATGACTAGCATGACCTTTTCCGTCAGATTATGGCATGCCCTTAGCGGAATGTAGCTGAGTGAATGGAGCGGGACACCTAAAAATGAAATGCATAAAGAGTTTTGATTTCTGACAGAGGACTGACCAGACCGAATCTAACATTGGCTCCAATGGGGGATGGTAGCTCCTTGGAGGTGCCAAGAACGACAGATCTTTGGGTGAGCAGATAGTGCCTTCTTCCATTGGGCTATGGAGTCATTATTTCGACAAACAACACAAGACTTTGACACATTTATTGACTGGAACTTGACTTAAACCGACATTAATTATGAAATCAACATGACTGAAAAAACTGACTCAATGCAAAAGGAAATGACTCATGACTGACTTAACTAAAACAAGAACTGACAAAAATTATTCAATGGCAGCAGTCCATCAAGAGTCGAGGGTTTCAAATTATGATGTCAACCACCTGCATATTAATGCAATATGTACAATCATGTGTAATTTGTCCTCCAATATAACCAATCAAGCAAATGCCTTCTTGATTGATTCTCCTGATCAGATCTCCTGGTCAACAACAGATACTGGTAACTGGGCATCCAAAAACATGGTCGACCATGATCTCCTTCATCACTGAATACTGCAATAATTACCTTCATTGCTGACTGCAACAGATTTGCCATTGGATCATGAAAAACATGAAGATTTACCTCCTGTTTAGGAAACAAGATGTCTTTTTCTTTTGATGTTGATCTTCCTTCATAATGTTCTTCAGAAAAAGTATGGTCCTGGTCCTCAAAAATTTCTGAACAAGTGGATGAGCAGATTTCCTCTTCAAAAAACATTTCAAAACATGAGACATATGAGGAAGAATCTGAAAGGGAATCCTGAATAGTCTGGTCTGCTGAAGTCTGAATATATGGTAGGTCATCTTCATACGATATGACAGCCAGATTCTCATTACATTCATCACATTCATCAATCATGAGAAAAGCAACTTCAGATGTTTTTTGAAACCTAACACTAACATTTCTATCATCTACCATAAATTCATCCAGAGGAACTTTTTTACTTGCTTGAGCAACGATCTCATCTTGCTGTTCATGAGCTAACTGGATTACCTCTTCATGAAGACTGTGTTTTGCTGACATGAGAACATTCGGATCCAAAACTCTGTCTTCTTCATCCCAGATGATTTCAGTAGCAGAGTTCTCTTTCATGGTACTTAGTACAAGGTTTTCTTGGTCATCACAATCTGAATCTGAATCTGAGATGGGTGACTTGACATTATCACATTCTGGAATTAGAACTGGACTTCTTTGCATGCTGTCTTCTTCTATGGATAGATATGAACCGACACTTTTTCTTTCATCACTTTCAGCCATATGGAACTCTTCAACCTGCTGATCTATTTCATGTAATTCATGTTAACTGTCAAGATGCAAAATTCCTTCATTTTCCACCGTACAAAGATCTTGATTCTGCTGCAACGTTTCCTGAGCATCTTGATGGGACTCCTTTAGTTTCTCTTCATGTTGCTGAAATGGATTCTCGTACAAGGCTTCCATGATCTCATCATCCATAAAATTATCATCCTCATAGTATTTTTCAAGGCTTTCAATAAAAGTAGAAGCATGTTTGCAACAATCATGAACTAGATTTAATGATGGATAAGATTCTTGATATCTTTCAATGAACAAGGCATGAAAATCCTTTAAACAGTAAATACAAGCAGGCGGCAAACTTTCATACCAAGATTGGGCTTCACCTTCCAGAGTGGCCAGGAATATCTTCATCAAGCAATCTTCAGGAAAATCAACCTTCAACTTGCGAATATGCATGTGAAATCGAACTAGATGTAAAGCAGCGTCCTTCTTACCATCATCTTTAAACGTAGGCAGATTCCTTGACCAATCTACCTTCGGAATTTTATTTGGAAAACCTGGGATGTGATCTCGGCTCATGGGAGCGTATCTTCTTGCAACCCGCTCCATTTTGAAAATCTCAAAGCTACTGATCTCTCTGCAGTGGAGTCACCATGAAGGATTGATTGCTGGATTCTTCAGTGAATGGAGTCGCCAGGTGAATGATTTCAGCCTTCTTATGTCTGATCACTGTTCACCATCAACAATCAGCTCTGAACTTGAGATATGTATTGGGGCAAAACAATCTTCGAGCAAACTATTTTCTTCCCCAGTATGGTCGCCACTATGTTAGCACCTAAGTCTGCCTTAGGCTGAAGGAAGGCAAAATTCAGGGTAACCACAAACCACGCTCCGTCTGGTAGCTAGCCATACCAGAACAGGAGAGGGCTCTCTCCGAGTCACACTCAGCAAATAAGTAAACGGAATGGTCTAAGATGACTAACAATGAAATATTGATCTTAGGCTAGTAAGTAAATATGGATACAAGAAACAATTTTTTATGAATGACTGAGTTTCTGGGATGGTATGGGACCAACAGACAGCAATGAGCAGAGAATTTAATACAAAGGCACAGATTACTTCGTGAGGCAAGGCAGGCTGAAAGTCTAGCAATTTAGTTTGAAATAACGCGGAATGGAGGAATTTCCTAGGAGGGTGAAAAGGGCATAAGTACATGAATCCTTTTCAACAGAAGAAGAACACTGAACATGAAATTTTCCCACAGGCAGAGCAATAAAATTGAATTCTACCTTATCTAACTTAGAAAATTTCACTGGAAATGAATATGAAATGAACTGTGAAACATTACGAAATGCATATGAAACATAAGAGACACATTTGCTACACTCACAACCACATGAATCTCATGAAACAGAGCCACTGCCTTTCATTAATCCTCTGTCAAAATATACAATGAAGAACTGAGTTTCTCTCCCACAGTCTCCCAGAAATTACAAGCCAACCAACCCTTTGCAAATAGTTTGCATACAATATATAGAATGTGCCATGAAGAGATAGAATGCCCAGGGGTTGGGGAGTTACTCGAATCATTACAAAATGGAAGTGGAAAACCAACCATTAGCTACAGGTGCAGCGTTACAAACATGACAAATGGCTTAGGTGACCGTTTGCCTTCCTTTTCCACTCGGATATAAGCCAATATGGAGTGAAAATACTTTAAACGCTACCTTACGTGTCAAAAAAACTGAAATGTAGATGAGTGGGCCCACTTGGAGAAGTCGCGAATCGAAATTTCGCGAAACGGAGGTAAAATTGGGCTTTTTTCCTGTATGCACCGCGCCATTTTCTGTGTGCGCTGTGCCAATTTGGAGCCTGTTTTGAGGCACTTGTAGGAGTCAAAAATGTGCCTAAGTGTGCTTTTTGGAAATCCTGTCCTGTCTAATTTCTAACCCAAGTGGAATTTCTGAATTTGGTGTTCATTTGCCCCTCCAAATCTTCATTCTCCCAAGACTGCTTCCTGTGTGCCAAAATAGGGGCAGAGAGGTCATTTTTTGGGTGTTTTTGACCTCCTGGAGTCTCAGGTCTTGCCCAAATTTCTTGTCCAAGCACTAGTAGTCGTGATTTTTCATGATGAATCCAAAAATACAAACCATTCTTCATTTGGAGCTCCCAATTTTTAGCGCCGCGCCACTGGAAGAAAAAACCTATGTTTTGCCCAAAAATTTGTCATGTGACAAAAATTTCCCCAAATTTCTTGAAATTTGGGCTGGAGGTCCTCTATGAAGTGCTATGCTATGCCAAGGAAGCTTCAGCCAAGATTCGAAGCCGATCTTGCTCTTTTGCCTCTTTTGTTGCTTTGCTCAATTTTGCCTTCAAGCTCTTTATCCGGGCCTTTGCACTCATATTTTGTACCCTGTAATGGAAGGCCATGTGTCTCAGTAAGGCATGGTCCTTGTTGGCCTTGTCTAGCAGCCTCTCCAAGTGCATGTTAAATCTCTCGAGATTGGCCTCCCGATCCTCATTGATCTCTTGCTCCAATGATGTGAGCTCAACTCTTCTCCTTTGTGCAGCTTGGCGATGCTCACAAATGTTTTGTAGCTCTATAATCGCGTGTTGATCCTCCAACTATTTGTTCCTCTACTCCAGGTATTTCATGTTCCACTTATCCCTCTCCAAGTCAAGGGATAAGGCCTCAATATCTGATTGCTGCTCCTGGATGATCTCTCTAAGCTCTGCATTTGTCGGTTCTGTATCTGTCTCATCATCATGAAGGAGAACGAATTCTATCTCTCGTTCACCTGATGGCTCACCTGAAGGCCCCTCATCATGCATTGGCTCCTTACCTCTGTCCTGTTCCTGTGTCTTCGATGTAGGAAGCGAGGCCCCTTCCACCCCGGGTGGAGATAACACTCGCTTTGCCGCTGCAAACAAATGTCCACTGCCTCTCTGATAGGTGATGAATACTGGCATAGTAGCGGTCTCATGGCGCTCATACTGATGAGAAGGACCACCTATCTCATGCTCTGCCTCTGATACTACCTGTGGAGTGCTGAAGAAGTCACGGGAGATGAAGTCCTCCCAAGCAATGCCCTACAATCGCAACTGATGATCCACCAAAATCCAGATAAGAGCAAAGTGATAAACACTGTTAAGCTGCTGCTAAGGGGTCTTATGCTGCATGAAATTGTTCATCCTCTCTATGTTCCTACAAATGAAAAATGGGAGGTTCATCATCTGCACCCTGGTAAAGTGCATGAGCAACCTGATGTGATAGGCATATAGGCGAGAGAACCTCCCCTCACAACTGAAGTACTTCATGATCAATTTCATGAGTGGAGCATACTCATATTTCAAATACCTGAATGGGAAGACTCTTGTGAGCTGCCTCAAACAACTGGCCTTAATGTAAGGCTCATAGTATTGCCTATCCACCTTCTTCTTCTTATGCCACTGTTCTCCAACATTTGGTATGCCTGTTGCCACTGAGATAGTTTCGAGTGTCAATGTGAAGGTGACCCCGGCCAAGATAGACTGACCTCCATGTAGGTGAAGCACAAAAAGACGGGCCAACTCATGATGAACTCTAACATTAGCCACCCTTTGACAAAATTCAAAACATGCTAGGTGCTGGAAACATGACATAGCAAGAGGGCATGCCTGCAATTCAGTGAGGGTGTTTGGCTCATCCCTAACATGTTTGCCACTCTTGTGATGTCTCCTGGGAGCCTGTTCTTCCGGGGATGTATCACTTTGAGTCTCCACCTCATACTCTGATGAACCCTCAGATGCCATGACTGCTGTTTATGTACTGTACTTAGGCTGCCCTTTGATGATGGTGAAGCTGGGTGTTGTTTTTGTGATATTTGCCACCAAGGGGAACAATGAAACAAAGGGAGTATTAGGAGGGGAGTAATGTGATGGGAATAGGGGTTATGGGGAGAAATTTGTTTAGGGATATGTAGGGGGTTTGGGTATTTGATAGGGTAGGTTTTTTGGGGTTTTAATGAGGTAGGGTTTGGTGTTTGTATTGACCAAATAGTGGAGGGATAAGGAATATGAGTTTGGTAGTATTTTAGGGTAGTGGGAATAGGAAACAATAGCATAGGGGGATAAGGAAAAATGGTAAGGAAGGAAAATGGAACCTTGGCATCAACACCACACTTATACAACCCTAGCAACAATGAATTTTTGGTATTTTCTTGTGGTTGGTTTTATGCGTTTTTGTTGCATTCAATTATAGGCATAAAACCACCATATCATTTATGAACTTTGATAAACAAGTGATGTTGTAGAGCCTACCTTGCAATTTGATGGGCTTCACAAAAGATTTGAGGAAGTTTGGCAAGGTTCTGAGCGCTTTGTCTGTGTGCGTTGCACGCAAAACCAAGTGCGCTGTGCCCTGGGTGTGCGCCACGCCAGTTAGAAAAATACACTGTGGGCCGGATCTGTGTGCGCCACACCCTCTGTGTATGTTGCGCCCCTATTTATATGCGCCATGCCCTGAAATCACCTCCAATCTTGCTCCAAACCAC
The DNA here is from genome assembly GCA_031772625.1 of Pinus tabuliformis. Lineage (NCBI taxonomy): Eukaryota > Viridiplantae > Streptophyta > Pinopsida > Pinales > Pinaceae > Pinus > Pinus tabuliformis. The sequence continues at coordinate 1,286,782,662 of CM062817.1, read as the reverse complement.
GCATGATGCACACTCAAACCTTTGCAATGTTTCCTTAAGCACTTGATTTGCAAAATGACTTTGATTTTGGTGGGAACTTGTATATAAAGTCTTAGAAGTCATGGGTTAAATTTTGCTTTTTCAAAAACCCATTTTTCTAATGTTATGTTTTGACACTTTTTCCCTGATTTAAAGCAACACTGATTTTCACTTTCCCTTTGAAATTTTAGCTCAAATGATGAAATTTTCGGCACTCTTTGTAGGGATTGCATGACAGGGCATTTGGCCACGGAAACCATGATTGCACCTGAAGAAATCAACTGAAGACTTTTTTGGAAATTTTATCACCAATGACACTGTTTGACTTTTCCTCAAAACAGAGTTTTGAAGAACAGTCGCAGTTTATCAGTATGACGATGAAACTCTCTGAATCATTACTTTGTAAGGGCATCACTCTGGCCTGCATGGCTTTACTGGACATATTTAAAGACCAAATTGATTAATCCCTAGACCTAATGATCAAAAATGACTTTTGTCCATTAAAGGACCAGACCTTGACTGTCATGGACTTTGGTGATCATTGACAAAAGACCAAAGCCAGCAGGAGCCAGACATGAGGGGAAATGACTAGCATGACCTTTTCCGTCAGATTATGGCATGCCCCTAGTGGAATGCAGCTGAGTGAATGGAGCGGGACACCTAAAAATGAAATGCATAAAGAGTTTTGATCTCTGATGGAGGATTGACCAGACCGACTCTAACACCATCTTCTTGCTCTGCACCCCCAAATTGCGGAGTCTTTACAATGGAATTAGTCCAAACTTGGGCATTAAGCCCCAAAACTTGCCTTGGGGGGAGCCCACACCCAACAGGCCCCCAACACAAACATCATGACTCGTCCTCAAGTCACTCTGTCAGTGCAGAGATTTTCGCATGGAGACCTCCCAACGTTGCTCGGATGGCTGCAAGGTCAGTAACGAACTGGGCGACTGCCTGATGTATCTCCTGTACGTGTTGTTTCGAGGACGCGATGTCGGAACTGCTCCCCTGTATCTGTTCCTGCATCCCCTACATCTGTGCGAGCTTGCCTTCAATTTTTGTTGTGATTATGAAGGCCTCGTCGATCCAAGGCTAAACACGCGCCTTCAAAACTGTTTCTTTGTGTCGCGCTGCGTCTACTTGCTCTTTAAGCGCTTTGGCCTCTTGCATTCGCGCGAGCCTCTGAGTGAGGGCCACCATTTGCGCGGTCCCTTTGACGTTATCATTCTACTGCTGTAGCTCACGCGCCTCTAATTCTAAGCTCTGTATGTTCGGGTCCTCCTGCAGATTTGTGAGGACCTTGAATGATTCTTCCAACATTCTGGTGCAGTCCCTTACTGCACTTCTGATCTCCTCCATCCCCGATGTAATGGCACTGGCGCATTGTTCCGTTACCTCTGGAGGAGTTGAAGGTTGCGCCTTCAACCATAGCTCTGCTATCTGAAGGTTCAGGTCCAACTGAACCTTGCCCATTTCTTCTCGTGCCTCATGCACCCCTCCTGCTAATATTTGGATGCACGCCTCTGCTGGCGCGTTTGCTGGGATGGCCAACTTAGGGACCATCTGGAAGGCTTCTTCAATTACCTATACCATTTGCCTATTCTGAGACACGACCTCGTCGCGTTGCAAGCTCAACTGCTCCATGTTGATCCTCTGTTCACTCAATACCTGTAGTGCGTGGCTCTCCCTAGCCTGTAGTTCTGCAGTAATCCCATCCTGCAGAACATAGAGCATCTCCCCGAGGGAGTGCAACCATGTTGATCCCTATCCCCTTCAGTGTACTAACCGTAGGCCTGTTGGCCTCATTTGCTGTAACCAATACCTGTTATCACTCTAGGAAACTCTCTGAGATTGTAAATCAGAGATGCCTGGTAACATATAATCTTCAATATTGTTCTCTGAACTATTGGAATGAAAGATGGTTTGGATCAAGTCGGATAACCATTCCAGCTCTATTCACACTCAAGACATGCATGAACACCCCCAACAATACAAGGCTTTAGACTGCTAATGCTCAATAGTTTGTAGATTAATGGATAGATGGAGAACGCTGACTATGCCAGAAGATAGCATACATGGACTTATATGAATGGCTAGCTACAGGATGTAAAAGAACTCACTGACTATACTGGCAGATGCACATATAATCACACATATAAATGGCTAGCCATAGGTAGCAAAAGAAGCTTGCAAATATAGTATATCAAAGCAGAGATAAGATGACAGTTATCTGGCCTTAAACACACAGAAAACCTGAACAAACTATTCAAGTGCAAGCATAGAACAGAAGAGAAATGGACATTAAACATGTAGCAGCAAAAGAAGCTTGTATTACTAAAGACTGCAGATGAGAAGCTTGAGAAAACAGGGGAGGAATAATCTCCAAAAGTTGAACCCTTGTTACATTTAGTTTTCTGCCTTTTATAGGCCCTTTACAATGCTCCTGAGCTCTCTAGAAGGCTCGGAGTCTTAGACTTGTCTGATCTGTCCCATAGCCGTTTGATTCCCTCAATAGGCAGGCATGGCTCGGAGGTTTTCCTCTTCTGACAGAGGAATAACCATATTCAGATGTTTAGGGCGGCCTGTTGTGATGCATGGGAGCTCCCTCGTGCCAAAGATGCCCCATCATGTTTGTTAGGATGACTACTGTGATGGCCGGACTGTTAATGCTTCGTGATTTGATTTGATTTGGGTTGAGGCATGTAGTGGCCCTTCTCCTTCCCTTTCCGAGCTCTGTTTTCCGGCCGCTGCCTTTCCACCGAATCCTTTTTCTGGTATGTAACATAACTGCATGATTCCTTTAAGGATGGCTTGTCGCTTGAACCTGCAATGGAGTGGCTATCGTTCCTATGAAATCTCTGCACCGGTCCTTTTCAGACAATAGCTGTGAATGTTTCTTTTCTGTTATTGTGTCTGTTCGGGTCATAAACAACGAAACACTGCAATATTGCTAAATCCTGCCCATTTCTGCTTCTTTCGGACTTCAAAAATCCTCAAACATGGTTTAACTTTCTATCGGGTGCGCCCTTTATCGCTGTCGCATATCATAGCCGGCCGATCCTTGCTTTCCTTTACATTTGCAAATCCATGAAAAAAAGCTAGAAACACTGAGGAATTTCCTTTGGCGGACTTCAAAAAATATATATTTCACTTCCGAACCCTTTCGGATCCGAGACTCATCGCTATCGGCACTCGCCCAAGGCTTCCTTTGAAAGTCCTTTATCGACCGAAAACATATCAAATACATTGAAAATGGCTTGCGCGCGGACTTGAAATTTTATAAAAATCATTTTAAATGCCATCGGGTCCGACCCATCGGGTCGCACGCATGCCTTATATAAAAGCCCCGCCCCTTTGGTTTTGCCGATAGCGAAAAGCCGATGCAGCGTGAGTCGTTGATCTGTGCATGCGATAAATGATCCTTGCTTAAGTGCTGATCTCCATTGCCACTGACCTTTTGAAAGTGCCGATTGCGATGCGCCGATGCGACCATCAGCGATCACTGATCGGCAGTGTCCCACTATCTGTAAGTCCTCCTCTGCGACCCGCCGATCCGATCATCGACGATCGTTGATTGGCGGTGTCTCGCGTCACTGCCACTGCCCGCCTGCGCCGATTGCGAAATGCCGATGCGATCTGGACCGTTGATCAGCCAGATCGAACGGCTGTCGCGCATTTGGTCCTTTAAGCCTGCTATTTGGGTTTTTGCATGGTTTTGGAGTGTTTTTGCCTCCCGATAGTGTATTTCCGCCCTCCCAAGGGCTTTCCTCTTGCGATAGTTCTGATCGGTAGAAGGCCTTAAGAGGATTTTGAACACTTCCATGTATGCTTTGAACCCTTTTTAAGCACCACCAAGCGGATCAAGCCTGTCTCTAACCATAGGGAATCCTCGCTGTATAGCAGAGCTAACACTGGCTCCTTCTGGGGATGAGATCCTCCCTGTGAGGTCTCAAGAACCTGCAGATCAATGCCTTTCCAGCAGCAAACAAATTAGCCAAAATTCCTAGTGTTCCATTGGGCATGGAGTCTACTACACCTAAAAAAAAAAACTGATAAAAGCACAATATTTACAGCTTTAAGGCCAAAGACCTTAAATCACATAAATTTTTAAAAACCGCCCATTAACTGGGCCATCAAAAACTGTTTCTCCTCCCATACTTTTCAGTATGAAGGTATTGTTCCCTTGAATCTGTGAAATGATGAAAGGGCCTGTCCAGAGAGCATCAAATTTCCCATGATTGCCTTTCTTTTCTTTAAATGCATCCCATTTCAGAACCAAATCCCCAACCTGCAAATTATTTCTTTTTGCCTTCTTGTCAAAGGCTTCCTTGATCTTTTTCTGATGTGCTGCAGCTTTTTCAACCAACTGTTCTCTAATCTGATACAACTCTGTTAAATCAGTGATTCTACTTGCCATATCATCTTCTTCATCCTGCTCTGTTTGGAGAAACTTTGCCACAGGGAGGGTAAGTTGAATAGGAAAAACAACCTCAGTACCATACACCAGCTTGAATGGAGAACTTCCTGTAGATCTCTTGATGGTCACTCTGTCCGCCCAAAGTGCATACTTGAGCTTGGCATCCCAATTCTTTTTATTATCCTCTAACAGCTTCTTAATTATCCTGACCAGACTTTTATTAGAGGATTCTGCTAGACCATTCCCTTGAGGGTAATAAGAGGTGGAATGAACAAGTTTAATGCCCATTGAATCACACATTTCCACCAACTCTTTAGCCCTGAATGCTACTGCATTATCTGTTATTAGCTTATGTGGGCAACCAAATATGCTAAAAACGTTTTCAGTTAAAAACTTCATGACCACATTATGATTAGCTTTCCTTGTAGGGATTACTTCAATCCATTTTGTAAAATAATTAGTGGCAACTAATATCCACCTGTGCTGGCCACTGGAGTGTGGGTTAATTTCACCAATGAAATCCAAGCCCCACTGCTGAAAAGGTCCTTTTGCAATTATTGGTTTTAGGGGCAGGGATTTTAACTGCTGCTTACCTTCAAATCTTTGGCACTTGTCACAGGATTTAACAAAAACAAATGCATCAGAAAATAGAGAGGGCCAATAGTACCCAGCTCTGAGAATCTTATGGGCTGTAGTTCTCCAATAATGATGTCCTCCACACATGCTGTCATGGAATTACTGCATAACCTCTACTGACTGTTCTTTGTCCAGGCACCTTAAAAGCACTTCGGATGGATCCCTCCAGTAAAGCAAGTTATTATTGATGCAATATTTTGTTGCCTTGAGCTTTAAAGTTCTTGCTTGACTTTGAGAAAATTCTGAAGGAACTTCTAGCTTTAGAAGGAAATTAATTATTTCAGCATACTAGTCGCATGAAGCTAGATTCTCGGCCACTGATTGTTTTCTCTGTGATTCAGCTGTTTCATCTTCTTCTGTTTGACCATTTTCTGCCATAGTGAACAAGAAATCGATATCCCAAGACCTACAATTTTCTTCAGCCAATAACTTGGCAAGCCCCTGACCTCTTACCAGCTTGGTGGGCTTTGGCTCTATGTTAAACTCTATCATTTTTGCAATCCATTTTGCTCTTTTTCCATCAGCATCAGGTTGCGTTAAAACATCCTTTATTGCAGCAGAAGGCACGTATGTAATTATCTTGGAATGCAAGATATACACTCTAAAAGATTTCAAAGATTTGATAAGAGCATATGCCTGCTTTTCAATAATATCATACCTTAGTTCAGCATCCCTCAAATTCTTGCTGAAAAAAGCCACTGGATGCTCTGGACCTTCTTCATCTTGCTGCAACAGAACAGCTGCAATGGTATCCTTAGAGGCAAATGAAAACAGGTGAAACTCCTTGCTATAGTCAGGGCTTATTAATGCGGGAGCTTCCATAATAGCCTTCTTAATGGACTCGAAAGATTTTCTTGCTGCATCAGTCCATTTTACCTCTGCTCCCTTTTTCAACATGGAGGTTACGTGCTTGACTAGCTTTGCAAAATTCGGAATGAACCTCCTTACAAAGTTAATTTTGCCCAGAAAAGACTGTATATCTTTCTTTGATCTTGGGAGAGTCAAAGCCTGAATTGCTTTGACTCTTTCTGGGTCAACTTGAACGCCTGCAGTAGACACTACATGTCCCAACAGCTTACCTTCTTCCAAAGAAAATTGGGATTTTTTGGGATTGACTGAAATTCCAAACCTCCTGCACTTCAAAAACACTCTTTTCAAATGCTATAAATGATCATGATGGCTGCTGGAATAAACTGTTATGTCATCAAGGTAAATTAGCACAAATTTGTCCTTCTCTCCCACAAAAGCTATATCCATAGCTCTCTGAAAGGTGGCTCCAGCATTCATCAGCCCAAATGGCATTTTGGCATACATGAACGTGCCCCAAGGAGTGGTGAATGCAGTCTTTTCTTGATCATTTGGGTGCACAACAATTTGATTAAAGCCTGAAAATCCATCTATAAAAGACATTACTTTGGCTCCTGAGACTTGTTGCAACAAATGCTCCATTTTTGGCAGAGGATAATTATCTTTTTTGGAACATTTATTTAGATTCCTGAAATCAACACACAGTCTGATTTCTCCACTCTTCTTCCTCACAACTACCAGATTGGCCACCCATTTAGAATATCTGAGAGGCACTATAATCTTAGCAGCCAA